>SJYO01014747.1:7914814-8422376 GCA_006410555.1 Capra ibex | reverse complement strand
TACCACTAACGTCGGTACTTTAATTTTCTGCGAATGAGGAACCTTCTTTTCAATACTGGTTGGATCTATCGTATAAGTTTTCGTCTCTGTAATGAAACGACTGATTCCAGGCAGATCAGTTCCGATATCAAAAAGGACGCCAGTACATACCTGCACTCTCAACCTGACACTTCTTCCGACTCACGGCTTCTTAACTACGAAAACTTGACACCACAACCTCTCCTGAGAACTCTCAGGGAACCTGACGTTCCTCTAGGTTGGTCAGGTAAGACTTCCTCTAGTCGGGACCGTAAAGAAACCTTCTTTACTACGATTTCGACTCCGAGGTCATGAAACCGGTGGAATACACTTCTCAACTGAGTGACCTTTTCTGAGACTACGACCCTCCCTAACCCCCGTCCTCTTCCCCTGCTGGCTCCTAGTCTACCGACCTACTGTAGTATCTGAACTTCCTTAACTCAGACTCACTTGAGGCCCTCTACCACTACCTGTCCCTCCGAACCGTACGACGCTAAGTACACCAGCGTTTCTCAACCTGTGCTGACTCACTGACTTGACTAGACTTCGGAGGACGTTACGACCCGTTCTTAGGATATAACGGTCACTTTCGAACACCAGATCTTTGCACCAGGTTGAGGAACTCGTAACCAGTCCTCGTGAAGTCTCTAACTCTTCGTCCGTACAGGAGATTATGTCTCCATAATGTGTAAAATTGTTGGACAGAACTGATATAATCAAGTATGGATTACTAATAGTCGGGACGGATATCTTGTTGCACTTTGAAATATTATCCATGCAAATATATTTGAAGGTAACATACAAGGATTGGTACAAAATAAAAGAGAAATTTTTTTAATAAACATGTAATAATTATTTTCTAATGAAAAATCTAGTAACATTCCCACTTTGGACTAGTGACACTGTATAAATCTTTTATTTCTATAAATTTCCTTTTCGATTAACAGATTTGTGGAGTTGTGAGTTGTTAGTGGTAGTAGATGAAGAACTTTGTAAAGAGACTAGGAGTCATACATGTACAAACTGTACAAGAACTAAAAGTACCCTTATGTGAAGTATAAGATGGTAGTCTGTATTTAAGGTACCAACCAAAGTCTTTAAGATATTCGATAGAATCTTATAGCTATAAAACACAATCATTAATTATGAAAAAGAAAAAAATTTAATTTTTCATACCTTAAAATAGTTTATTGAAAAACCGTAAAAAGTTCTAAGGACGTACCATAAAGAAGAGATTACATTATTTACTAAATTGAACTCAGGGATTAAAACCTGGTAGAAGTGTAAATGATCGAATCTTAAACACACACCCCTTGAACACAATAGACTCTAGTCCCAACACATACGAAACCCTTTTATTCTTCCCTCAAAAGTAAAAAAAAATTACGAGACCTGTTCAAGTATCCCTGTACTAGTACTAAACTTCAGATTATTAAATTTTCAAACTTCCCTACGTTTTTTCTTTTTTTTAGCACTTAAACCCAAAATCTCAATCTCGGGGCTATAAAAGTTAAAGAACATATCAATAACCGAATAAGTACAAAGAAAAAGAAAAATAAGTTTAGAATTGTGAATGAAAAGGAGGTGTTTTGAAAAACAATCCAAGTGTAACAAAATAAAAAATCCTGTCTTAATGTATATCAACAGACAATAACATTTTACTAGAGTCATTACCCCCACTAAAAGTTAAAGAATAATTATGATATTCAATAGAGAAAAATGAGTGAAAAGGAACAGATTCGATACAGGAAACCACCCACAAAATTTTCCTCTTTTGTTCGTTAGAGAACTTAAAAAGTAAATTTTTCCAAAAAAAAAAATATCAAGTAAATTGGAATATGTAAAGAAGAACAAAAGGAACCTGTAGATCAACAAAATCATTTTATAACATTCGTCTAAGAGACGAATTAACAAACAAATAATAAAAACGAATTATTACTTTTGTGAATCCTATACCTCGACGTAGACAGAAATTTTTAGACGAATAATGAGACGTATAATAATGTTAAAAGACTTACGATAAAACTAAAGGTGACACTATGTCTTTATTAAAAAAATTCTGATAGAAGATTAAAGATGACCCACGACGAAAATGAATTTTAAAACTAATCAAAGATCGGTAAAATGACACAAAAAACTTACACTGATGGAGTGTAATATGAAATCTGCTAAACAATTCCAAAATAAAAACCTCACATTTTTACAAACATTTATAGGATGACCAAGACACTTTAGTTTGAACAAGTTTGATAGGAAGTATGATGGTAAAAATGAAAAAAAAGAAAATAGAACCATATATAATACTGCAGGACATACATCCCTTCGGTCAACTAAACAGGAGAATCAACCATGTGAAAACTCTGACTTTGCCCCAACAATTATTAATAAAGATCTGTCGTTCGATTTGACTCTATACCACCCGTTTGACTCTGAATTCAAGTGTGTAAGCTATTGGGTGTAATTTAAGAAAGGTTCTATTATACTTCGTAACTAATTTATTTCTTTGGAACGTCAGTAATAAACGACATTCCGAATTTATTATAACTCTATCATAAACACTATATACTAGCGACTATTCATTTGGGAGTCATGACTTTTGTTTTCAAGGATGAATTAACAGATAAATCTACTTAAAATTATATAGTGACTTTCGTTGAAGTTCAGGGAGGTTAACCTTTTCCACATCATAATTAATTTATTAATTCCTGAAAGTATAAATTCCAAATTGACTGGTTACACGTTTTATAGATTAAGAGTGGACCATGTGTTATTTACCTTGAAAACCCAAATTTGTTTTCAATAGACGTTTTACATGTCGTGTCAATTTTATATAGAACAATAAATCAACGGTTAGGTACAGACCGAGTAACACTGGGGTATATAATATTGGTCTATAGTTTAACGGTTGTAGGCGACCTAGTATCTTTTTCGTTCTCTCAAGGTCCTTTTTGTAGATGAAGACGAAATAACTGATGTGGTTTCGAAAACTGACACACCTAGTGTTGTTTGACACCTATTAAGAATTTCTCTACCCTTATGGTCTAGTGGACTGGACGGAGACGTCTTTAGACATACTTCCAGTTCTTCTTTGTCAATTTTGGTCTGTACTTTGTTACCTGACCAAGTTTTAACCCTTTCCTCATGTAGTTCCGATATATAACAGTGGGATGGATAGATTGAACATACGTCTCATGTAGTACTCCCTACTACCTAACCTACTCCGTGTTCGACCTTAGCTCTAATGGCCCTCTATATAGTTGTTGGAGTATATACGTCTCTTGTGGTGGGAATACCGCCTTTCATTTTTCCTTGACTTCTCGTAGAACTACTTTCACTTTCTTCTCTCACTTTTTCAACCGAATTTCGAGTTGTAAGTTTTTTCCTTCTACTACCGTAGACCAGGGTAGTGAAGTACCATTTATCTACCCCTTTTTTACCTTTGTCACTCTCTGATAAAAAACCCGAGGTTTCAGTGACGTCTACCACTGACGTCGGTACTTTAATTTCTGTGAATGAGTAACCTTCCTTTCGATACAGGTTGTAGTCAAGTCAAGTCAAGTCAGCGAGTCAACACAAGCTGAGAAACACTGGGGTACTTAGCGTCCTACGGTCCGGAGGGACAGGTAGTGGTAAAGGGTCTCAAGTGAGTCTGAGTGCAGGTAACTCAGGTACTAGGGTAGATCGGTAGAGTAGGAGCCAGCAGGGGAAGAGGAGGACGGGGGTTAGGGAGGGTCGTAGTCTCAGAAAAGGTTACTTAGTTGAGAAGTGTACTCCACCGGTTTCATGACCTCGAAGTCGAAATCGTAGTAAAGAAGGTTTCTTTAGGGTCCCGACTAGAGGAAGTCTTACCTGACCAACCTAGAGGAACGTCAGGTTCCCTGAGAGTTCTCAGAAGAGGTTGTGGTGTCAAGTTTTCGTAGTTAAGAAGCCGTGAGTCGGAAGAAGTGTCAGGTTGAGAGTATAGGTATGTACTGGTGTCCTTTTTGGTATCGGAACTGATTAGCCTGGAATCAGTCGTTTCATTACAGAGACGAAAACTTATACGATAGATCCACCGAGTATTGAAAAGAAGGTTCCTCATTCGCAGAAAATTAAAGTACCGATGTTAGTGGTAGACGTCTCTAAAACCTCGGGGGGTTTTATTTCAGACTGTGACAAAGGTGACAAAGGGGTAGATAAAGGGTGCTTCACTACCCTGGTCTACGGTACTAGAAGCAAAAGACTTACAACTCGAAATTCAGTTCAAAAAGTGAGAGGAGAAAGTGAAAGTAGTTCTCCGAAAAATCGAGGAGAAGTGAAAGACGGTATTCCCACCACAGTAGACGTATAGACTCCAATAACTATAAAGAGGACCGTTAGAACTAAGGTCGAATACAAAGAAGATCCGGTCTCAAAGAGTACCACATGAGACGTATCTTCAATTTATTCGTCCCACTGTTATATGTCGGAACTACATGAGGAAAAGGATAAACCTTGGTCAGACAACAAGGTACAGGTCAAGATTGACAACGAAGGACTGGACGTATGTCTAAAGAGTTCTCCGTGCAGTCCACCAGACCATAAGGGTGGAGAAAGTCTTAAAAGGTGTCAAATAACACTGGGTGTGTCAGTTTCCGAAACCGTATCAGTTATTTCGTCTTTATCTACAAAAAGACCTTGAGAGAACGAAAAAGGTACTAGGTCGCCTACAACCGTTAAACTAGAGACCAAGGAAACGGAAAAGATTTTGGTCGAACTTGTAGTCCCGCAAGTGCCAAGTACATGACGCCTTCGGACCGAACCTCTTAAAACTCTTAATGAAATGATCGTACACTCTACTCACGTTAACACGTCATCAAACTCGTAAGAAACCGTAACGGAAAGAAACCTTAACCTTACTTTTGACTGGAAAAGGTCAGGACACCGGTGACGACTCAAAAGGTTTAAACGACCGTATAACTCACGTCGCGAAAGTGTCGTAGTAGAAAGTCCTAAACTTTGTCGAGTTGACCTTAAGGTAGTGGAGGTGATCGAAACAAGTATGACTACGAAAGATTCCGGGTGAACTGAAGTGTAAGGTTCTACAGACCGAGATCTGATCACTAGTGTAGTAGTACTAATAGACCCAGTACTTCAAGAAAAAACATGTCAGGAAGGCACATAAGAACGGTGGAGAAGAATTATAGAAGACGAAGACAATCCAGGTCTGGTAGACAGGAAATAACACGGGTAGAAACGTACTTTACAAGGGAACCATAGGGATTAAGAGAACTTCTCTAGAGATCAGAAAGGGTAAGACAACAAAAGGAGATAAATAAACGTAACTAGTGACTTCTTCCGAAAGAATAGAGAAGAACGATAAGAAACCTTGAGACGTAAGTCTACGAATATAGAAAGGAAAAGAGGAAAGGAAAAGTGGAGAGAAGAAAAGTGTCGATAAACATTCCGGAGGGGTCTGGTCGCCGACGCTCGGTCGAGTGATTCGTACCGGCTCTCCTCGATGGGGTACAGGCTCCAGTCCCCGTCGTTGGATCTCACGGTCCGACGCTGTCGCGTCCTTGCCGGTTCTCCTCGATAGGGCACAGGCTCCGGTCACCGCCGACCCTCTTCAGTGGAGTTCGTGCTCCGGTCCCAGCCACTGGGACTCCTCGGTGGTGCTCGGGCTCCGGTCCCCGCCGTCGGCCCTCCTCGTTGGGCTCCTCGCCACCGACGCGTCCGTGTCCTCCCGGATCTCCTCGAGAAGGTGTAACTTCTAGTCCTTACCGCCGTCATTCCTCTATGGGGAGTAGGTTCGATTCCTCGTCACCGACACGAAACGACCTCGTCGGCACTTCTCTATGGGGTACGGGTTCCATTCTCTTTGGGATCATTCTACCATCCACAACGTTCTCCCGTAGTCTCCGGTCTGTGTGACTTTGGTATGAGTGTCTTTTGATCAGTAGATTAGTGTGATCCTGGTGTCGGAATAGATTGAGTTACTTTGGTTCGGTACGGCCGCCCCGTTGGCTTCTGCCCGCCCAGTACCACCTCTCCAGACTGTCTTACACCAGGTGACCTCTTCCCTTACCGTTCGGTGAAGTCATAAGAACGGAACTCTTTGGGTACTTGTCATACTTTTCCGTTTTACTATCCTATGGTTTTCCCCTTGAGGGGTCCAGTAATCCACGGGTTATACGATGACCTCTAGTCACCTCTTTATTGAGGTCTTTCTTACTTCCCTACCTCGGTTTCGTTTTTGTTATGGGTGAACACCTACACTGACCACTATCTTCGTTCTAGGCTACGACATTTCTCGTTACAACGTATCCTTGGACCTTACAGTCCAGGTACTTAGTTCCGTTTAACCTTCATCAGTTTGTTCTCTACCTTTCTCACTTGTAGCTGTAAGATCCTTAGTCACTTGATTTTACCTGACCTTACCCACTTAAATTGAGTCTACTAGTAATATAGATGACGACGCCCGTCCTTAGGGAGTCTTCTTTACCTCATCGGTAGTACCAGTTGTTTTCTCAGGTTTTACGTCATGAACCTACGTTAGAGTTTTTGCTGTCTTACTAGAGACAAGTAGAGGTTCCGTTTGGTAAGTTATAGTGTCAATAGGTTCAGATACGGGGTTGGTCATTACGACTTCTTCGACTTCAACTTGCCAGAATACTTCTGGATGTTCTGGAAATCTTGATTGTGGGTTTTTCCTACAGCAAAAGTAATATCCCCTGACCTTACGTTCTCATCCTTTAGTTCTTTGTGGACCTCATTGTCCGTTTAAACCGGAACCTTACACCTTACTTCGTCCCGTTTCTGATTATTTCAAAACGGTTCTTTTACGTGACCAGTATCGTTTGTGGGAGAAGGTTGTTGTGTTCTCTTCTGAGATGTGTACCTGTAGTGGACTACCAGTTGTGGTTTTAGTCTAATATAAGAAACATCGTCCTCCGAATCTTCTGTCCTAAGTTGGGTATTTCGGTCATTGGTGAGTGGTATCCTGCTTCGTAGTGACCAACATTCATAAAACTCGGAGTAGGAATAGGTACTTCAACGGTTTGTGACCCAAACACTTAAGACGTTGTCAGTGCGTTAGTGTACCGTATTTTTCAATCCGTTACGGGTCCTTCATATTTATTTTATGTTCGTTACCGACCCGTATGTACTATTAGGACTATACTTTTTCTTTAGTGACAACGAGAGAACCAGGGTTAGTTTAGAGGATTGAGTCTCACGAGATCAGTATTTTAATCGTTCTTGGCGTGACCGTACGGACGGGACGTAAGTGCCCTTAATAAGTGAAAAAGTGTCGTCGTTTCAGTTCGGCAATCAGGGTGTGGGTGTAGAATCACAAGACGGATACGGTCCCCGACTTGTGTACTCTGAGATTCTTGTATGTGTCAAAGGATAAAGGTCAGTGTGTGATAGTATAGTATAGATATCACGGAAATGAGTTCGTGAAATATCGGTAGTAGAGACCTAAGAGGTCGGTATGCTGTCGATGACGAGTCAACGATTCAATGTAAGTTGAGAAACACTGGCGTGCCTGACACCCAGTGGTCCGAAGGGACAGGTGCCCTAAAAGGTCCATTCTTATGACCTCACTCAACGGTAAAGGATGAGGTCCCCTATCAGGAGTGGGTCCCTAGTTTGCACACGGAGGACGCAGAGGTCGTAACCGTCCACCTAAGAAATGACGGCACGGTAGTCCCTTCGGACTTTGTCCATAATAACCATTGATAAAATAGGAAAATATCTTGAATCCGGTCTCCGTAATCTATCGAACAAGTTCTAGTCTTTGTTGTTAGTTTTACTCAAGACTGACGGTTTGAAAATTAAGAAATTATAAAGTTTGGGGTCAAGAGAACTAGTGCGACGGTGGGTTGACGTGGAAGAGTTTGGGGTCGACAACGGCGGTGTGAGGACGAGGGAAGAGCGCCCACTATACCCCTACTCGGAACGAATTTTGTTCAGGGTCCACAGTCACTTCTAGAATTCTGTCCTTCCCACCACGTCCCTCGGCACCCGAGGGCAGAGGCAATACTTTGTCTCAAAGACGCGGTCGGACGAAGGGGAGGTGAGAGAAGTGGTTGGTCTGGAACATTGTTGCACGGGACAGTCACCTCTACACCGTTCCTTTGCCGCTGTGTCGACACTCCCGTCTCCGGGGTGCAGGACGGTAGGACTCGCCCAGTCGTAGAAGCCCTTCCTCCGGTAGACGGGCAGACTGGAGCCGGTGCGCCGGCGCGGGGGCCGCGTCCCTTGTCTTGCAGCGGCAGACAGGCGGCAGGTAGCGGGCGCAAAAGGAAATGAAACTGCAGTCGAGGGTCCAACGAACGACGCTACCCGACGTGGAAAACGTAAAAGAAAGGGCAGTGTTATAGCGAAGTCAGTATTGGAGCCGCGAAACTCCTTATTGACAGAGACTGTTCCCCCACTCAGTGACTGTCTCTCAACTATTCGTAATGTATGTCTACTGTCTTCAGTCCTGTATAGCCTAATGACGACACTTATATTATTTTCTCTCTGATTTGTGAAACCGTCGAGTTTCTGTTCGGTGAAGTATTGAGAGACCACCCCGATAATAGAAGGTAAATGACGGTGACTATTGGTCCAACACTGACAGAGAGGCTCTAGATCAAAGTTACGTGAATTGTGTAACGACTGGTCTGTTCCACCTCCTCCGTCTCTGCTAGTAGCCCTAAAAAAAAAGGAAAAAAAACCGTAAATAAAAATTTCAAATAGAAGACGTAGGGGGAAGGTCGGACTATTCCAGGATCCGCTCCCCCGAAATTCGGAAGAACCTCTTCCGACTCACGTCGGTGTAAGGGAAATTAGATGTGCAGACAAAGGAAACTTCGGTAGGATAGGTCGTCCCTTTCACTGTTAGGTGAAAGGGGTGAGGAGACTATGTGGACCCAGATTTTCGAACCACGTTATTTGTAAGTCCGATAAAAATGGAAAGTTCCGAGGCTTCTCTATTCTAATAGTAAAAAAAAGAATCGATCGGACTCGGTGGACTTCTCTGTCTAGTTCGTGACACAATAGACAGTCGTCTCTGTAGGTACGTCGTCACTCCTACCATGTACGTGGAAGTCTTAGCTTGCGTTTAACACAAATATTCTACAGTCTCTCTAAAACAAAGATTTATGGACGTACCCATGATTCAACGAAGTCAGTACAGACTGAGAAACGCCAGGGTACCTGATGTCGGACGGTCCGAGGAGGTCCGTTCTTATGACCTCATCCAACGGCACGGGAAGAGGTCCCCTAGAAGGGGTGGGTCCTTGACTTGGGTACAGAGGACGCAGAGGACGTAACCGTGCACACAAGAAATGGTGATCACGGTGGACCCTTCACGAGATTTATACACACACGACAACGAAGTCAGTATAGACTGAGAAACACTGGGGTACCTGACATCGGGTAGTCCGAGGAGACAGGAACCTTAAGAGGTCCGTTCTTATGACCTCACCCAACAGTACGAAAGGAGGTCCCCTAGAAGGAATGGGTCCCTAGTTTGGACTCAGAAAATACAGAGGACGTAACCCTCCGTCCAAGAAAGGGTGAAAACGGTGGTCCCTTAATATAAGTGACAGGAAATTATTTGGTAATATCCTTTCTTACACTTTTTCTTATATATACATACATATTGACTTAGTGAGACGACATGTGATCTTTGCGTGTTTGTAAATTTTTTATTAAGTATACGGGATATTCAAGTTCTTGACTTGGGTTTCGTCTCAACCGTACACCGGAGGTCCTGTCTTGTCCCAATTCGACGTCGAACCTCCGAAGTCGAGTCGGACCCGGGGTGAGATTGTTCAGACAAAGACCTTGGGTTTTTACCCACTACGACTCAAACTACTATTTGAAAAACGAGGTCAAGACTACCAAGTCTCCGATCCCTTTCACGAGGGTCGGACTGTCCACTCGAAAAGAGTTATTCATGTGAATGTCCGTTCTATTTCCTGTGGTTCTGACTGTCGTTGGCCTAGGTTGACTGTGCACCGCCCTCTACAAGACAAAACGTTGGTGTGTTGTAGGAGAGATTTGAACGAGTGCACAGAGGAATTGAGGACTTAGTGACCCTTCACCGGTGACGTATCAGTCGTACCCCAAAAATGGTTGGTTGTGAACCTCGAAGGTATGTCCAACGTCTTAAGACTTTTCTCTTTTATATATACTTACTAAACAAAGAAAGGAAAACCAAAAGACACAACTGGTAACGTAAGTCTACTCAGAATACTTGTTCGACATACCGTACTTGAAGGTGTAGGATACGAAGGTCTAAGGTTTAGGGTCCCGACCCGACGTCAATCGAGTCTTAGTAAGTAGAGAAACCACCTCTCCAAAGTTAGACGTTGTGACGGACCCTCAAGTCGACGGTCACCCGCCGAAGTCTGTACTCTTTGTACCTCCAATTCCTACTCTTCGTGGTCCCACCCCTATGGGTGGTTCACGGTTAGTGGTTTGTGTAGTTGGAGTTTCGTCCGGTGTCTCTATTCTTACTAGTTGGGACAAAATTCCTTCTTCATTGAGTCTAAGTCGTAAAGGAGTCCAGGGAGTCGTTCATTCACCGTCTAAGTCCAAACTCGAGTACGTAGACTGGTTCCAAGGGTTCGTGAGGAGAGTCGGGTAGGAGAGATATCCTTGACCTCAGTTTTTGGAACGAGAAAGGGAGGTAGAAGGTCTTTTTCTAGGTCCTTTGATTTCTCTTTTTTGGTAGGTCCCGTCGTCCTATATCATGGTCCTCTTCACAGTCTAGTCTTTTTCTTCAATTATCTGATAGTAGCGGTGTAGGAGTCTGTTATCCTTTTTGTAAATACGTTCCTCAGGTTTTCGTCATTAATCTCTGTAAACCGGTGTCCGTTTCAAGAACTGGAACCTGGGTCCTCCTTCAAGGTAAAGAGACCTCCTCTCTTTGACGATAAACTCACATCTCGACGTCAGAATATAATTGTATTTGTTTCAAGGTCTTTTCAGGAGACCTGGCTTTGAGTCATAAACCCTATGTATTCACCCTAGAAAGAGAAAACTTTGGCTCCAAGTATCACCCACTTTCACCCCGTCTGGTTTTTCTAGACTCATTCTAACGATTATCTACCCCTTTGTCACCTTTGTCACAGTCTGAAATAAAAACCCCCGAGGTTTTAGTGACGTCTACCACTGACATCGGTACTTTAATTTTCTGCGAATGAGGAACCTTCCTTTCAATACTGGTTGGACCTATCGTATAAGTTTTCGTCTCTGTAATGAAACGGTTGTTGCCAGGAGAGTAGTTCCGACACCAAAAAAGTCACCAGGACTTTCACCATACCTACACTTTCAACCTGACACTTCTTTCGACTCCCGGCTTCTTAACTACGAAAACTTGACACCACAACCTCTTCTGAGAACTTTCAGGGAACCTGACGTTCCTCTAGGTTGGTCAGGTAAGACTTCCTCTAGTCGGGACCCTAAAGAAACCTTCCTTATTACGATTTCGACTTTGAGGTCATGAAACCGGTGGAGTACACTTCTCAACTGAGTAACCTTTTCTGAGACTACGACCCTCCCTAACCCCCGTCCTCCTCTTCCCCTGCTGAGTTCCTACTCTACCGACCTACCGTAGTGACTGAGCTACCTACACTCAGACTCACTTGAGGCCCTCTACCACTACCTGTCCCTCCGGACCGCACGACACTAAGTACCCCAGGGTTTCTCAGTCTGTGCTGACTCGCTGATATGACTTGACTTGACTTCTAACGATTCTTCACTTACATAACGACTTGGTTGATGCGTTAACTGAAACACAAAGTCGACAGGGAGGGCATCTGGTGGTCGGGGTCGAAACTCCAACATGGACTTCCAGTTCCGTGGAACTTTCAATTTTCTTGAAATATCTCTGTATCTCAGTCATTCCGACTATCTCAGACCGAGATCTCTAGAAGGGGGTATGTACGAGGAATACGTAAGACGAGGAGGATCTATTAGTTATCCGTTTGATTATAAGTTTGATAATACTTAAAGGACGACTCACGGTGGATACTTTCGATAAAGGCAATGGAAATCTTTACTACCGGAATAGAAATTTTAGTAAATGGGTTTCTTAAAATTTTACCGGTCCGTCACATCTCACACCAGGTTCCTGTACTGGAGTTGTCACGCCGACAGAATAAGGTCAGTACCGAGGCGGTGGAGGACGGGTTCCTGAACCACCTCATTACATGTAAAGAGGAATACTCAAAGGAGAGTATGTACTAACCCTATTACTATCACAAAAATACTTCAGTTACTCGAAGATTACAGTAAACTTTAGTCGAGTATCATTTGAGTCATTTATATCCGATAAGACTAATAACAATAGTAATAATGTCAATCAAACTTATGAATTCGTACTTTAAAGACGTCGAAGAGAGTATCTAAAATACTCTACTTATAAACCGCGTCTCAGTTTTTTGTACCTCACTTTGATATCTTTGACTTCGAGTTCTAAAGGGCAGATAAACGTTTACACGAAAATTCGGTATGTTCTTCGGTCACAGGATATTTTACCAGACACGAAATACCTAATCGAAAAATCAGTGCCGAAAAGACGTTTGTGACCTCGTTCAACAATAGTCGACTATATGAGGAGATTCAATGTCACTCATTTCAGTGGGTTATTTTAACAAATTAAAAACTAGTAATCCTTTTGTAAAAAAATCTACTGAGGTCTTTCCGTGTTAAACACCTTGATCAAAGACTTGGCATTTTGACAACTCGGTCGTAAAATGTTTTATTTTATTAAAATACCAGTATGTTTCTCGGTCGAGACAGGAGTTTTATATAAGGAAATACACTCAATTTTCAATCTTTGCCCAAATCAAACTTTATTTATATAATGTTTCGAAGTCTCCTAATAAAAATCTTTACGAATGAATGATTGAAACCTTAGTTCGAGATAGTTAGTTTGTATCTGTCACACCCCACCTTTATCAATTATTCTACCAGTAAAATGGGTATTAACACTTTCTAAAGACGTGAGACTTTTGGTAAAAGAATTAATAAAATCCAATTGTGAACACATGTGCCGTCCCCCTCCCTTCCCCGTACACATTAGACTTTGGAGTCTATACCACGGACCAGACTTAACTCTATTGTAATTTCTAAAATAACGACTATGTAATATTTAATAAAGATAATGACACCAGGACGCCCATAACGGAACAGTCACGTGAAACGGATAATGGAGTGAATTACAATAATTGTGTGAAACCCCATATTTTAATGTCAAAATAGTACCTTTGGAATTTGTGAATGTAGGTTTCATGACTTCGTTCAATAATAGAAATGACTGGTCTGGGCAAAATAACAGTAAAATAGTGAGTATTTTAGACTCTAAGTTAAACTAAGTTGGTAATTCATTTCGAACCAGAGGTACTCAAATTCAGGTCGACACTATAATTATGTAATTATATATTCTACTGAAGTAAAATAATTTCCACTCCATTCAATCTTTTGGAGAAAATTACAGGAAGACACTAGTTCTTTAAATTGGACTGGACAGAGGTGAAGACAAAGTGGTTGTAGTTGTTTTTAAATTCTCCTAGAAGAATCTCCCACGACTCGTGGTAGAGATTGGACGAAGACCGGAAATAATTTACGGGTCCTGTGTAATTAGTCGGTGTTTTACCATAGTGAGTAGTGTCACAGTTCTCCGTTACAGGTCAAATTTTTGTTCTTTCGTGATTCTTAGGTAGTACAATTTCTTTGTACCCGATGGGAATTTTTTTGAATTTCGTCTTTGACTTCGAGTAGTAAAGTTATCGAGGATTTTATTGTCTTCCCCCTACCCGAAGGGTTTAGTTAGGTAGTGAGTCTTTTGTGTTGTGATGTCTATTCTCGTGTCTAGCACATGTTCTAAAAGAATGTTCCTTGGGAAGACCAGAACGGAGATTCGAAGGTCCAATCTTTCTTTAACAATCCGTCTAAAGCAACCCTTTTTTTTCGTTAAGAATAGAACAATGTACTTTACGGTAGAACTATAAAAAGTTTCCTTGCAAAATTCTCTATAGTCTTTACACGATGTCAGGTACCATTCTTTGTCGTGTTCTCTTTCAACAATTCAGATCTCGGAAGGACAAGGGATTCTAATTCTTTCACCCCTCCTCCCGAGGGGAGGGCCCTTAATAGTGTGACGTTGAAACATCGAGACTTCTCCCTCCTGCCTCGTCTCTAAGACCAACCGGTTTACGGAGGAGAAGACTGGAAATTAAAGTCGTGGAGATTTCTTCTTTATTTTGGAAGGAGGGGTTCGACGGTTCCTGAAAGTAATACTTTCACAGACAGTGTATCTTCAACGAGTCATTCGTTAGAGAGTTAGTCAAAGAGATAACGACACAATAGTATAGTTGCACTTCATACCGAGATCTTCCGTTGTGTGGTAATGTGACGATGGGGATCTTGGTGTTTATCTACCTTTCTATCGGTTTCCCACTCCCCCAGGGATTCCGTATCAAATCACGTGCCCTGTGTCACCTTGCATCAAAGGACTCGTAACCTTTTCGTAGTGTGTGGTTATCGACGTGAAAAATTTTTTGTCTTTGGAAGGTAACCTCTTTAAGAGTTCAATGTACTCCAGTTCTGAAGAACAGTTGTGTCTCAGAGCTCCTTTACGAACTGTGAATAGATTCTCAGTCGGAACTTATTCTACCTAATAGATCATTTCTTTCTTTCGTCTCTTAGGGGACTTTAACTTTCTTTCATACTACCCTCAGTATAGTTTCGACAAAATGTATTCTTTTTGTCGACCTCCTTACCAACTCGAAGTGACCTGTACCTGCCCATTTCGGTCTGTCCCGAAGTCTCTAACAGTTTAAGTTGAGGATAGAAACATAATTATCCTTTCTTATACCCTCGAATCGTTCCCAATCTTTAAACGGGTTTCAGTGTGTCGACAATTTGTCTTTCTCGTTTGGGTTGTCGGTACGAAGGACTGGGGGACACATCGTAGAAGGGAGGGTGACACTACCAGAGACTGGCCCACCTCCGACAGACAGGGTGTCGTTCGACACTTAGTTATCCCTAACAGAGGTCTCGAAGTCGGAAGACCGAAATACGTGAAAGGGACGTCATCGGTAACTGACTCGAAGACGATCTACCGTCCAATATACCACACACGGGACCACTTCGTGGTGGTTTGGTCGATTTTGCACTCACATTTGTCAGAACACAATAGACAACACAGTTCTCCTGTCTATCTACCTTCTATCTATACTTGTACATCTAGTGGCGGAGAACAAAAGGAAATCTTTACTCACTCTGGGAAGGAACCTGTTGAGACAGAAAAGAAGTAACACCCCTTATCGGAGAGTGACGACGAAGTTCCTGAAGGAGGGAGGTAGGTCATCAAAAATGGACGTGGAAAACTTCAGGTACAATTTCTTCACTGTTACAGGTTTCTAAAGAATGTAAAAGAAGATATAAATAGAATACAGAGATATGAATACGTGACACAAGATTGTCTTTACAAAGTCTTACTTGAAACTCAAGTTGAGTAAAGAGTCAACACGGGAAAACGGTAAATGAATAAATGAATTTTAAAATTCATAAAATTTTAAAGAGTCTGAAAACCTACCGACATGAAATACCTACATAGTAAAAGGTACTGAGAGATTCTTATAATTTAATTGTGTTTTATTACATATATCTCACACAAATATACTTATGTTAATTACATTATGTTAAATATTAATTACAAACATCATAAATTATAATGTTATTAATTAATATAATTTCGGTAGAAATACATTAGTAGAGATAAAGAGTATCTAAAAAGGGAAAGAAAGACAAGGAACTATTACAGAGAACTCTACTAAGAGAGGATGTTCAGATGTTTTACTCTTGATCTTAGTTCTTCGGGTTGGTGGAGAGGATAGGGGAGTGGAACGAGGTAGGGAGGAGATTGAAATTATATATTAAAAGCCAAAACCAAAGTTAGATTGGTATATATGTATATAATATGTATGTACATTTATATCATATAAGTATAAGTAGAAGGAAGTCAAGTCAAGTCAGCGAGTCAGCACAGGTGAGAAACACTGGGGTACTTAGCGTCGTGCGGTCTGGAGGGACAGGTAGTGGTTGAGGGTCTCAAGTGAGTCTGAGTGCAGGTAACTCAGTCACTACGGTAGGTCTGTAGAGTAGGAGACAGTAGGGGAAGAGGAGGACGGGGGTTAGGGAGGGTCGTAGTCTGAGAAAAGGTCATTCAGTTGAGAAGCGTACTCCACCGGTTTCCTGACCTCGAAGTCGAATTCGTAGTAAGGAAGTTTTCTTTAGGGTCCCGACTAGAGGAAGTCTTACCTGACCAACCTAGAGGAACGTCGGGTTCCCTGAGAGTTCTCAGAAGAGGTTGTCGTGTCAACTTTTCGTAGTTAAGAAGCCGCGAGTCGGAAGAAGTGTCAGGTTGACAGTGTAGGTACGTACTGGTGACCTTTTGGGTATCGGAATTGATCTGACTGGAATCAGTCGTTTCATTACAGAGACGAAAACTTATACGATAGATTCAACCAGTATTGAAAAGAAGGTTCCTCATTCGCAGAAAATTAAAGTACCGACGTTAGTGGTAGACGTCACTAAAACTTCGGGTTTTTTTATTTCAGACTGTGACAAAGGTGACAAAGGGGTAGATAAAGAGTATTTCACTACCCTGGCCTACGGTACTAGAAGCAAAAGACTTACAACTCGAAATTCGGTCGAAAAAGTGAGAGGAGAAAGTGAAAGTCGTTCTCCGAAAAATCGAGGAGAAGTGAAAGACGGTATTCCCACCACAGTAGACGTATAGACTCCAATAACTATAAAGGGGACCGTTAGAACTAAGGTCGAATACAAAGAAGGTCAGGTCGCAAAGAGTTCTACATGAGACGTATCTTCAATTTATTCGTCTCACTGTTATATGTCGGAACTGTATGAGGAAAAGGATAAATCTTGGTCAGACAACAAGGTACAGGTCAAGATTGACAACGAAGGACTGGACGTATGTCTAAAGAGTTCTCCGTGTAGTCCACCAGACCATAAGGGTAGAGAGAGTCTTAAAAGGTCAAATAACACTGGGTGTGTCAGTTTCCGAAACCGTATCAGTTATTTCGTCTTTATCTACAAAAAGACCTTGAGAGAACGAAAAAGATATTAGATTGTCTACAACCGTTAAACTACAGACCAAGGAGACGGAAAAGATTTTGGTCGAACTTGTAGATCTTCAACTACCAACGACTTCGGACCGAACCTCTTAAAACTCGTAATGAAATGATCGTACACTCTACTCACGTTAACACGCCATCAAACTCGTAAGAAACCGTAACGGAAAGAAACCTTAACCTTACTTTTGTCTGGAAAAGGTCAGAACACCGGTGACGACTTAAAAGGTTTAACCGACCGTATAACTCACGTCGTTAAAGTGTCGTAGTAGAAAGTCCTAAACTTTCTCGAGATGACCTTAAGGTAGTGGAGGTGATCGAAACGAGTATCACTACTAAAGATTCCGGGTGAATTGAAGTGTAAGGTCCTACAGACCGAGATCTACTCACTAGTGTAATAACACTAATAGACCCAGTACTTCTAGAAAAAACCTGTCAAGAAGACACATAAGAACGGTGAAGAAGAATTATAGAAGATGAATACACTTCAAGTATGGTAAAGACAGGAAATAACTCGGGTAGAAACGTACTTTACAAGGGAACCATAGAGATTAAAAGAACTTCTCTAGAGATCAGAAAGGGTAAACAAGAAAAGGAGATAAATAAACGTAACTAGTGACTTCTTCCGAAAAAATAGAGAACGATAACAGACCTTGAGACGTAAGTAGAAGGAATCAATGATACTATAGATTCACGATATTTGTGAAAGGTGGTTGAACGAAAAAAAGGAATTGGTATGTACGACTCTTAGTTGGTGTTTTCATATACTGCGATTAAAGGGGAAAGAACAAAGATACTGATGTGTCATAAAATGACATACCTAAATGAAATCCGATAAATTATTTGGGGGATCTTAAAAAAAAAGACCTTTGATTAATATGAACATAACTGTGGTCGATGTACTGAAAAGAGTCATCGGTATACCCTTACCTATTTTACCGAACTGGGTTCTGTTGTGACTAATCTGGATAGTTACAATGAAAGTTATTTTAATTGGAATAAGGGAGGAGCGGGGGACGGTTCGAATATCTCAAGTATTACCAGTCTTTGATGATGATTTCTATTTGATCAGTGTTTAAACCTTGGGTCCGAAAGGGATAGGAGAGTGTGACCACAGACCACTTGTCATTAAAGGGATAGGATCGTACTAATCAAATGTTTGGAAGTCAAGTCAAGTCAAGTCAATAAGTAAGCACAGGCTGAGACGCTGGGGTACTTAACGTCGTGTGGTCCGGAGGGACAGGTAGTGGTTGAGGACCTCAAATGTGTTTGAGTAGAGGTAACTCAACCACTACGGTAGGTCGGTAGAGTAGGAGACAGTAGGGAAAGAGGAGGACGGGGGTTAGGGAGGGTCGTAGTCTCAGAAAAGGTCATTCAGTTGAGAAGTGTACTCCACCGGTTTCATAACCTCAAAGTCGAAATCGTGGTAAGCAAGGTTTCTTATGGGTCCTGACTAGAGGAAATCTTACCTGACCAATCTAGAGGAACGTCAGGTTCCCTGAAAGTTCTTAGAAGAGGTTGTGGTGTCAGGTTTTCGTAGTTAAGAAGTCGTAAGTCGGAAGAAGTGTCAGGTTGAGAGTGTAGGTATGTACTGGTGTCCTTTTTGGTATCCGATGATTAAGGGAAGAGTAAATGGATTACAAGTTAAAGGTAGTCAAAGTTACATGTGGTCATATTTATGTTACTGATAAACGTACTTCAAGGCATAAGATGTCTAGGGTCTCACTACCCTAATTTGGGGTTTGAGGTGGAAAATAAATTTGAAGTCACCATGGTACCTCCGGCTCCGTCAAATTAAATCCAATTGGGCCTCGACAAAGTAAACCTTCTCTTGACTGGACATTGTGCAAATAAGTTAAGAGAAATTTTACCACTTTCACTTTCAGTGAGTCAGTACAGGTTGAGAAATACTGAGGTCCCTGATATGTCAGGTACTTTAAGAGGTCCGGTCTTATGACCTCACCCATCGGAAAGGGAAGAGATCCCCTGGAAGGGTTAGGTCCCTAGTTTGGGTCCAGAGGACATAACGTCCACCTAAGAAATGGTCGACTTGGTGTTCCCTTCGGGTTCTTAGGATCTCACCCATTGGATAGGGAAGAGGTCCCCTAGAAGGGTTGGGTCCTTACCACCATATGGAAATGAAAAGTGGAAAGTCTTCGTCACCAATGTATTTACCTTGTAATTTAATTTAGAGTTTACACCCGGAATCAGTTGAAAGTAATAAAAAGACATATACTAGTACTATTTCCTAGTCCTGTAGGAAGTATCAAGGTTCCTTTTAAGGCAAATTTTTAGAACAAGAACGGTTTGAGGTACTGTGACGTCTCGTAACGTAGTGGGTTATTCCGACATCCAAAGTAACGTATGTGGTTGTTTAGACCATCGATCAAAGACGTGAGGGGAAAACATCTCAAATAAACTATGGATAACATGGTTTATCGTGAAATTTGTGTCTGTATGGTTAAAGGTTTGTTTTCGTTTCAGTAAAGGGAATAAACTTCTTCTATATGGCAGTGGTTGTTATTTCTAAGTTTGTAATAACGTGAAATCGAAAGTATTAAACTGTTACGTAAGTTACTCAGACGTCTAATCAAAAATACTTGTATAAAATTTTTTGTGAAAATTCATCTGTCCCTGTAGGATTTAATGAATAATATATTCTTAAAATGGTTGTAATGGATGTGTCATAGTCACCATTACCACCTCGACCTCGTAGGACATGGAAGAGGTTCGACGTTTCGTTATTGCCTGTTATCTCTCCACTTTGAGCACCGGGAAAAGTTTCGACACCGAGGAAGACGGACGTCTACAATTGGATCGTAGAGGAACACGAACACCTGACCGAACCATTAGGTGACCGACAGTGCCAAAGAAGATTATCGAAGTACCCTCCTTAGTTACTCTTATTGGAGTTTCTTAACCATACCATCTTAGAAATGGTTACGTCATTCTTTCGTCCTGTGGGTCCCGGGGTGTCAGTGGGTCGAGCGAGGAGGTGTTGTCTGACTCAAGAAGGCGGGTTTGAACTCACCCAGCAGTACTACCCCCTGTCCAAGGTGTCCCCCAGGGGAATCCTTGATCCGCAAACGTCGATAGTGTCGCACGCACTTAGGTTTTATTCGGCATTGGAAAGAACCGGAACACACGGTCGGACGCACGGAACAGCGGTCCCACCAAGACCCCGGGGACACGTTCACTTCTCGAGTCCCCTGGGACTGTCTGTGCACACTCATCTCTTGGGTCGGGGCGTGGCGCTCGTTTTTCACGGGACGACGCAGTCCCGCGAAGGAAGAAGGTATCGAGGACCCACCTGAACATTCGCGGGTCGGACTGAGTGGACTAATGACGGCGGTCTGTCTTCCTTTGAGGATCTTAAATTTAGGACAGACACTGGAACTTACTCACTAGATTGGAAATACATAGGTCAAGAATCTGGGCACGGACCAACTATCATCAATGAGATATTAGAAATCATCATCCTCTTCTTTGGGACCGATATTTTGAAATAGTCTGAATTTTTCATTCATTTACATCTAAATGATTTCTCGAATCTTGTTAGTGACCTTATATTACATTACTCGTGAGTTATTTATTGAAAGATGTAATAGCAACAATGAATAAAAATTAGATATTAGGAATCGGCAATCGTTTTCTCATATCACTCACTTAGTTGTACCAAACATACAACTGTACTAATGAGAAAAGCTAATGACCCTTCAAAGTATTGATTAAAATGTTCTTTAGTGAGTCGACCCGTGTTTGTGAATGAACCAACCTTTTCAGACGGCCCAACAATCGATACTCTAGAATCTCCGAGAATGAGAAGTCTTCCTAGTAAAATAGGGATCCACTCTCGACTGTCCCTCAAAATTTTATTATCCATTTGGGTTTTTTAGTGTGTGTGTGTGTGTGTGTGTGTGTGTGTGTGTGTGTGTGTGTGTGTGTGGATCTATCATACACAAAGAACTACCTTTTATGTACAATGATGGATACTTTATAAAAAACGACTCATTAACTTAGTCTTAGATTAGTATGAGACTAGGTTTTTGGATATCTGTCTTTGATGTCTATACTCTTTTTTTTTTTCCTACTTTTATTGTTTCAAGTCTTGCACCTTTTGGAAGATCCTTTTTTTTATGGTCCAAGTAGTTTTTACTTAACGTTCCGTTTTTATGTACCTGTCTTTGGAGATTTCATCTAGTATGTTAAAGAGTACAGAAGAAGGTGGGTCGGTGATGGTTGGTGGTAAGACAAGACGAAGATATATAAACTGATACAAGACACGGAACATATCCACCTTGGTGTGTCCGAAACAAGAAGATACTGACCGACCACAGTGAATCGGTTTACAGGAGTTCCAGGTAGGTACGACCAACGTATGAATACATTCTACCCATTCAAGATCTTATAGACAACGTATTGTACACGGATATCAATTATTATAACAGAATATGTGAATGTTGAACAATTCTCCCATCTAAAGTATAAGTCATATGAATGGTGTTAAAATTCTTTTCCTCTCTCTTGTAGGTATCGAGATGTAGAAACCCTTCTTAGGACGAACTTGGTCGGTTAGATTTTTAATACTATAGTAATTCCTGTACACCTATGACTTTCTACAAACTAATATCATTCTCTAATAACCAAGGGGTTTCAAAATATTATCATGACAAAGTTAAAAAATTCAGAATCGAATATTTTTTACATATGTTTTTTATGAATTACTATGTAACTCAGTCAACAAAGTGTAAAGGTCACAAGAGACTCTGTCCGTTGGTCTTACCAGTCTTCTCTCTTAGTAGATTAATCGGTTAATACTCATAAGAGGACTTAGACCATGTCGTCGTCTTTACACGTAATGAAACGACTGTTTCCAGGTATATTAGTTTCGATACACAAAAAAAATTAGGTCGAATTAGTTTACCTAATTGAAGAAACATCGGTTTCTCCATTCTCGAGATACGTCAGTCATTTTTGTTCTGGACCTCGACTTACACCGAGTCTAGTTCTCGAACAACAACATTTTAAATCCTACTAGAACTTCTTTCATCGTTTTTGGTGATCCAGTAAGTCGATACTGGATTCAGTTTAGTGAATACTAATATGTCACCTCCGCTACTTATCTAATTTCCACAAGCTAAAACATCTGTCTCAAGAACTTCTTGATACCTGTGTCCAAGTTTTGTAACATATTCTCCGTCACTAGTTTTGATAGAAATTCATTTTCTTTACGTTCTTCTGTTTCACCAACAGACTCCTCCGAAATGTTTATCGACTCCTTTCTTCTTTTCGCTTTCCGTTCTCTCTTTCTCTTTCCATATGAGTCGACTTACGTCTCTCGGTCTCTTCTCGTTCCTCTTTATTCTTCCGAAGAATTTACTTGTTGCGTTTCTTCGTCTCCTTTTGTTATCTTACCCTTTCTGATCTCTAGAGAAGTTATTTTAACCTCTATGGTTCTCCTGTAAAGTACGTTCCTATTGATGTTATTTCCTGTCTTTGTCATTCCTGGATTATCTTCGTCTTCTCTAATCCTTCACTACCGTTCTTATGTGTCTTCTTGACATGTTCTTTCCAGAATTACTGGGTCTTTTGGTGTACCAGTAAGTGGATCTTGGATCTGTGGGACCTCACACTTCAGTTCATCCGGAATCCTTCACAACGATACTTGTTTCGATCACCTCCACTACCTTAAGGTGGTTTCGATAAATTTTAGGATTTTACGCTACAATAATTTCACAACGTGAATTATCCGGTCGTTTAAACGTTTTGAGTTGTCACCGGTGTCCTGACCCTTTCAGTCAAAAGTAAGGTTAGGGTTTCTTCTCTTTACGATTTCTTACAAGTTTGATGGAATGTTGACGTAAGTAAAGAGTACGATCATTCTAATACGAGTTTTAAGAAGTTAGATCCGAAGTCGTCATGCACTTGACTTTTTAAGGTCTACATGTTAGACCCAAAGTTTCTCCGTCTCCTTGTGCTCTAGTTTAACGGTCGCAAGTGACCTAGTACCTCTTCCGTTCCCTCAAAGTCTTTTTTTTTAGATGAAGACGAAGTAATTGATTCGATTTCGAAAACTGACACACCTAGTGTCGTTTGACACCTTTTAAGAACTTCTCCACTCTTATGGTCTGGTGGAATGGACAGAGGACTCTTTGGACATATATCCAGTTCTTCGTCGTAAATCTTGGTCTGTACCTTATCAACTGACCAAGTTTTGACTCTTTCTTCATGTTCTGATATAAAAGTGAGACGAATAAATTGAATGTACGTCTTAAGTAGTGTACTTTAGGGTCCGACCTACTGAGATGACCTTAGTTCTAACGACCCTGTTTATAGTCGTTGAAGTCTACGTGTCTACTATGGTGAGATTACCGTCTTTCATCTCCTTGATTTCTCGAAGAACCACTCCCACTTTCTCCTTTTAATTTTTCGACCGAATTTTGATTTTTCATTTTATGATTCTAGTACCGTAGAACAGGGTAGTGAAGTACCGTTTATCTTCCCCCTTTCACCTTCGTCACTCTCTAAAAGAAAGGAACCCGAGGTTTTAGTGACGTTTACCACTGACATTGGTAATTTAATTTTCTGCAAATGAGGAATCTTCCTTTCGAGACTATTTAGATCTGTCACATAATTTTTCGTTTCAGTAGCGAAACGACTGTTTCCAGACATATTCAGTTTCGATACCAAAAAGGTCATCAGTACACGTCTACACTCTCAACCTCGTATTTTTTCCGACTCGTGGCTTCTTAACTACGAAAACTTAATACCACGAGCTCTTCTGAGAACTCTCAGGGAACCTGTCATTCCTCTAGTTTGGTCAGTCAGGATTTCCTTTAGTTAGCACTTATAAGTAACCCTTCTAACTCCGACTTCGACTTCGAGGTTATGAAACCGGTAAACTACACTTCTCGGCTGATTAACCTTTTCTGGGATTACGACCCTTCCTGCCTTCCGTGTTCCTCCTCTCCTACCGTCCTACTCTTACCGTAGTGGTTGAGTTACCTGCACTCAACTTCGTTTGAGACCCCTTTCACTTCCTGTCCCTTCGGACCGTATAACGACAGATACCCTAACGTCGTCTCTCAACCTGGACTGAATCGATGACTTGTTGTTGTTATAGGGTAACATATATGTAGAAGATTTGTTGTAGATATAAGATTACCTTCGTCCGTCGGGTTTATTATTTGTTTGTGCTTATAAGGTTGAATTGGGAACAGACCGATACATTTGAATTTGTTCAGTGACTAGAAACCCAGGGTCCAAGAGTAAAAATTATTCTTCCTACACCTGAGGACGAAGAACTTGTGTTACCTTAAACATAATCTGCTGAAAAGAGTGAGTACTGTCTGTAACGATTAGTTACTGGAGTCAGAGGGTCGACTTAAACTTTCGTTAGATTGTTGGATATCGAATCGTGATGTCCTTCAGTGGTGAATAACACTCTACTTCGAAACAGGACTCTACTTCCTTATTGGTGGTAGACCCTGTAACGATCTACGGTGCGTCTAATTTTCCCCATTTCTTAGTGATTGACCTAAAATTTAGAAGACGTACACGGGACGAAACCGAGCGGAAAGTAACCAGTATCCTTAAAAAATCCTGGTGGGGATTGAAGAGTGATACGTTGACCTTCCTTTCTTCTGTCTTCTATATTCTATACTGTAATATAGTCCGAAATATAAGATGTCTGTTACAAATGTTTCTAAGAAAGAAGACGAAAGGATCAAGGTGTTCCATTCCTTTGTTATCCTAGTAAGGGTGAAATGTCTTCCCTTTTGAATTTCGATTCTCTAGATCGAGTAATAGTGTCTAATTCTCCACCACCTGGACCCTGGGTCGATTCAAGTCGAATAGAGTTCAATGTCAAGTAAGAGAAAGAGAAGAGAAGTATAGGTGAGATCATCAAACGTCGTCTTATCCCGTCTAAATTTAAGTTTTTCCTAAGATATGTAATTTTACATTGTTATCTCCCTAAAATGAGTATTATAAACAAGAGGATATCAATAGGGAGATTATTGTAAATGGATATCAATGTATCAATACACGTGGGTACCCATTCACGTACGATTCAACAAAGTTAGCATAGGCTGAGAAACGTTGGGGTACCTGACATCTGGTGGTCCGAGGAGACAAGTACCCTAAGAGGACTGTTATTATGACCTCACCCAACGGTACCGGAGGAGGTCCCCTAGAAGAGTTGGGTCCCTGACTTGGACTCAGAGAATTCATAGGACGTAAACGTCCGCTTAAAAAATGGTGATCACTGTCGACCCTTCGGGTATATCAATATACGAATATAAATAAATGGATATCAATCTTTCTCTATGAATTTATTTAGTGAAAAGAATTACTAATATATGTAACGTCCGTATTTATCTTCTGTGTCTACTGTATCTCGATTGATTTCTTTCCACGTTTTTATAATCCTTATTTATTGTTTTATCACACCGACTTTTTTTTAACATAGGTCCTTTTCGACGTCCAATAAAAAGTGATTGTCGAGGCCTTCACACGGAATAGTGTTGTTTCCGACTAAACAGTGAGTGTCGGAGGACGTGTAAGTCCTTTGGGTTCAGGAGCGGGGTCAGATAGTTATTTCGTTGAACAAGTACTTTGTGAGTATCTACACTCTAAACAAAGTTCCTATTTCAATATAATCTAGAAGTTCACAAAGTTTTGTCTTTCTTTTGAAACGTTATTTTCGTATTTCCGGTAAAAAGTTACCGGTCCCAATTCCGACTCTTCAGACCTCGTTACAATCGAAGATACCGGTGTCTCTTTTGAGCCTATCGCACCCTCCATGGTTGTGTCAGAGAAGGGATTAGAGTGTGTTGCTCACGTAAATGACTCGAAGACAACATACGTTCTGTCGTACCCCGTATTTTTCTCCGTATTCCGTATTGAGGACAAGAGTTATTCTGCCGTTCGGTCGGTGCTTTTCTACAGTTCATATTCCAGGTAGTCCTAAGGGGACCCCAAGTCACCATTTCTTAGGTGGACGTTGCGTCCTCTGTACAAACTAGGGACCCAGTCCTTCCAGGCGATCTCCTCCCGTATCGGTGGGTGAGGTCATAAGAACGACCCTTTAAGGTACCTGTCTCCTCGGACCGCCCGATGCCAGGTGCCTCAACGCTTCGACGCACTGACTCGTACGTGTGCACGCATTCCTGATAGACAAGGTAGAGGGTCAGAAAATAAACTTCGAAATGGAACCAATCAAATAAGTTTGATTTCTGTTTTGTCTGGTCGAGAGTCCATAATTTAGACATGGGAGTTTTGGGTCCCTGTGAGTGAAATGACACCTCACCCTTTCTCTGTGGAAACTCAGTCAAAACTTTACCCGACACCCTGAACCCCCAATTATTTCGGGTCCGGTTTCACCCCCTTTTTTTTAGATAGGAAAGTATTTACATCGTAGAACGATGAAACCTAACATATGTACATCTATTTCCCCGTTCTATAACTCCCAAACCTAACATATGTACATCTACTTCCCCGTTCTATAACTCCCATCCCTCTTTTTATGAAATGAGTAGTAAAGTTTCTTCGACTTTCAATATTATGTTTTAAGTAAGTTATTTAAGTACGTCGTTTCTACAAAAGGTTGTGAAGATCATATGGTCTAAAACACGGTTCAGGACTTTGTTACTTTAAATTGAGAACTTAATATAGACAAGAGACCCTCCAAGTAAGGACATCCCGTCAGGAGGTTCGTACCTCACACTCGACAGTATGTAACATGAGGCTTTTTACACATGATGGAAATGGCATCCCTGGAAGGTTGATACAACAAGAGCCATTATTATCCCTTTGGTTCCGTCGTACCGTCTGAGTCACCTAGAGTTTTACGGATGTTCTTAGAATTCAGAACCTAAGGGGAACAGGACATTCAGAGTTGACTGTGTCCCCCATCAAAGTGTACTACTCCAGACCTTGACGGTTGATGTCCATCTAAATTATCTCTTCTACCGTCGGGAAAGTCTTGTGGTAATCCCATTGTTATAATTGTCTCTAAGACATGATGTCTCGAGCGTTATCTTACTCATACAGTTTCATTGGTCAGGGTGTGACTGACCGTGTGTGTACTTTGGGGGTATCGTTGTCTCTACTGTCGAACCATTGTCGTCGACGACGAATTAACTTTTGTAATCTTTTTATAATGTAATATAGACGTAAGCAACAAAGAGACAAATAAAAGTAACGTTCACTCTTTTATTGGGTCCTTTTTTATGTTTTCTTTGTCCTTTGTTTCTAAGTTCTGCTTATTACCATTACCTACTTGGCAACGAACTTTACATTAAAAGACCCCTAAGTAGGGTGAAAAGTACACTTACTCGTCAGAAAGAAAAACCACGCCAGGTTCCCGGTCTGTAAGGAAGGTATTACACCGTAAATGAAGGATCAGTTGGGAAAGTCAAACTAATTGAACCTCCTCTTTGCCGTATACATACACAAACGCACAGTCCCTTCTCCATAAGTCTACATTTCACAGACATGTAATGGCTCTATCTAAACTCTGAGATTAGTGTAATGACATTACGATCGTACAAAAACTTTATGTCACGTTCAAGTCGGATCGTCTCACCGGCCAAGTGTGGTTTGGTTTGTGCCTATATACCTCGTATTTACCTCCTCTTCGTCGTTCCTCTCTCGTCATGGGGCGTCGAGGTACGTTCGTTTCATGGAATTTGTTACCTGGTCGCACCCCGTAAGTAAGAGTTTTCCACTTCGTTCTTCCCTGGATCCCAAGTAGACCTTAGGAGTACGTAAGTCTAGTCTGGGAATTTTGAAAAGCGACCATTGAGTCTTACAGTTTATTTCCGTTCTCTACTCCAGATAAAAACCAATTCAAAAAAAAAAAAAAAAGGGGACTTTTATAACGGTCTTCATTATCAGGATGACTTAAAGTACCAGGGATTTGTAATGAACCGTATATCAGTCCTAGGTAGACCTGTAACCTTTAGTCCACCGGTGTAAACTTTTACTCTAAAGGTTTCCGTCCGTTACGGGACTTCTAAGAGTAGTGTTTTATTTATAGTTTACAAGATAAATTATTGTTACTTGAGTGTTTTATTTGTACAACGTTTGAGTACTCAGGTCTCTGAGATGGGATATTAATGTCGACGTTAAAAAAAAAAAAGTGTCATCTTAAGTCCAAAAAAAGTTTTAACTGATGTGGAAAACTTTCTTTTTGTTTTTACGATAGACATTCGAGGAACTCCAGTTCCTGACCCAGAGTAAATAAGAATACAAGTGACTGTGTTTTACTCTTCGGAAAGTACATCATGTACAAGATTTTTATTTGTACCAGTACTTAACTTCACTTTAACTACTGTAACTTTCTACTTTACATGACTTCCGTAAAAGATTAATTAGTTCTTAAGGTGTTGTACGAAATTAACTAATTAAATAATGAATAAGTTACTTTACTCCTTGATAAGACCCAGTCGCCTTCACGATTTCTATGTGCCACTAAAGATGAGTTAAACGTAACAAGGGAATCGACTTTCTCCACCCCTTTTGTAAGAAGGATTCAGTCACGGAAGTCAATGAGTTGAATGAAAAGTTATTTGTTCAGTTAATAATGTAGTTTCCAAAATCCATTTGAACTGATTCCATCCTTTTGTAGTAAACTTTCCTTGTTAACTTTCGTCGAGAAAACGGGGAAAAGACAAACGAGTAAAGACAAGGGGAGATTGGAATTTTCTTAGATTAATATCCTTACTTTAGTCATCCGTTAAATTAGATCGAGGGTTGAATACGAGAGGAATCATGTGTAGCACGGAAAAGATTGAACAACTAATAAAAAGATCTATTTTTCTTCATTCTTATTTCTTAATTCGTCAATTTTTTTTTTAATGGTTGAGGGACGGGAGTTGTCGGGGCGATTCGTCAGAACGTCCGTCTAGTGAGTCCGTCACATTATAGACTTGACTCTCAGTCGATCAGATCCACGCTACCTTTTCCTACATTTTGGTTCGGGGCGGGGGGTGGGGGTGGAGTCACTAAGTGACTCTGAGAGGGGGTGGGGGTAATAGGTGAAATTTTTGACGGAATTGACTCTTCTTAGAAACTTTAACCAGAGACCTGTGTTCAGGTGGAAAAGAGGTCTAACGGTGGGAAAGATTAATTTCGTGTAAAAAGAAACATAACTGCGAACGGGGAGTTTCATGACCGAATCCTCATCCTAGTCGGGTTGGACCTAAGTCATTGTTCTACGAAGACATTGTTCTACGAAGACATTGTATGAACTCCCTAAAAACGAAGAAACTAACTAACTAAAAAAACAAAAGGAAAGGATTTCATTTTGACGGAATGAGTAACCCAGACACGTTTCACCTCTGTTTTTTCGGAAAGATTACCAACGATCAATCGGTGGGTCCGTTTCGATAGTATTACCAAAGTTGAAAATCTAGTAAAGTCCTGATAGGCAGATCGTCGACACAGTTAGACGAGTTACACGTCATTGTGGACCTATCTGATGTCGGGAGGGAGGTTGGTAGTTATAGTATTATTTGGAAAGTTAATGAGATAGTAGCAAAATTTTCCACGAAAGACTTGTTCGTTTATGGAACAAAGTTTAACTTTCTACATAAAAGGGGTAAAACAAAAAGTGTAACTTTGTTTTATAAGTTCAAAATTTTCGTCTAACTCATTGAAGGTTCTTTTTACTTGTTTTCTTAATGCTTTACTGACTAATTTTGGTGATTATTTCCGTCAACTATTCGTACATATTAAGTTCTCATATAAGTTTCCTATACAAGAATATAAACAGAGGACAACCATCTTTAAGTAGTGACTTAACTGTATATGGTAAAGATACTATGTTTCTATTAATAATTTATTGTTCAGAATTTTAATTTAACTTTCTTTATTTCTGTATCATTCCTAGAAAAATTACCTAGATAATGACTAAATGACATCTTCAGACAAGACGGAAGAAAGTCTCAGTAACTGACGAAGATACAGTCTGTTTATTTACCTCTGATTTTAAAAATTCATAGGTTTGAAGATGACCTTTTACTTCAGTCATCGTATTTTTAATTTCACTTAGTAACCTTTTCCGAAGTACCTTATGTATTTATATTCAAAATAATTTCTTAATTACTTCCTTTTTACATTTACATTGAAGAATATCTACATGTTAGGATCTCAATCTTCCTAGAGTTTTTAATAGATTCAGATTTTCTCAGCGGAGAAAAAACTACGTCTTTAGGGAAGAGACGACAAGGACCATCTACCAGTATATTGAAACCTAGTATATACAGATCGTTGTTGCTTAATGATAGTGATCCGACCGATGCCGTGTGACATTTTACCAGTACAAACACAGAACGTAGGAGTCCCCCATCGTACTTTTATATAAGATCTCGGTAGTTTCGGAGTTTTTGTTTTGGGACCTCCCTAATTTTTTATGTGTTTGAATTAGACTTTTCCGGTGTATGAGAAACTACACATACTGTAATGTCTTTTCCGTTTTTGATACCTCTACCGTCTTTCTGGTCACCAATGGTCCCCAACCCCCAGCCGCTCTCCATCTGGCCGCCTCGTGTCCCTTAACGATCCCGTCACTCTCGCGACACTCTATCATATCACTGCCTGTGTGCGGTTGTGCATAAACACGTTTGGATATCTTATACGTTTTGGTTCTCACTTGGGATCGAAGTCGATAGTTGAACCCCACTAATACTACATGGTTATATACAGGTAGTCGACATTGTGTAAACAGTGAGACCACTCCCTACTACTCTCTTACCCTCCGATACGTACACATCCCGGTCTCCCTATGCCCTTTAGAGACAGGATAGACGAGTTGACACGACACTTTGATTCTGACTAGATTTTTTTTATTTCAGAATTTTTAATACGTCCGAAATCTTTCGGAGTTTAGACTAATTTTCATTTAATTATACATATGTATCTAAACGTTACCGATCTCGAGATCTAAAAACATGACACGACTCAACTGTATTATTACTACCGGTTAATAAGTTTTGTGTTATTCTTTCCTCTATACAACTCTTCATACTTCAGTATCCACCGTACTAGTCCTCCGGTCCAGTCGACGGGTGAAGGTGACAGTCAGTCCGTATACGTATAAAATTAGAAACCTCCGTTCAAAGAATTTCAGAGTCTTCGTCTCAAATTTGTGAACTTTTTACCTTTAAAAGTACCCCTCTACTACGCTCTAACACTTCTTTTACACTCTATTTTAGACACTATCACGAATCTTACTAGTTACTGATGATGTACTGACTTTGAGGTTTTAAAGAGTCAACTTACATTGGTCTATCAACCCTTAGAGTAATTATACTTTAAGAAATGACTTATACTATTTTATAGAGATATTTGTTACACTGGACTTTCAATTAATTACGAATACTTGAAAAGAAAAGGTCACTACAAGTATTAAAAATTAGACGTCTCTTACTAATTTAATATAGAGCCACTAGTTTATTTTCTGAGGAATTCAAAGATAGTTAACGAGTGAGATTTAGGTATCAACAGAGATGAAACGACACGAGTTAGCGAGTCAGGACAGACTGAGAAACGTTGGGGTACCTGACATCGAGAGGTCCAGGGGGGAGCCAGGTACCCTAAAGAGGTCCCTTATCATGACCTGACCCAACGGTACGGGAGGAGGACCCCTAGAAGGGTTGGGTCCCTAGTTTGGGTTTAAAGGGTGCAACGTCCGTCTAAGAAATGGTAGGTTCGGTGGTCTGTTAGGGTATCAATAGATCACACACAGTTTTTATGTTAATTCTATATAATATCGAGTATTTTATTTATAGATCTTTTTCATTTTCACTTCAGAGAGTCAGCACAGGTTGAGACACGTTGGAGTACCTGATATCGGGTAGTCCGAGGAGACAGGTACCTTAAAAGGTCCGTTCTCATAACCTCACCCAACGGTAAAGGAGGAGGTCCCATAGAAGGGCTGGGTCCCTAGCTTGGGTCCAGGGGTCGTGACGTCCGTCTGAGAAATGGAGAACTCTGTAACCCTGAAGGGTTTTATAGATTGCTATGCACTATTTTAAACATTTCAAATTTTTATTTTAAATTTACGTATAATAATTCTGAATCTTCGAATATAATTAGTACACGATTAGTGTAATATGACTATTAACAATGTATCGTTTACCTTTTTAACGTCACCTTCAGTTCGGATAGGTCGGATACGGACCATGACGTTACGTCACAAGTCAGTCAAGTCAAGTCAACGAGTCAGCACAAGCTCAGAAACACTGGGGTACTTAGTGTCGTGCGGTCCGGAGGGACAGGTAGTGGTAGAGGGTCTCAAGTGACTCTGAGTGCAGGTAACTCAGGCACTACGGTAGGTCGGTAGAGTAGGAGACAGCAGGGGAAGAGGAGGACGGGGGTTAGGGAGGGTCGTAGTCTCAGAAAAGGTTACTCAGTTGAGAAGCGTACTCCACCGGTTTCAAAACCTCAAAGTCGAAATCGTAGTAAGGGAGGTTCCTTTAGGGTCCCGACTAGAGGAAGTCTTACCCGACCAACCGAGAGGAACGTCAGGTTCCCTGAGAGTCCTCAGAAGAGGTTGTGGTGTCAAGTTTTCGTAGTTGAGAAGTCGCGAGTCGAAAGAAGTGTCAGGTTGAGAGTGTAGGTGTGTACTGGTGACCTTTTTGGTATCGGAACTGATCTACCTGGAAACAACTGTTTCATTACAGAGACGAAAACTTATACGATAGATCCAACCAGTATTGAAAAGGAGGTTCCTCATTCGCAGAAAATTAGAGTACCGACGTCAGTCACACCAACCACGTATGACGCAGTGTGACACTACGTCACATCAATTGCATCATGCGGTACACGCGTCAGTACAGGGTGAGAAACGATGGGGTACCCGACATCGGGCGGTCCGAGGAGACAGGTACTGTAAAAGGTCCGTTTTTATGACCTCACTCAACGGTAAAGAAGGAGACCTCTAGAAGGACTGGATCCCTAGTTTGGACGTAGAAGACGCAAAGGACGTAACGTCTTAAGAAACGGGTGACTCGGTAATCCCTTCGGGGAATCGTATCTATCTCACATCATATTTTAAGGCAATGTAATATAATGTAAGTAGTATAACAAAAACCGTGTTCAAACGTGACTGTTAGTTTTGGTATTCTGTGATGTTAAACTATGTGACTCGTTTTCACATAAAAACGAAAATATTGAAAACTATTGACTAGTTTTGATAAAATATTGAAAGTATATTGGATCTCTCTTTTAAATAAGTAATGAGTGATCTAAATTTTATTAAAAGTCAATTATTATCTAACTTTGTGACGTTTTCAAACGACGTTTTATTCCAACAATTTCCAAAATCTACGATTTAATATAAAATACACATAATTTTTAGATGATTCTAATATGACTTTTAATCTTAAAGAGAATTAGTATAACTAATTTTAAAAAGGATAGGTTTATGTATTTTTTATTAGGATGTAATTCTATAATTTGGAGAAGTCTATTTAATACGTACCCTTTAGACTAGTCTGTATAATCCTTACCTCTTACAAACTAATAGGACATTAGAAATATATAAGTAAAGATTATTCTCTATTAAGGTAAATTACATCACTAGGAAAAGGTCAACCTCTAAACTCAAACTATAGAGTCACGAATATCATTAGGATTGTAAATACACGTTCGTATAACTAAGCAAACACACCACTGTCCCAACTGACGACGTCCTCCGAGAATATTGTTAGGATTTTTTTTTGTCCGACGTCTCTACTATTTATAACAATGATTGAAGTAGTAATTTCGTACGAAAAAGGTACATATACCCTCCAACCTCTATTTTCCCGTAAACTTTTCCGTTCTGGGTAAGGACATTCGTATAATTATAAACCTCTAAAATCTCCTAACGTACAATTCTCCTCCAATTTAATTGGACTTTTCGAAATTGTTTGAACTAATAAACATTAAGTGACATTAAAACCATTCAACTTGTTTTCACAGAAACCTCAATTATAGGATTCTGGAGACTGTTTAAACGACAAAAATCGTAAAAACTTGGTACTGAGTTTGGAAATGATTTCCACCACCCCTTCTTCCGTTCTCCCCCCTTTCCAGTTCCTCGTCCCACCTCGTCTTTTCCGTTTTGCGTGGTCCGCCTCCTTTGTAGAGAAACGATTAGTGTATAGTGTTCGTCACTTTAAAGAGTCCGGTCGTCGGGCGGTCCACGTAAAGTTTCTCCTCACAACCTCCCTCATTGACAGTGAGTTCCGTCTATAAATACTTTCTACTGTCAAACGTTTATAGAGTTAGAACCTGTTCGGACACGATCACTGTGCCTCCTCACGTCGTTTTAGCCTGCTCAGTCGTCGGTTGTAAATAAAGTAGTCCTGGACAGGTCAGAGGTGACTACCAAACTATCAGACCCCTCTCGTCCGTTGTCACCCCGAGTACACGACAAATGAGAGTCGGTCAAACGTACCTCACCAGGTTTTACAGATTATTTATACATTTCTTCCTATTTTCTTTCTTGACTCTTTTCGAAACAAACGTTTCGATCGTACACTGACCTAAAATCGATACGGTTTCTCCTTCGTATCATTAATGTCTTTATAACTAGTCACGAGGACGACCAACTGTCACTATAACCTTACTCGGAACGGTCCCACCTCCGGACGTAGCACCATGTTTGTAAGACAACCAGGTCTCCTAACTTCTTTACTAGGGTAATCCACGGGAAGGGGTACTGTCGACGGGGCGTTTGGGACAATGTGACTTCCGACACTTGAAACAATCTTTATCTTCAGATATAAAGAAGGGGTCCCCTACTTTATGATCTGTACTCGGACTTGTTTACATTTTATTTATGGTTACCCCTTAAAAGATATCATAAAGATAGTTCAACCGTCTGTCGTGCCTACAGTCTTTGTCCGACAACCCCGTTCGTCCGACCAAAACTACAATGTTACATAGTCTCCGACGGTGGACCGGTGTGAGTCAGTTGTCTACACAAACCAATCTATAAGTTTTGTGAAACTTACATGTATAAAATTTACAGTTACAATTTACGGTCCTCTAAAATACATTTAAAAATTAAAATCAGAAGAGACCCCTTTTTTTTTTAGTCTAGTCCGTTGTAATCCACGTTTTATGAAAACTGATATCAGACCTTCTTCCCTCCTTCTAAGTCTTCTACGATGAAAAATTTTTATGTAACAAGTTGTGTGAGAGATTAAAAGGGGGTTTAGTTACGACTCCTAGTCAACGGAAAAGTAGCGTAAACAATAAAAACAGTAAATTGTAGACAAAACAAAAGAAAAAAATAAGTAAATATAATGGATAGACTGAAGAAGACCGGAAAGTCAAAACTGGAGTCTTTTCTTTACACGATCGAGACAGTAAACCCGTTCACCTTTAACGAGTCCAAGTACCAGAATTTCATTTTAATTACAACTAACTAGACATACCTAAAACCGTGTCACTGTTTCTTAAAGGGACTGTTACGTCCTTTGTTTTCTCTATATTCAAGTTAGGAACCCAGTCCTTCTATGGGACCTCATCCTTTACCGTTCGGGGTGGTTATAAGAAAGGATCTTTTAAGTACTTGTCTCCTCAGACCTCCCGATGTCAGGTACCTCAGTGTTTCTAAACCTGTATTGACCCACTGACTCGTGTGTGTACGTGTTTCTAGAATTTCACCTTTCGGAATCCTGTCTAAACCCATGCATGGTCTGTAACTTATTTGCGTTCAAAGTAAGTGCGAAGGGAAGGTAAAGAGTTAGGTGAATTCTCTTTTTTTTCGTCGTAGAATAAAAATCTCCGTTCACGTCCATCCGTCCCTAATATAGCCATATCCACAATGTAAAATTTTGGACGGACATTTAAGAGTATTCGCCGTCTAGTAGTATCGAAAAGAGGTCATACGTAATACATCGTCATCACCAAGAGTCTGAACCCACATACAGTCTTATTTGACCTCTAGAGACGTTACGTCTTTGTAGGAGTCACAAAACTGATTCATGTGGGTTTCACCTCAGGGACTTCCACGTAAAGAACCCAAGGGTCCCCTTCGACTACATGAGTCTTCGTGGTGCGAAGAAACAATCCCGACTTCCGTGTCTTCGACCTCTCTTCAAACACAACATAGGTAGTGGAGTTCGTTTTTCTTCAAACCCCTGTTAATAAAACAACAACCAAACAAAAATTCTAATTCTAGTCTAATAAATAGGATTTAGAAAAGAAAGAGTTTTTCCCTCAAGGATTTCAAGTATTAAACTCTAATACACTTGATTATCCACTTGCATATAGTTCCCTCTCGTTGATAACCCTCTGTTCTATAGCTGATTCCAGGCAGATCAGTTCCGATACCAAAAAGGACACCATACATACCTACACTCTCAACCTGACACTTCTTCCGACTCACGGCTTCTTAACTACGCAAACTTGACACCACAACCTCTTCTGAGAACTCTCAGGGCACCTGACGTTCCTCTAGGTTGGCTAGGTGAGACTTCCTCTAGTCTGGACCCTAAAGAAACCTTCCTTACTACGATTTCGACATCGAGGTCATGAAACCGGTGGAGTACGTTTCTCGACTGAGTAACCTTTTCTGAGACTACGACCCTTCATAACCCCCGTCCTCTTCTTCCCCCGCTGGCTCCTACTCTACCGACCTACTGTAGTGACTGAGCTACCTGCACTCAGACTCACTTGAGCCCCTCAACCACTACCTGTCCCTCCGGACCGCACGACGCTAAGTACCCCAGTGTTTCTCAGCCTGTGCTGACTCGCTGACTTGACTTAATTATCGTCATAATAGTTGTCGGAGTTGTTGCCGTGTTACCCGTTTTAGAGACTTTACAGACCACTACCGAGGAGAACAAGGATAGTCGTAAACAAAAACAAAACTAACTCTACTACCAATCAAAGAAGGATAATCATTGACAAAGAAACATCGACAATCGTACCCGGTAGACTTGACTCAATAAGTCTTTAAGATAACACTAATCAATAAGTCGCGCTGTCACAATTTTGTCGAGTGACGTGGGTGACTACCTGACCGATGACTACAGTCGGTAGAGACGTATAGTCAGTGTCGTTTCAGTAAACGTTTACCTCCACCCAATGGAAATGTCTTATGTGTTTTCGGAGCGACACTGAATCCGAAGGGCGTCACGATGACTTTATTTACAGCTTAACGTAATTTATCGTACAAGAAGGAAGTAAAAATGAAACGAAAAGAGTCTTAGAACCCTTTACTTGTGATTTACACGCCGTTGTGTCAAGAACAAAGTCAATACACGTCAAGCCAAAGCAAAAAATAGGGAAAACTTGTTGAACACTCACAGAGACTTGTGTACGTTAATTCGTTCTTCACCCAACGATCTCAAGAGGGTCCCCGAGGATCCGTCTTCGTCTCTACGTCTATTCACATTCTCAAGGCATCGGGGAGGGGTCTTTAGGGACCACTCTTCTCTAGTCCGGCGAGGGAAAAATTTTCACAACGAAAGATAGACCACTGGGAGATCGTGTTTGAGGTGTAGGGGACACTTTATTTACACCGGAGACACCGAAGACATGTGGCACAATCTCTGTTATCAGTTTATACGTATTTAGACTGACACAATGGTTTCGACCTTACATGAACAAAACGTAATCAAATTACCTGTCCTTTTTTTTTTTTTTGGACTTTACGAGTTTACAGACTTTTTCTCTTGTAATTTAGAATTGTATACACCCCGATTCTCTGAACGCCTCACAGGAATCTAGTACATAAACGAAATGAACAGCGATTGTGTTCAAATTGGTTTGAAGGAAGAACGAAAGGAGGGTTGTGGATCTGTTCAGTTCTCATATTTCGTCCTTTAAGAATAGAGGAGAATAGGAACCAGAAGTTTTAGTTAATGAATCATGAACTCTGGAAACCATACTCATTGAAATTTAAGGATTTTAAGTCAGAAGATTATACATTTTACTTCATTATGATCTATGGGTGTCATGTGGTGACAGTCTTCTTTAGGAACTTTACCACGTACGCTCCAGACCGGGCATCGTCTAGTAGAAAATGTACATTATTATGGTCCTATTGTTAACATTACTGTAAGGAGTAGTACAATCAACTAGTGTCAAAAAGGACTTGAGAATCGAAGAGAACGGAGGTAATTTGTTGATAGTGCAGTACATTATTCGACAGAATATAGTTATTGGAAGAACTTCGGACCCGGTAGTGAGACAGTCGAAGGGTACAGAGTAAAAGATAGTGCGAAAGACCTTATACGATTTGTAGGTGAGGTCGAACAACTTAGGTGATTATTAAGGTTTTAGTCAGGTAAGAGAGTATATTTCAAAGTCTTCATCGGAAGTGAAGCAGGGTAAACGATATGATGACGAAATTACGTACAACAACTAAAGAGTAAAAGTATAAAGTGTACCATCGGCAACTGTAGACCCGAAACTTTAAAAAGAACTGACGGAGATGAAAGTGAAAAGACTATGAAGAACTTGTTTGTTATGTCAAGGTATTAATTATATCCGTCAATAAAAGGGAAAAAAGTGACTTACTCTACCTTAAAACCGACTTTGATTGTTTGTTACACAGTAAAACTAAAAGGAACCTATACTTTAGTAATAGTGATGGTTTTTGGAGTGAAGCAACGGGATTCTGGTGACTTAAAGATAGGTCGTAATTGATAACAATAGGGTAATTTGATTGAAGAAATGATTCTCTCATTCCTTGTTCCTCCTCTCCACCCTTTTTATTTCTTTCCGGGTGGATCCAACGTCAATGGATCTCCATTTGATCTAGTATATTAAACGGTAAGTTTGGCCTCGAGAGAAATACTCACTTTCCTCACAATGATCATTAATGTATCCCTTTTGTCCGGATTCGGTTGGTCATATATACAGGGTGGGGGACAAATGTCATACCATAGACACCCCTAGTCGACTTCAATACGTACTTAGGAACTAATCATCATTTGTCAGTTATTTGATCCAGTTATAAATATAAAGAAGATAGTAGGTAATGACAGAAGAATGTATATTAATATATATATATACAAACACACACACACACACACACACATAGCCTCTTCCGTTACCGTGGGGTGAGGTCATGAGGACGGACCTTTTAGGGTACCTGCCTCCTCGGACCACCCGACGTCAGGTAGGCCATCGATTCTCAGCTTGTGCTGACTCGCTGAAATGAAAGTGAAAAGTGAACGTACGTAACCTCTTCCTTTACCGTTGGGTGAGGTCACAAGAACGGACCTCTTAGGGTCCCTGCCCCCTCGGACCACCCGACGGTAGACGCCCCAACGTGTCTCAGTCTGTGCTGACTTCGCTGAGTCGTCGTCGTCGTCGTACATATATGTCAACAATAAATCAACGATTCAGTACAGACTGAGAAAACGTTGAGGTACCTGACATCGGGAGGTTCGAGGAGACACGTACCGTAAAGGGTCCGTTCTTGTGACCTCGCCCAACGGCAAAGGAAGGGTCCCCTACAAGGGTTGGGTCCCTAGCTTGGGTACAGAGGACATAACCGTCCGCTAAGAAGTGGTGAGTCGGTGGTCCCTTCGGATATATATATCCGTATAAATATATTAAAACAAACTAACTCCTTCATTGAACAAGAAAGAAAATAAAATAACTCATACTACTCTAGAATTTTTAATGACTGGTTTTCGGGGTTTAAAATCCTATAGGAGATAATACGGTAAGTTACCGATATTTTGTGGTAGGTCTACTCCTACGAAGAATTCCTTTGAGTAAAAAGGTAAGATCACACAACTCCCTTTATAAATATATAATTTTAAACGGAGAGATTGACGATTAGGAACATAGACCTCAATAGGTCTTCTTTATATTGTAACAAGATATAACATCGTTGACTCTAGAACCTGATACTACTGCAGTAAAAAAATGAGTCTCAATTAATGAAATAAGAAATGTATCCCAAATACAAAGTTCAGTTAAGTGGTACCACTGACGTGGGTAACCCCTTTAAACTCGCAATAAGAAAGGGTTTATGTTTCTTGTATTGGGTTAGGGTACAAAGTTTACCTGTATCTGAAAACAATTTATCTTCTCTAAACGAATGAAGTAATGACACTTAAGATAATAAAGGCCAAAATTCGTTAAAGGTCAAAATAAAAAGATAACTAAAGATTAAAGTAAGATATACCAACCTCTTCTATGAAAGAAACATACTATAGATAAAACACACACAAAAATCGGATTGTATACTAGAGAGGACCTTTTATAAGATACAAGTAGTAAACTCTTCTTACAAATACTACGACAAACCCCACTTCACAGGACATATACAGACTCAACCAACTAAATACCACAACTCAGGGGATGAAAGAATGAATAGAAGATAGACTCAAAAGATATATAATAAGTCAAGTTAACGAGTCAGTACAGACTGAGAAACGTTGGGTACCTGACGTCGTACGGTCCGGGACTGGTAGTGGTTGAGGGTCTCGAACGAGTTTACGTACAGACACCTCAGCCACTACGGTAGGTTGGTAGAGTAGGAGACAACAGGGGAAGAGGAGGACGGAAGTCAGAAAGGGAATGTAACAATGTAGAATGTAATAAGTTAGAATATAATAACTTTCACGTTATAACTTCAGAGGTTGAGAATGGCATTTTGATAAATAAGGAAGTTATGAATCAAAAAAAAAGGAAACGTATAAAATATCACACATTTTCAAATATTGACAACATAGAAGAACGACATCACTTGGAAAAAAATTATATGTTACAGAAACAGAAAATGTTGAAAAAATTTTAAATTTCAGATTGAGTAGACTACAATTATAACAGTAAGGGACGAAAGAAAACTAACGATAAACGAATCTGATAGACGAAAGTAGGAAAGTGAAGACTAGATAAACACAGAAACTTAGATTTCATTCAGAGAGGAAAAATTTAAGTAAGACAGTTTTAGATAGAAAATTAACCTCCCAAATTAAGTTTATTCAATAGTAAAAATAAACTACGTGTGTGTAATTTAAATTAAATTTAATCAATTATGGTACAAATTTTAAAATTATAGATACGAAGACACTGTAAAGACAGGGATTCCTAGACCCTATACAACTGGGGTATCCTGTTTAATCATTTATAAAGTAACAGAAATTAAAAGACCTTCTTAAGCACCCTTAATCATAGTAAAGAAAGAATTTTCAAATCATCTAAAACGGTATAAAAATTTCTGTGGACCTGGACTCGAAAGAAAGATCCTTCAAAATAAAAACGATGTATAAGTTAAAGAAACAGTCTATATCCTCCTATGTTCCATTTATAAAGAACGAATTTACACAACACCCAAAAACGTATAAAAAATTTTTAACCAGGTAAATTAGACAGAAATTAAATAAATAATCATATTGAAATAAGTATTACTAGAGAATAAGTAAACAAAAGAAGGTGAGGTACCATAGACACTGGAGAAAAAAAAGAAGAAATATTACGAGTCAACACAGGAGGACGATAAAAGGTGTAGTCAAATACATCTCTGATTAGTCAGGTCTAAAAATAATATGAATTAAAAGAGACAACACAAGACAAGATAAAATAACCAAATATAAGAATAAGTATAATAAAGGAAGGAAGATAAGGGAGGTACAAAATGAACGAGAAGAAAAGATTCCAATTTCGTTTACAGTAATTGAACTTTGAAAATAAGAAAAATCGTTTCTATAAATCCGATATTAAAAAAAAAGATTCATAATGAAAGTGAAATCAGGTCTTTAAAAATATAAAAGACAAAAGTAAAAGTAAGACCATTCTTTATAAAAGATTAAAGAGAAAATTAAAGAAGGAATGGTTCATAATGAATCGAAGGTTTTGAAAAAGAAACCTTAAATAGAAGAACAATAACTCAAGATTAAAATAAGGAAACACACGACTTTTGTATATACCATACTATACCTAGGAAAATTTAGACTCTAAACAAAATACCGGGTCTTATAACAGATGGAACTGTTAACAAGATACACATGAAGTTTCTTTTACACACAAGAGGTCGACTCACCTCATTAGATATTTATAATTGATCCAGATAAACCAACTAAAACCAAAAGTTTATAAGTCATAGTAGTGACTACAAAATAGATGAAGATATTTAATGACTTATCTTCCCTGACTTTAGAGACTGTTATAAACGTTTAAAGATATGAAGAGAAACATCAAGTTTGTCAAAAGGAAGTGAATAAAAATACGAGAAAATAATCTTTTTATTAACAAATAATATAGGAGAATTACTTTACTGTCGAAATTTTTTATTTTAATAGAAAAATACGGACCGTTATAAGAAACGAGATTTTATCTGTAGAAGATTATAATCATGTTTGTGAGGTCGAAATAAAAATTAGTGTGTCGTGTAAAAAATTTATGTCGAAATAACCCTATATTAAGTTTTAGGTATTTTACGTAGTAAAATTTCACATGTTAAGTCACCAAAATTGAGTATGAAGTCGTTGGAGTAATGTAGATCAAAATTTTATAAAAATAGTGGTTTTTTTCTCTAGGGTGTGGGTGATTGGTAGTGAGATGGAGTAGAGAGAGGTCGGGAACCGTTGGTGACTAGAGGGGTACCCTCCCAACCTTTAACAAGTAAGATTAGAAAATTCAACAAGAAAGGGGTCGGATCGATTAGTCATAAGTAGACTTAGTTTATCCTACCTCGGAGATTTTTGTATTACCTTTTCTAAGTGGACATTGGTACCACCACTCTAATCTACTTAGGTCAGACATTAATGGGTGATTCGTTCCTGCACACATCTTGTAAGATGGGAACGTTGAGTTTAGGATAAGAAAAGTTGGTGTGTCTTTACCGTTCTCAAGTATTTTTTACAGGCCTAGTGTTAAAATTTTTGTTTTGTTTTAATTTTTTTTAAGGTCTGGATTATTTTTATAATTATATTCAGTTTCCTTCGTCCTTTTTCTCTCGTTAACAAAAGTTGTGTTCACTAAAGTTTTTGAACATCTCTAAAAGTAAGTTTGTTAGTCATGAACAAATCTTTGTCTCTGATAGGGGATCTTATAGGTGAATAGTGTATAGAATCGATGGTGGTAGGGGTTAGACTGAAATTTTTAGATCTAGATACTTCCTTAAATGGCGGAGTGCGTACACACCTGGGAACAGAGTGAGGACGCAACGGAGTGGAAAGACTACTGGTGTTTAGAGAGAATCTTTCAGTGTCTCCACTTCAGTATAAATGAATGTCCCTACCAAAGTGAATTGGTGACAAACCGAAAGGGAAGTGGGTAAAAAGAGTGCAAGAATAACTTGATAGAATCAGATATTCATGTACAGGTGTACCGAAAGGTTTAAGAGACGGTAAATTATTGTAGACCCGACACAGAAGAATAAAGTGGGACACGACTAAAACTTCATATATAGTGTTCAGAGACATAACTTTATAGGATTTTACTTTAAGGAATTACTGTACCGTAGTGAAAGGATATTGGTCCGACCTATATCATGTTCGACTTTAGTTTTAACTCCCCTCTTTAAAGTTATTGGAGTCTATACGTCTATTGTAGTAGGAATACCATCTTTCACTTCTCCTTGATTTCTCGAAGAACTACTTCCACTTTCTCCTCTCACTTTTTCGACCAAATTTTGAGTTGTAATTTTTTTGATTCTAGTACTGTAGGTAAGGGTAGTGAAGTACCGTTTATCTACCCCTTTGTTACCTTTGTCATTGTCTGAAATAAACCCCCCCCCACAGGTCTTAGTGACACCTGTCACTGACGTCGGTACTTTAATTTTCTGCGAACGAGGAACTTTCTTTTCGTTACTGTTTGGATCTGTCACATAATTTTTCGTCCGTAATGAAACGGATGTTAACAGGTATATCAGTTTCCATAACAAAAAGATCATCAGTACTTATGTACACTCTCTATTGTTATTTTTTCCGACTCCCGGTTTCTTAGCTACGGAAACTTGATACCGCAACTTCTGACAGGGAACCTGTCGTTCATCTGGTTTGGTTAGTCAAGATTTCCTTTATTTGGGACTTATAAGTAACCTTCTTAACTACGACTTCGACTTCGAGGTTATAAAAACGGTGGACTACACTTCTTGACTGAGTGTCCTTTCTGAGGTCACGACCCTTTCTAACTTCCGTCCTTCTCTTCTCCTGGCGTCTCCTACTCTACCAACCTACCGTAGTGGCTGAGTTACCTGTAACTCAACTCGTTGACCCGAAACTCAGACTTGTTTGAGGTCCTCCACCACTTCCTGTCCCTTCGGAATACACGACGTCAGGTACAACAACTTGTACCTAACACTGACTTCTTGTTGTCTTTGGTTATCGATGGATTATTTAGGTCTTAGTTAAACTACACAACTATACGTCTAGTTCTTAAGTTGTTTTACCAACCACAAACATCGTTCTCTGAACAACAACAAGTCAGTGATTCAGTATAGACTGAGAGACACTGGGGTACCTGACGTCGTGTGGTCCGAGGAGAGAGGAAGTGATAAAGGACCTCAAACGAGTCTAAATACAGGTAACTCAGACACTACGATATATTGGTGGAATAGGAGACGGTGGGGAAGAGAAACCGGAAGACCGAAAAGGTTGTAGTTCCAGAGAAGGTTACTCAGGAGAAGCATAGTCTATCGGTTTCACAACCTTACAGTCGGAGTCAGGAAGGTTACTTATCAGTCCCAACTAAAGGAAACCCTAATTGACCAAATTAGAGACGATAGGTTCCCTGAGAGTTTTCAGAAGAGGTCTTGGTGTTAAATTTTTCGGAGTTAAGAAACCGAGAGTCGAAAGAAATATCAAGTTGAGAGTGTAGGTATGTACTGATGACCTTTTTGGTAGTGAAACTGATATACCTGGAAACAACCGAAAAATTATACTATAGTTCCAAACAGTATCAAAAGGAAGGGTCCTCGTTGGTGGAAAATTAAAGTACCGACGTCAGTACCAGACGTCACTAAAACCTTGGGTTCTTTTCTTTTAGACAGTGACGAAGGTGAAAAAGGGTAAGACAAACGTTACTTCACTACCTTGGTCTATGGTCCAAGAATCAAAAAACTTACAAGTCAAAATTCTGTTTAAAAAGTGACGAGGTTTACCGTTGGGTGAGGTCATGAGAACGGACCTCTTAGGGTGCCTGTCTCCTCTGACCATTCGATGTCAGGTACCCCAGCGTCTCTCAGTCTGTGCTGACCCCTGACTTGTTGAAGTGAAAGTGAAAGTGTGAGTAGTTCTCTGAGAAATCAGGACGAAGTGAAAGACGGTAAAGGATGAGTTATCCTAGAAGGGATCGGTCCCTACCTTGGACTCAGAGAACTCAAAAAAACGAAACCCTCCGTCGAAGAAATGGTGACGTAGTGCACCCATCGAGTTTTGTGAAATATACCATAGTACTTTCCGGATCTAAGAAACGTTAATGTGGGAATATAAATGATAAACCACATAGAATGGTAACATGAAAAGTTAAATAGAGGTAGAAATCGAGAGTCAAGTTCTCCAAGCAAAATCTTACAGAGTGACCGTACAACATAACTTTATTTTTAAACAAAAATACATTTTTCATATTGTCAAATTAGTAAGGATATATACGACCCGATATCGTGAAAATTCTCCAACTAACAAGACGTAACATACATATCATAATAGACCAACTATGTACATCCCGTTAACCTTACGACTAACCATAGATCCGTCTGTGAATTTGGATAAAAGACTGAAGAGTACACAATTATTTCAAATTTAACAGAAAAATTCATATAACCTATTTTTATAGACCCTACATGTGTTTACAACCATGGTAAACACAACATAATTAACAGTGTTTTGAAATTTTTTATTTATCGAAAGGTGAATCAGTATATTGAAAGTGAATCACTTTCAATTATTGTCAATAATTATTGATCCATATCAAAAATTAACAATAATCACTTGTTTCAGTGACTTTGTAAATAAATTTACAAGTAATTATATAATTTGTCAAAATTTTCGTTTTCTTCACAGACATTTACTATTCCTACTTAACGTAAGTTACGTTACATAATAAAATTTCGACTTCAATAGTTAAGAAATTTTATATTCACTTAGTAGTCTTTTCCTCCCGGTAGGTAATCCGTTTTATGATCCTTGATGTCATAAGTTTCTGAAGACTTAATTAAGCATTTTGTCGACATGTCAGAGAGACCTCGATTACTTCTTTTCCCGTATGGGATTTTCATTTGTACACCGTATAAGACGTTTTGACAAGGTTAATAGTCTTTTGATTTATTGTGTTTTCTTTACAAACCTGGGTATTATTGACATTGTAAAATGTATAATAAGAAAATCAATGGTAAAAACGGACTGATTTGTGTCTTCATAAACAAACCTACTGACTCCAGTTACTCAAACCTTTGACTCGACTTAACGGACTAAGTTGTTTTCTTCGAGTTGTACCGTTTGAAGGTCGTATAAGTACATACCTTCCCTGACCTTGGTCAGCTAAATATTCGGATTACACATGTCTATCCGTAATTATAAATTCTTCCACTACCTTTCAATTAACTCACAGATCGAATTTACCCTACTGACAACAACAATCAACAATTCAACACAGACTGAGACCGTTGTGGTACATTGGACGGTCCGAGCAGACAAGTACCCTAAAGGACCCGTTCTTATGACCTTCCCCAAACGTAAAGGAGGAGGTTCTCTATAAGGAATGGGTCCCTAGATTGGGTACACGGGACGTAACCGTCCGTCTAAGAAATGGTGACTCGGTGGAACAACGACAACAAATCAGTAATTCAACACATGGTGATAAACACCGGGATTCCTGACGTCGTTCGGTCGGAAGAGATAGGAAGGGATAAAGGACCTCGAACGAGTTTGAGTACAGGTAACTCAGTCACTATGGTAGGTTAGTAGAGTAGGAGACAGTAGGGGAAGAGGAGGACGAAGTTAGAAGGGGTCGTAGTCTCAGAAAAGGTTACTCAGTCAAGAAACGTAGTCCACCAGTTTGATGACCTCGAAGACCAAATAGTATTCAGGAAAATCACTGATAAGTCCCAAATAAAGGAAATCCTAACTGACCAAACTAGGGGAACGACAGGTCCCCTGAGAACTCTCAAAAGAGGTCGTAGTGTCAAGTTTTCGTAGTCAAGAAACAGTTGCTATTCCACAGGTATCAACACACCTAAATAGAGACCCAAAAGATAAAACAGGGTAACTAGATATAAAAACAGAAACACGGTCATGGTATGACAGAACTACTAACATCGAAACATCATATCGGACTTCAGTCCGTCCAACTAAGGAGGTCAAGGTAAGAAGAAAGAGTTCTAACGAAACCGATAAGTTCCTAAAAACATAAAGGTATGTTTAACACTTTAATAAACAAGATCAAGACACTTTTTATGGAAACCATCGAACTATCCCTAACGTAACTTAGATATCTAACGGAGTCCATCATATAAGTAAAAGAGATATAACTAAGACCTCCGTTCTTATATGTTACCTGTTTTTTGTTAGAGGAATTGTTCACCACGACCCTTTTGACCAGTTGGTGAACATTTTCTTACTTTGATCTTGTGAAAGATTGTGGTATGTGTTTTTATTTGAGTTTTACCTAATTTCTAGATTTACATTCTGGTCTTTGATAATTTGAGGATCTCCTTTTGTATCCGTTTTGTGACAGGCTGTATTTAGTGTCGTTGGATCTACAGTTAGTCATCTGTTTACCTATTCTTTCGACACCATGTATACGTGGTACCTCATAATGAGTCGGTAATTTTTCTTATGTAAACTTAGTCAAAATTACTCCACCTACTTTGACCTCGGCTAATGTGTCTCACTTCATTCGGTCTTTCTTTTTGTGGTTACGTCATATGATTGTGTGTATATACCTCAAATCTTTCTACCATTACTGTTGGGACATACACTCTGTCGTTTTCTCTGTGTCTACATATCTTGTCAGAAAATATGAGATACCCTCTTCCGTTTCAAACCCACTAAACTCTCTTATCGTAACTTTGTACATATAATATACACATTGTTTAGCGGCCAGGTCCAAACTACGTACTCTGTCCCACGAGTCCCGACCACGTGACCCTACTGGGTCTCCCTATCCTACCCCTCCCTCCACCTTCCCCCCGAGTCCTACCCCTTGTGTACATATGGACACCGCCTAAGTACAGTTACATACCGTTTTGGCGATGTTATAATATTTCATTAATCGGAGGTTAATTTTATTTATTTGATTTTATTAAAAAATTTTTCTTTTCTACTTTCGTAGTCAAGAAGTCACGAGTCGGAAGAAATACCATGTTGAGAGTATAGACATGGACTCATGACTTTATCAAAACTGATTAATTTGAATTTTCGAAAACCGTCGTTTCACTAAGAGACAAAAAATTATGCGATAAATATAAATAGTGTCACAGGTTCTCATGTGTCAAAATTTATAAACTACCTATTACGATTTAACAGAAAGTTTTTTAACTTACTAATATCAGGTTAAGAGTCAAAGGGGTATTAAACGTTGAGAAGAAAATTCACAACTGAAAATAAAGGAAAGAAAGGAGAAAAAGATGACCGTACGTTAACACACACATACAATAAACACCACACACATAAAAAGAATAACTGCACACCTTTGAAAAATGTATAAGTCTTACATAATAGTTTAATTGTCTACAGTTTATAAAAGGGGTAAAAACTAAAACTTGAACTTATAGTAAAAGTACCTCAAAAAGTAGTTTATAGTATTTTTTAAAATACCGTCTCCGAAAATCTAAGACATAAGAAGGATCTTTCTAGAAAGAATAATAACTTTATACATTATAAAATTCAGATATTAAGAAGTCCAAATCAAAAAACTAGATATACCTTAAACAAAACGTATGTAAAACACCACATTTAGACTCCCATATAGTATCTATATTTTTGACTATGTAATAGTTAATACTTATTCGATAGAAAAGAATAAGAATTTACCGTGGTATTTGGTATAAAGGACAAAAGACGGAGAGTCTTTTAAGGAATAATATAAGGTTATAATGGATAAACTGATTTATATTAAAAATTTTAGACATAACTAAAAGTAAAACGAAGTGTCATCAGGATATTCTTAAACTTGTTAAAATCCGGGTTTTAAGATACTTCATAAGATAAACCTCCGACTAATATTTGGTGTCTAGAACACACACTTAATGAATCCATTCTTACTAAAGAGAGTTAAAAGTAAACATATTTTATTATCTTAATTACCATGTTCAGAATACAGTTATAATACTCCTACTTTACTCAATGATATACGGTCCTGTACTATCACGGATCATGAATCGATTGATAGTAAATAATAAGGTTTAAAAAGGTAGGTTTTTATATTTTACGTATAGGAAAATAAATAGATGAATCATTTAAAAATTGTCAAAAAAAGTTAGGCCCAGATTGTAAAAACAATCGAAATAAATAGTCATGAGATAATAAAAATAATAAGTACACCTACCTGAACAGAAGACATAAAGGAATAACCTATAACGATTAAATATGTGGTCGATAACCACACAAATAGTACACGACGACCACGACGACGACAACGATTCAGCGAAATCAACACAGGTTGAGACATGTTGGGGTATCTACCGTCGGGTGGTCCGAGGAGACAGGGACCCTAAGAGGTCCGTTCTTATAACTTCACCCAACGGTAAAGGAGAGGTTCCGTACGTACGTCCGATTCAATGAAGTCAACACAGGCTGAGACACGCTTGGATACCTGTCGTTGGAAGGTCCGAAGAGACAGGTGTCCTAAGAGGTTCGTTCTTATGACCTCACCCACGGTAAAGAAAGAGACAAATAGTACACGTCTCGATGGTTTAAGATAAGAACCAAAAATGGAAAATTCTGTTTAAAATTTCGTCAAAACAAAGTGTATTTTTAACTCTCTTTCATGACTCTAAACGATAAGTTCGGGATGGGGGGGTTTGTACGTACGGAAGGGGTAATAGTTTTAGTGGGTGGTCTGACCGTGTAAACAATGTTGACCACTCGGATGTAACTATGTTGTATTGGTTCACATATGAAGTGTAATTCCAAATGACAACTACGACATGTAAGACATCCAAACCTGTTTATGTATTATTGTTCATAGAAAGTTAGAAAAACTAACACGATAACATAATTTAAAATAGGGCATAAGATTCACCTGTAGTCTATTATACCTTTATATAAAAAGAAGAAAGAAAGATATAATCGAAGTTGACCAAATAAGTATCAACATAACTTATCCTCACCTCCGTTGTTTGTAGGAATAGAATAAGGAGTAAGATCTCTGGTGAAAGTACGAATGTAAAAGAAATTTTTGTGTGACTGTTCAATCACTTTGTTTTTCAGTGTATATTGAATTTCTAATGAAAGTTTAATGTTTAAATTATGAATAAATGTTTAAATTACGAATAACATGTTCGTTTGTAATTATAAAGTATTTAATGACAATTAAGGTTATAAGATTTATCTATAAAAATACTGAAAATACAGGTCAATAATAGATATGTGTATAACGAAAATTTTATCGAATAAAGTATCAGAAATATATTTTAAATATAAAACAACTGACAACCTCATAGTCCTTCTATACTGAGTGAGAGTTATTTTCACTGGTTTTTGTCTGGTTAAGACTATAGTGGGTTTACAACCTTAACCGTCTATTTCCTAAATCTCGTCAAAAGCAACGATACGAGTTACCCTATTTCCTTTTATGTCTGTGTCATTACTTTTCAATTCTTTGAGTCGTCTCTCACCTTTTCTTTTACATTTTATCTTGGTGTGACTATAAGATCTTCACTTTCTACGTTATAGATTTTAAAATTTTAGTAACTTACCCGAAGTATCGTCTGACCTCTTTTACCTCTTCTTTTAGTTAACTGGACTTTCATTTAGTTATCTTTACTATTTTAGACTTCTCTCTCCTTTTTCGTAGTTTTATTATTTGATTCCGAGTCTCTGTCTATCTTGTTCTGACAAGTAGATTTTACGTACGTTTACCTAACTTCTTCCCTGTCACCCTCTCCTCTCCCCTGCCCTCTTTCTATAAACTTTTTTATAAACGGTTCCAAAGAGTTGAAACTATTTTCCACATGTAAATATTTGAGTTCTTAGAGTCATTTGAGATTTCTACTGTTTATGCTACTCCTCATATGGTAGTAGTGGTTTGACTGTTTTTGGTTTTTGTTTCTATTTTAAAATTTTGTCGGTCTCTTTTTACTGTGAAATACCGTCTACGTCTTATTAAAGTTGCTGTTAGAAGAGAAGTCTTTGTCACTCAGAATTATGATGTTTCAGTATAAATTCTACGATTTCTTTTTCGTTTGGTTTTTTTTTTCTATTTTCGGATTGTGTCTCGAGATATACACTACTGTTATAGGAAGTTCTTTGTAAAAAAATTAAATTTTTTTTTTTTTTTTTTTGTTCTTTGAGATTCGAAGTGTGAAATGACTTTCTCTATCATCTATTTGAGGAGATCCTGCTTCCCATTATTGTGGTCCTACTTTGAGACCAGAGGACTTCTTATTCTTAATCTCACCATCTACAGACTTATTTACCGAAGGGTCGACCGTGTCGTCGTTTCTTAGAAGGACGGTTACGTCCTCTGCATTCTCTGTGTCCGAGATAGGGACCCAGTCCTTCTGAGGGACCTCCTCCACTACCGTTGGTTATAAGAAAGACCTTTTAAGGTACCTGTCTCCTAGGGGCACCCTATGTCAAGTCTCCTAAGGTCTCAACCGGTGTTGACACATACGTGTGTATGTGTTATAAACTTACTATATTTACTAACTGTAAAAGGAAAAGTAAAGAATTTTTTACGGACAAAATCTATATAGAAATGGAAATAAAATAGAAACAGAATATCCCATATAAAAGACAACTACCTGAAGTGTACTTCAGATATTGTATTTATTATGGATCACGACTATTTGTAGTTTTCGTTTTTAATCAAGAAACTTTCCATTTAATCGGTTATTTAGGAATTGATCTGACTCGTACCCCTTTCTCTTGTCCTTAAGTGGTTATAACCGTCACTTCGTACTCAATAGTGGTGTCTTAGTCTGTAATTATTCTAGTATATTATCGGTGTAATAGGTTTGTTTGTTACATGTACTTTACCTGTGTGAAGAACTTTTTAGTGTTGTTTTGACTGTGTTCTACTTTCCTTTTAGATTTATTGGTTTACGAATATTTGTTTAATTTAGACCATAGTTTTTGAGAAGGTGGTTCGTTTACAAAAACCACCACTTAAGATAGTTTGTGAGTCCTTCTATATTAAATATAATGTGTTTTCGAAAGTCTTTTGGTCTTTTGTCTTCTTCTCCTCCGCGGAGATTAGACTTTCACGTAATGGTTTTACTCATTTTAGTGAGTACTTGTGTCTACGTTTTTAACATTGTTAATCATTTGACTTAGGTTCAATATATATTCTATCTGTTACGTCGTACTGGTTTATCCTAAATAAATCTAACAAAATTGTAAGTTTTTACTTAGTTATATTATTGTATCAGAACCCACTAAAATCAGTCGGACGGAACTGGTGGCCAAATAGAGGTCTCGATGACTAAGAGTCGGTCATGATACATTGGATCATTACTTTGTAGTTATTATAAGACATTTGTAGATATGTACTTCACAAAGTCTCGTCTGAAATAGTCGAACGGTTGTAACAAATATTTATTAATCTAAATATTCGACGTCGTCCAAAGTCATCTCAAATCGATACAACCTTCGTCTACATCCTCGAGTTTCTAATTTCGGTTCTTGAACCAATCTTTCTTGAAGGGACCACCGAGTCTGTCATTTCTTAGACGGACGTTACGTCCTCTGGACCCAAACTAGAGACCCAACCCTTTTAGGGGACCTCTTCCTTTGTCGTTGGGTGAGGTCCTTAGAACGGACTCTTTAGGCTATCTGTCTCCTCGGAACACCCGACTCGTACCCCAGCGTTATCAGTCTATACTAAATCTCTCAGGTCATACTGAATCGTTAATTTGTTGTCGTTTTTTGTACCAATCTTACATGGAGACACTACACACCGAGTCACCATTTCTTAGACGGGAGTCATACCCTCTGGGTGCAAACTAGGGACCCAGCCCTTCTAGGGTTGGTTGATGTCATAAGAACGGACCTCTTAGGGAGCCTCCCTCCTCGGACCGTCCGATATCAGATACCTCAGCGTCTCAGTCTGTGCTGGCTCGTTGATTGTTGTTACACTAGTTCTCGTCAGAACCCCAGAAGTATAAAGACTTTGTGAAGTGTACGCACGGTCGTCACGACACTCTCGACTTCCGTTGTGTTGTCGCCCTCTCGGTCCTCGGGAAAGGACTCTAGGAGTCGGAGATAGTTATTCGTAAGAAGAAGCAGACAACGAAACAGTATAGGATTCAGTTATTATTTCGACTAGGTACTCTTGTTTCATAACCTTAGAGGTGAATCGTAGTATTAAATGGTATAAATATCTTATACTTTTTTTGTACTGTGAAGGTTAACTATATCTTTTTTCGTAAACTGTCTAGAGTTGTGTTTAATTTTGCTACTTTTACAAGTATGTAACATTAATCTACCTTCCAAAGAGTTATTATTCCTGGTAGATGTTTGTTGAACGTCATTATTGTATGACTTCCCACTCTATAAACTACGGAATTTTATTACCTTTCTCACTTTATTCTTAGGGGTGTGAATGGTAAAAATGGTTCGTAATACGATTTTCAGGATTAATAATTATATTCTGTTTTCGTTCCTCAATTTCCGTATTCCTCATCTTTCTTTTTTCTTTCGAGAACGATAAACTTCTATTGTACTACCATATGTTTCATTTCATTAAGATTCTTTGGATGTTTTGACCTTGATTTTATCGTTTAAGTCTTTCTAGAGTTTAAGTTCCATTTATATGTTTTAGTTATATAATACGTATCAATCTTTGACTTTATTTGATAGTTTTTTGTATTTTATGAATCTTTTTAAAATTTTCATATACAGTGACTGTGACTCTTAATATTTAATAACGGCTCCCTATAATTATTACTAGATTTGTTTAGATAATAACTCCTTACATAATAAAAGGACTATTTTTGGAGATAGAAAAAGTGTCTCAACTAGATTTATACATAGATTCGGTTTAGTTTCAAGATGTCTAAAGATAAGATTCTCTTTTTTTTAAGTCTGAAACTCTTAGTCCGTCTATCTTTCTAAAATAAACTTTTACTTAAGTCTACGTTTTAAATATAATGAACTTCTGACACACCGTGACCACTCTCTTGTCTTTGAGTCTATTTATCTAATTTTAGTTTAGATCTTTCTTAATTTGTCCATATACTAGTTGATTAAGAACTGTTACCCCGACTCTTAAGCTAAGACTTTTAGTGTCACTTCATTCGCCTACAGATGTACCCTTTTTTCATTGGGAGTGTATTGTGTCATTCATCGTAAATGATCCTTTTTTCGTAACTATATTACAGTTAATACTTATAGATTTTACCACTCCCTTTAAAATGTTGAATTCCACTTCTAAGGAATCGAAGTTGTGTTGTGTGTTCAATAACTTTTATTCATATTTACATGACTTTATTTTATACGAACACAAATAAATTCTTTTATTTTTTTTGTTCCGTGTCTACTAAAAATTTACAAACATTATGTATATATAGACTACTTCTTAAACATGGGTCTTATATATTCCTTGACTTTATTAAGTTTTTGTTTGTTAGAAGATTTTTTGTTTTTTTGGATTTATCTGAGAAGGGTTTTCTTCTATGTAGTAGTTTTCCATGTTTAAGTAACATTACCAGTTTTAAATTTTGACAGTTGCGAGCCACAACCACTTCTATACTTTGTTACTTTGAACAAGTCAACGAGTCAGTACAGGTCGAGAAACACTGGGGTACCTGACGTCGTGCGGTCCGAGGGGACAGGAAGTGAGAGAGGGCCTCGAACGAGTCTGAGTACAGGAAACTCAGCGACTACGGTAGGTTCGTAGAGTAGGAGACAGTGGACGAAGAGGAGGACGGAGGTCAGAAAGGGTCGTAGTCCCAGAAAAAGTCACTCGACCGAGAAGTGTAGTCCACCGGGTTCATAACCTCACAGTGGGAGTTGCAGTCAGGACGACTCCGCATAAGTCGCAAGTAAAGGGCCACTTTACATTTTACCATGTCAATGAAACTTTTTGAGAAACGTCTAAGAATTTTTCAAGTCGTATGTGGAGGAAAATTCGTAAACATATTCTTTTGTGAATACGGAAGTTCATAAATAGATTCTTTTCACTTTCATATACAGGTGTGTTTGTGGACATATTCGTACGGGTAATTCGGTGGATTTACAGGTAGTTGTTCACTTACCTCTTTATTTTACATCAAATACCCATTATACTTTAATAAGAATAATAATGGTAATATAATGGTATATAATAATACTCATTAATTTTTTTTCGTTTGATGACTATGCTGTACATAGAAAAATTACAAATAAATAAACCGACACGGTTTTTAATTTTTTATATATACAACTCATTTTCTTCACTGTATATTTTCTCATTAATATTGTACAAAGGTAAAGGTAATTTAGAATTTTTCCTGTAAATTTGATTAGATGTAACTGTTTTTTCGTCTAGTAACCAAAAAATCCCTGTCTCCTTTCTTATCTGACGTTTCTACGTCTTCTTTACACGACGACAACTTTTAATAATCGTACTACATCGTCACCAAAGTGTTGACTTACACAAACAGTTTACGTAACTTAGTAGTCGTATTTACCTACTTTAAATAAAGTACATTTAATATGGAGTTTTTAGTTATAAAAAAAAGACGTCGTTATTCCCCATTGTACAGAAAGGTCCATAATTTTACAATATTTAATAGATATTTCTTATATTATAAAACCACGTACGTATTTAATTGTCTACTTATTTCACTATTTTTTATGTCTTTATCACTTTTACCTTTAAAACCGTATTTATTTTCACTGTAGAGTTTTTAATCACTTTTTTCACATCTGTAAAATTATTTACTACAATCCTAGTACCTAGTGGTATACCTTATACCATTTTAAACTAGAAAAAAGTGTAAAATGTCGTACTATGACAGATTTATTTGGTGTCTATTTTTCACCTGTTTAAAAAGATATTCAAGTTTTCCCTTTAAAAAAGATTCCGAGTTTTAGTCAATTTATTAGTTCCGTACACACGATTTAACGAAGTCAGTACAGAATGAGAAACGCTGTGATACGTGACATCGGACGGTCCGAGGAGACAGGTATCTTTCCTGACATTTAAACTGGGATTTTTTCTTTTGAATTTTCTTTTTGTGGTTTTCATTTATTGTTCTGTTTACAGTTTAACCCTTTTAAAACGTTGAATATGGTGACGACTTTCTAAATGTAGAAATCACATATATCTGAATAACTTTATGTATGTTTTTTCTGGTTCTTGGACTAACTTTATACCCGTTCTCTATACTTCACGGTCAAGTGATTCATCTTTTGGTCACTGGGAATTTATATACTCTTGTATGGTTTGAGTGAGTATTTTTCCCTTTATATTTAATTTTGATGGACCTTTATGTTAAAGGATGGATAGTCCTACCGTTTATAGGATTTAATGCAAACCGTTGGACGAAACAAATCCTACGATAATTTTTGTGTGTGAAAATATTAACGACTACTCTGTAAATTAAAATTTTTTTATTCGTTTTTCATTTAATTATGTTGGTAAAACCTTTTGTCAAACTGTTAAAGAATGTGTCGATTTGTCCGAGTGGTATGCTAGGTCGTCAGGAAGTGTAAGGATCCATAAAAGTGATGACTCGACTTTTCAGTACAGACAATCTTTTAGACGGGTACTTACAAATATCTTTTCATACGTATTGACGGGTTAGAACCTTCATTAGTTCTATAGGAAGGTATCCATTTAATTATTTGTTTGACACTATGTAAACATGTTACCCAACGAGAGGTCACTATTTTTCTTTACTCGATGGTTCGGTACTTTTCTACACTTCCTTTGAATTCACCTATAACAATTCACCTTCTTCGGTTGGATTTTTCAGATGCGTAACATACTCATGATCGACATACCGTAAGACCTTTTCCGTCAGGATTCACCAGCTGTCCTCGAACCGTATCCCTTTTTTCCTACTTCTCCACCACATGTCCCCTATAAATCCCATCATTCAGATAAGACATAAAATACGTCACCATCTATACCAACAGTTTCGGGTATCTTGACATCTAGTGTTGCTCACTTGGGATTACATTGGATATCCGAAATTGATTATTAGTACATAGTTTACGAGGTAGTCAATATTGTATGGTGTGATTACGTGCCATAAATATTATTTCATCCGTCCCCCGGTAGCCTCTTGAGATAGAAGACGTGCTAAAAGTATGGTTACATTTTTTTAAGAAATTTTATACAAAATTCATTTAATCCGAAGAACAACAAAGAATCAACGATTCAGTACAGACTGGGAGACGCTGGGGTACCTGACATCGGGTGGTCCGAGGAGACAGGTACCCCAAGAGGTCCGTTCTTATGACCTCACCCAATGGTAAAGAAAGAGGTCCTTCTAATCCGAATTGTTACTATTTACAAAGTCTTATTTGTTTCCCGTCTCACCCCTTACCCTCTGTCTCGAAACACTACCCACTTCTCCGTCCTTCCAGTACACACTACACTCTCGTCAGTCCCAGTCGGAGGGTCTCTTCCTCCCCTCTACCACGTCAAACCTCCGTGCTTACACTACTCCTCTTCGTTGTCGACTTCCGATCCTAGGTTCTGGTCCCCGAATCGTTCCTCACTCCTCTCAGTGACCTCGTCGGGTAGACTCTAGCTTGTTGAGTCCTGAGAATCTGACCGGTCCCTCTGGGTGCGCTCCGGACGCCAGGTCGTCAGGACACTGGACACTCTCCGTTGGAACCACAGGGCCCTAGGTCCCAGTCCGGACACCGTCATCCGACGTACCTCGACGTCCTACAGGCGCGTTCGAAAGGAGTGGGGTCTCACTCATTGACAGGAGAAGGAAGTTAGACGTCTGGTAGATCAAAGTGAAAGGAAGAATAGTTTGAGTCCTGATATTAGTGTTGAGGGACAATAATTGGATTTCCTCTAGTCCAGAAAGAGTGGTCTTCGGGGAGTAATTCTTTTTTTTATTCACTTTCCCCACCCATCTTTAAAATCGCGAACCGACTTTAAGTCTGACGTCTCTTTTATTAACTAAAGTAAATGTTTCACCGACCTCCTTGAGAGTCTATGTCTTATTCTGTCCTCTGTTTGTACGTGCGTGTCCGCGTGTTTACACCAGAAAAATGACAAAGCGAATTTTTAGAGGACTCATACAACCTACCGTTTACAGTCACCGAGAAGGGATCAATGTCGTCCTGTCCAGGTGGGATCTTCTACCAACTAATCACTTACCAGAACACATACGGTTTGTAAAAGGTATTCGGAACCCATATTTATTTCGTGGTCTTATTTAGACGGACGAACTTGACCGTAGCTGAGTCGAAGATAGGGTTGAGGTGATAAGATTGTTCTATTGTCCTCTCGATAGAGAAAAGGTTCGACCTTTTATTAGCAACAAAGGATTCTCCCAAACCCAGTATAATTCTTTCAACCACGTATATCTTACGTTTTGTATTACGGACCGTACCTCATTCGCAACTGATTTTCGGATTTTTACTTGGACACTTGTTGTTAGACCCGTATACGAAGAGAACGGATAGTGGTCACTTCATTTTCACTCTCTCCTTCCTTCCGAAGATGTCTTGGTCCTTTTCAAGATGTAACGAAAAATTTTTCACTACGGGTTTTACGACAGGAATATTGACGATCACAGGGTACTTGACGACTTTAGAAGACCTTACATTATCCTTGAGTTCCGCTGTTTATCCTTGTTATCCTTGAGTTCCGTTGAGGTAGAAAGAGAAGTAATAGCAGAAGGAAAGAGTACCAGATCTAAAATCGAATGTGGGGTTCCTTTCTCCTTTAAGACTCAAGAGGGAAAGAACGCGGGGACTGTAAAGTGGACCATGGTTACGTCTTCCTTTACCGTTGGGTGAGGTCACAAGAACGGACCTCTTAGGGTCCCTGCCCCTTCGGATCACCCGACGACAGATACCCCAGCGTGTCTCAGCCTGTGCTGACTTCACTGAATCGTCGTCGTCGTCGTTGATGAGATAAGACGGAAGGGTCCCGACGAGTAAGGGTACGGTAGTGTGGGTAGGGGTGCCGGACGTAACGAAGAGTTGGAAGAGAAGTTGGAGAAGTACAGGGCCAGTAGACAGGATTGTGATGGTCTCAGGAGGAAGACTTTGAGTCCGGTTCGGCACAATGAGACAAACTATAGAAGTTATTATTACATAAGTTTAGGAGTTTTTCCTTTCTTTGGAGTGAAACAGAAAACGAAAAATGACTAAAAACGAGTTTAGATAAACTGGTCATTTAATGTATAGTCTCTAATAAAGGTTTTCCTGTCCTAAAAAAGAGTAGAAGTGGAAGACCTTCTCTTTTGACTCGGAGGAACTTTACTTGTTACGTGGATATAGGAGCCTAGACCATTTCTCGTCTTAACCGATAGGGGTGGTGCGGGAAGGGAAATTTCAAGGAGACGAGACGGTACCCCAGCGTTTCTCAGCCTGTGTTGACTCGCTGAAGTGAAGTGAGAGGCGAGCACTCAAACGAGTAATGTGCCGTTAAAGTGAAGTCTTGATGGTCTTTTTGATACTTTTTAAATAGGGAAGTGACTTGGTGAAATTGAAGTCACTCAGGTAGACTTTACAACCAGACTAATAACAGTTTACAAAAAAACCTGTACCAAGGGAAAATCCTCGTCGTCTTTGTCAGACGAATACTCGTCTTCAATAGGAGACTTGACCGTACCCGTCTCTTTTCCACGATGTGGGGACGGACCTGGGCACGTCTGTAGGGAAGGACTCTTTTAGAGTACACCCGTCCCGCCTCACCCCTCTGAGTGTAAGTCCCGGTTTTGAGTGAGAGATTCCTCCACCGGAACTCAGTAAAACGAAGCACTTCGGACTCATGGTGAAAGGGAAACCACTTTACTCTTATTCTCAAAGACATCTTTAGTACTTTTAGAAGATGATCGCAAATTGGTTGTACTCAATGGAGAAGTATCTCTTCCTTTTTACATGTTTGAAGTTAGTGTTAGTGCCTTTCTTTACCGTGACGATTGCTGTCACACGATTCAGCGAAATCAGCACACAGGTTAAGAAACACTGGGATACCTGGTAGCGGGTGGTTCAAGGAGACAGGTACCCTAAGAGGGTCGTTCTTATGACCTCACCCAACGGTAAAGGATGAGGTCCCCTAGAGAGGGAGGGTCCCTAACTTGGACGCAGGGAATGCAGAGGACGTAACCGTCCGCCCAAGAAATGGTGATCGCGGTGGACCTTTATTATCCGTCCCGAAGTGGTCCTTGTGGTAACCGTCCTGGACTTAGGTACGGGATCCCTCTCCAGAACGGTGTGGGCGACGATGGGAAGAAGGACGGTCGTAGTAATCTCTTTTTGTTTTGTTTTTGTATTACAGTTTTATGTAAACCGACACAATATTGGGGGATCATTGTACTGTGTTACATTTAAATATAATGTGTCACAAGAAATCAACTCTTCTGGTCTCCGTAGCCCCCGTGGAGACTCATTAATCGTCGATTACGTCAGGTCCGTCCGTAGGCCATAGAGCTGGGAGCAGTCGTCCATACGGGTGACTCTCTCGTCGAGGAAATACATTTATATTTTTCTATTAATGATGTCCTTTTTTATTTTTTTGTCTCTCGTCCGTAACAAACAACGTTCCTACGCCACCTCACCCACAGACTTATATATTTCGTCAGCCCTTCGCGCGTCGATAATTATGAAGTTTCTTGCCGTCTTACACTTTGCCTCCGACTTGGTGAGGTTTTGGGAAGGTATCGGTCCTACGCGACCAGGATTACCTGTTGCCGTCTCTGCGTCAACGACTTCGAATAATGTCTTTGAAAGGAAGTAGAGGAGAAATTTGTAGTTGGTTTATCTTCTGTGTCGTGAGTTCCTGAACTAGTTGTCGGATACCTTTTTGCTACCAATTATTGTTCGAAATTCGGCGAGCGGGGCGTGACCCACGTCTCTCCTACGACGCGACTCGCCTCAGTGCAACCGGTCGGCGGACGAGGGACTGAGGGACATCGATGTGGCTACTTACCCCTTCACCTCCCCTGCTCCGACCGATTAACTTTTTCCCCCTCGTGAAATGTTTGTGGTAATGTCCTTTACACTCTGCACATTGCGCCGTCCTTCGTCCGCCGTGGACCACAGTCGTCGATTAACATAACAAGGCCACCGTCCAATCGGGTCCCTCGAGGACCCTTCGGTCAGTGAGTGAACGGAACGTCCGCGGTCCAGAAGACGGAACCCGAACCCAAAGTCCTACCTGGTCAACCCACCGTCGGAGGAGGGGAGAGCCCGCAGTGCAAAGTAAATTTGCTTGCGAACAACGTGTCTACTATACAGAAATAGAATGGGAGTGTCCCGACTCCGTTCAGTAAAAACGGTGAATACTCCGTTTCACTTAAGTTCTTCACATAACTTAAAATCTCGTAACCTTTTTTTAAATTTATCTGTCTTTTTTTTTCATCTTGTTTCCTCCTGTCTTACCTTACTTCCTCATTTCCTTTCTCTGTTCCTGGTTTTTTTGTCTTTATTTCTCTTTTTCGTTAGTTTTGTTACATAGAAATATGTGTCCTTTTTTATATAAAAATTAATTTCGGTCAAAAGGTATTCTACATCATTATAGGTATTTATAGGGAGGAGGCCACAATAATAAAAATGTACGTCCGTAGTATTTATTTCCGTTTGAAAGAGACCTCTTTAATTAATATAAAAGTCTCTTGTAACCGGGAACCAACGGGATTATAAGGTAAATAAGGTTTGAAATTATATTATATGTACCCTGAAACAAATCCTAAGGAATGATCTTATAATCGTAAATCAGTTTTGAAGTATAAATTTCTCTTTTAATAGGTCAAGTCTTCCTTTTACTTACTTTATAAAGTGCAGTATAAATTAATCATTGTCGAAGACCAGACACTAGCTTCACGATATTATTGTTTCTGGTTTTATTACAAAACTAAATTTTAGTTTAAAATCTACTTTTTATTCAATCCGTTGTATAAATTGACCCGAATTAAAAGATTATTGATCATACAGGACTTTTATAAAAACTTTTCGGGGGTCTAAGACCATTCAAATAAAAACTTAATTTCAGATTCTATGTACCAATTCAGATTTCATCAAAGTTACCCGTACTATTTGGTATATCAACTTTATACTCCCCAAACCCTAATTCTGCCAAGTTCTGGTTACATAATAAACGTTATGAACATTCGAGACACTGAAATTAGTGTGTCGAATTGGAAAGACTCTAAGTCACGGAAGTAGACATTTTATATTTGTTATTATAGGTAAAACACTTCATCTTACTCCTAGTCTCTTTCCTAAATATTTCCCGGTTCGTGTAAAGTTAGTTGTAAGTCAACAAACGAAGAATTTAATCTTTATCATAATCATAAATCCTGTTTTGACCCCCTATAGAAGACGAAAACTTGATCTGTAAAAGATTTATTGAGGTTTTTTCACGGTTTACTTAATTATATGGGAAGATTCGAAGTTCGTCGTTTATATTTACTGTTCTGTTATAGAACGGAGTTCTATTACATTTAAGGTATTCGTCTGTGCTCTGAATGGGGTCTCACCTAGATATAGCTGACGAATAGGGACCCCTATATAACATATGCATTGAACTACGTAGACAATGACAACATTAACCCTTGGTCTTTTCGGTAGCAACAGCTCTCTCGGTCTGAGAGACGTCACAGTTACTCCATCCTAGTCTTACTGTAAAGGTCGTATTACAACCGGTTAATCTACAACCTTTATACATACGTGACGAGGCTTGGTGGACAGTACACGGACCCAAGGATTACCCCTCTTCCTTCTCTAGTAGTCTTTCTTTTCTTTGTTCGAGAGTCCCTTTTTTTTTTTTTTCTTTCTTTTCTGGCATTTTCGATCTAACCGATTTTTGTCGTCGTGAGTCCTTCAGGGTTACTTTTATTGACAACCTATCAAAAGAGCTCCTATCGTTACCAACGGGTTCGAAGCGTAATCCCAGGGGATAAAATCTCTTTTAAAATGTCTACGGAGTGACCGTCGAATTACTTCCTTACGGTGTTTAGTAGAGTCTCTCCGTTGTTCTCCATGATTTTCATCGGGGAAGACTACGACGGTGGTGTGTGTGTGTGTTTTTTTTCGGATACAAGAGGGTTACTCCAAAAAGTTTTTACTTAATGTGGTAATTCACGGTTCTTCTTTTAATCGATACTCGAAAATTTAAATTTTACTAGGGGAAAAATTAACATTTTGTCACCGTGAATTGACGATAACTAGGACACCTCTGTGTAATCCCTTGTCCCAGTGGTATTGACAATTATAAGTGACGAATCACTTTCTCGTAGTTTCCTGTAAAATTACAGTGTCTGAAAGAGTCCCTCAAAAATTTCTTCCGAACTTAGTCGGTCGGATACTTACTTTTCCTGTACTCCATCTGTTTACATCTTTGTTTACACTATCGTTAAAAGACGATTAGTTTAGTATTGAGTTCTAACTAAAAAACCGTTTTCAAATACAGTATATCTAAAGGTTCCGACCAGCTGTAAATTTTCAGTCTCATATATAAAAGATATCTGACCCTGAGAAATCTACTAGTAGGTTATCCCTTAGAAACAAACAAAAAGTTGTGTCTTCACATTCTCTCTCTAAGGGAAGACCCCTACTGGTGGTAGGGTCAAAGTGTGTGAAGTCTTCATTTCTTATACTTTACAGTTACCCTAAAATAAGTTTTGTGTTTCAGACAGGATGAAAAAACTTTGTGAATAACCTATTCTGTTATTTGGTGTCCACTGAAAAGTCCAAAATCTCCATCTTTAATGTAAAAATCTTGTGTAAGTCTCCTCCAAAAGAAAGAGGAAGTCGGACCTAGGACGTCATTTAAAGTTTTATAACTTAAACACCGCAGTAGTTGAAGATCTTACGACTTGAAACGGTTCTATCCTTTGGTTTGTTTCCAATTTAATTTTGGAAAGAAGATTTCAGAAGACAATATATCTTTTCAATTTACCATTTAAATAACATAACCTAAAAAAATTAACTTTTAGAAAGTCATTAGAAGTAATGACTGGTTTATACTGAAACGGGGAAATGTTACGGATACCGAGTGTTACGGTTTCTTGAGAAACTATTTTATTATAATCGTAAAAACAGGGATCAAGTTTTTATACAAAACTAATGTGGGATTTGTAAAAAATCCCATATTTAAAACAGTTTATTGTAGAATGACCTTAACGATTCATCTTTCCTTTAATTGTTTTTCTTTATTGACTAAAAGAATCTCGACAAATTTAAGAATGACAAACTCTCTCCCATAAAGTAAGAAATACCTTAGTAACTCCACAAGAGTCCTCGTAGACCCATGACTATCTTTTGGTGACTGGATGTCTTACACAAGTAAGAATCTAAACTCCTTCCTCTACCTACCCGGGGGTCCCGTTTGTCGACTTCAAGGAAATACACCTAGGGATAGGGTTCTGTTTGTGTCGTCCTGATACCTTTCTCCTCCGACTCGGGACGGGTCTTTCTTCTCTTCTGTGGTGTATCAAGAATAAGAACTTCAGTCCTCTTGAGGGGTTGATGGGTACCCTTCTTTCCGAGGACCCTCCAGTCTTTCCCTCCTCCACGATGGGGTATCATTCGTTACGATTGATGAGTTCCCGGAGAAGTCATCTTAGGCAGAACCGAATCTCTTTATCGACGCGTGTGTCCTCCACGGACTCCATATTGTTTGTATCTGAGTCTTGGTCCGTTTAGTTTTACTAGTCGGCTTCCTTTGGGTCTTCTATTCACTAAATTTGGGGGTGCTCCCGACTGAGACAGAGAGACTCAGACGGACACACAGATAGGTGTGTATGATATGAGAAAAGGAGGATTATTTGGGAAATGAACAAAGTGATCTCCGGCAGAAACGTCCTTAATGAAAGAGATGGTGCGAATTCTCGACCCTAGAACAGTGACTGGTGACCAGAACGTCCATCCTAAACCACGTGAGTGTAGGCTCTGGACTATAGTTAGAGACCGGTCTTTGGTCTCAGGACGAAGTTCGACGACGTCCGGTTCCGGTGGTCTTTAGTCTAAGTACGTGGTGAATAAACGGTTTACGTACAAAAGAAACTATAGTGAGACCCTAGGTTCCTTTGAGAGGTCCGTGATTCCCTCAGTGGAAGTCAAGTCAAGTCAAGTCAGCGAGTCAGCACAGGCTGAGAAACGCTGGGACACTTAGCGTCGTGCGGTCCGGAGGGACAGGTAGTGGTTGAAGGCCTCAAGTGAGTCTGAGTGCAGGTAACTGAGTCACTACGGTAAGTCGGTAGAGTAGGAGACAGCAGGGGAAAAGGAGGACGGGGGTTAGGGAGGTTCGTAGTCTCAGAAAAGGTTACTCAGTTGAGAAACGTACTCCACCGGTTTCCTGACCTCAAAGTCGAAGTCGTAGTCAGGAAGGTTTCTTGTGGGTCCCGACTAGAAGTCTTAACTGACCAACCTAGAGGAACGTCAGGTTCCCCGAGAGTTCTCAGAAGAGGTTGTGGTGTCAAGTTTTGGTAGTTAAGAAGTGACGAGTCCAAAGAAGTGTCAGGTTGAGAGTGTATGTATGTGCTGGTGACCTTTTTGGAATCGGAACTGATCTGCCTGGAAACAACCGTTTCATTACAGAGACGAAAAGTTATACGATAGATCCAACCAGTATCGAAAAGAAGGTTCCTCATTCGTAGAAAATTAAAGTACCGACGTCAGTGGTAGACGTCACTAAAACCTCGGGGGTTTTATATTTCAGACTGTGACAAAGGTGAATCCTTCTCTGTTTATTCTTTTATTCTTTAAGACTACACCTTTTTACGAGATCACCTTGAGTCTAGTATTGTGATACTCTTCCATCTCCTACTCGTAGAACGACCCTAACCTCTCCACTTTCTTCACGAGGGGACTCATACTAAGTCCTCAACCTTGAAACTCTTACTTCAATACAACCGATCTCCTTCTGAATTAGAAAACCCCCTTTTTTAATTTAATTTAATTTTTACTTTTATACATCTCAACTCACTTGTACACTTACCGATCTTTGTATCGTTCCTTTTGTCTTCGGTTTGATGGAGTACCACTTCAACCTCCGTCTCTGGTGTCAACCTTCCAGTAGGTCCACTCTTTTCCATTTTACGACTTCTTACCTTTCTCGAGAACCCTATCTTCTTCGTACCAGACCCATCAATTGACCTTAACCTTTCTTTCTTCCACCACGGTTCTGACAGATAACCTAAAGATTGAATCTACTAGTGCACTTACTAGATGGGAAGATGGTGACTGACGTCAATCCAAATACCTTACTAAATATACTCAGAATAAACCCCGTTCAACTCTAATATTAGTTTCACATCCACAGGTGGTCCGTTAACTTGTACATCTAGACCTTGAGTCTTCTCTCTGACTTCAAGATCGATCTCTAAGATGGTTTATAAACCGTCTCATTCTTATTAAATGTAAAAGTTCTCTAAAAAAAAACTAAAACGGAAATGTATTGAATCTAAACATAATCTTAGGCATAATCTATCCCCGAAGGGACCACCGAGTCCACCATTTCTTAGACAGACGTTGAGTCCTCTGGATCCAAGCTAGGAACCCACTCCTTCTATGGTACTTTTTCCCTTACCGATGGGTGAGGTCTTAAGAACGGATCTCTTAAGGTACCTGTTTCCTCAGACTGCCCGATATCAATATCAGGCACCTCAGCGTTTCTAAACTTGTACTGACTTGCTGATTATGTGTGTGTTATAATCTATGTGCATTTGATCCTGTATTGAAATACATATATATACACACACACACACATATACACACATAAAAAAATGTGTAGTCACTAGCCACGAGACAAAAAATCAATTATTTGTGAGTCTTATATACTCGGAAACGTTATTCACGTAATTTCTCTAACTAGTTTTAGAAATACATAAAAACTTTTTATTAAAACACCTGTCTCCTCGGACCGTCCGATGTCAGGTACCCCTAGCGTTTTTTTTTTAGTTTAGTCATCGATTTGTCACTGTTGTCGTTACATAAATAAACCCAAACCGGTACGACCAAGAAGTCCCGACACACCCGAAAAGAGATCAACGTCGCTCCCCTTCGCGGAGAACGACTCCACACTTCCAAAGAGTAATGTCACCGAGTCCGAGATCCCTTGTTCTTGAAGTCATTCGGTACTGAAATCTTGTGCTCTCGTCATTAACATCTCGTACCCGAAGGAAGGAGACCCCGTACACCCTAGAAAGTCCAGTTCCCTAGTTGACTTGAGTTCAGAAGACGTGAAGTCAAGTCAAGTCAAGTCAGCAAATCAGCACAGGTTGAGGAACGCTGGGGCACTTAGCGTCGTGTGGTCCGGAGGGACAGGTAGTGGCTGAGGGCCTCAAGTGAGTCTGAGTGACTCGGTGGTCTCGAAAAAATATGTTTTACGAACTTGACGTTCTTCTAATTTGGTCAGGTAGGCTTTCCTTTAGTCAGGACTTATAAGTAACCGTCCTGACTACGATTTCGACTTCGAGGTTAAGAAACCGGTGGACTACACTTCTTGACTGAGGAATCTTTTCTAGGACTACGACCCTTTCTGACTTCCGTCCTCCTCTTCCCCTACTGTCTCCTACTCTACCAACCACCGTAGTGGTTGAGATACCTGTACTCAAATTCGTTCGAGACCCTCAACAACTACCTGTCCCTTCGGACCGCACGACGTCAGATACCCCAACGTTTCTCAACCTGTACTGACTCACTGACTTGAATTGACTATGTTTTACGTCCTAATAAAGACCTATAGAAAATGTCTTTGTTTCGTTAAAAACAAGTGTATATACACTTTACTTTATTGACGTCAACCCTACCGATTTTTTTGACACAGTCCTTCCCTCTCCCATACTTGTCACACGTCTAAACGTGTTCTTCTCCACACACACACACACACACACACACACACAAATTACTAGAGAAGTCTCTCTAATATCTTCGTCTAAGATTTATTCAGGGTAAGAACCTCGACATCCAATCATCTCTGACGGGACTACTAACACTCTGTCCGTCTGCCTGACACTCCGTGTAAGGATGGTACAGAACCTCGGTGCTTGGATTTAGGTGTGGGTACGAGAAAGGATTGAGATTTCGGTACTGTTCCGAAACACCTCAGACTTCGTGTCTGTAGAACTCCCTGGGAGAGTTTCTTTCTTTTCTTTTACTCAACGTTTAAGTTTCAATCAATACTCACCTTTATAAGTAAATCTTGTTCTTTTATTTATGTTGAAAAACTCTGAATCTTTAAAGTCCAACTCAAAAGCACCGACGGACTCCTCAACCGATTTTACAAACACTCTTTACCAACGTTACAGTTCCACCGAAAAAGGAGGGGACTCATCCAGAGTCGGAGCGTGAGGGGTCGTGAGTGTCCCCGGTATTTCGAATTCGACACACGAGAACCGTGATTCTTTGGCAACCGACCAATAGACAATACCGACGTGTAAGTCAGGTGAGGTACATTCTACAAGTCCGTTGCATGATATCTTTTCTATTTTAGACATGAAACTTTAAGGTCAAAGGGTCACTCCCCTCCTCTTTACAATGAAACCTCACCTACCACCCGAGCCTAAGAGGGTCGTCGAACTGGCGGAGTGAAACATAGGTAGTGTCAGGGACACCTCTCTTCAAGGTCCGGAGGGTGTGGGTCCAACACATCAACTCTGTGGACACATGTGTCATATAGGGGTGACCGGGGGTTGAACCAGGAGTCCGACGGTTGTAGGGTCCATGTTGAAGAGGTTTGGGACGTCGGACAAGTCATTAATGTCCCACCGAAATACGGGGTAGCACCTCAAAGTCCACACTCCTATACTCAGCTGACCGGACTTGGATTCAGTTGGAACTACTCTCAGTCCCTCAGTCCTGTAGACAGACAAGACTGTGAGGAGGTCCAGTTATTGTAACTTAAACGAGAAGTCTTCACCTTGGAATAAGTTTTTTATTAGATCAACGAAGTTATCGACTGTCGGTCCTTTCAGTTTCTTACTCTATTCCCACACTTGACCGGTAGGGTCGGAGGGTCTTTCCTTCTTACTTCGTGAAGTCGTACCTCTCCAAGTCTTTCGAGTGGAATGTCTGTGTCTTTCGTTTGACATACACACACACACACACGAGTCAGTACAGGTTGAGACGCTGGGGTACCGACATCGGGTGGTCCGAGGAGACAGGTACCTCTAAGGGGTCCGTTCTTATCAACTTACCCAAAGGTACGGGAGGAAGTCCCGTAGAACGACAGGGTCCTTAGTTTAGGTACAGAGGACGGAACGTCCACCTAATAAATGGAGACTTGGTACTCGCTTCGAGTTTGTAGTTTCATGACCAATGCTTATTCTCTCCCCTCTCCTCCCCGTTTAATTCCCGTACCCTGATTCTCTATGTTTGATGATACATATTGTATCTATTCGTTTTCCCGTGTAACATGTAATATCCTTAATATCGGTAATAGAATATTATTGGATATTGCTTCATATTAGACATTTTTGTGACTTAGTTACACATAATGTGAACTTTGATTATATTATGACATTTGGTTGTCATAAAATTAAAATTTTTAATAATATTTTTTTCGTTCTGCAATTGCAACGTCCATTCATTTTCCGATCTTGTCCCTCCGTCTTCCACCACTAACCTTCGACTACTAGTCTTAGGTTCCTCAGGTCACCTTTGTTACAAAAGTCTACAAATGTCCTGTGAACAAATGAAGGTTTAACTCTATCTGTGATTGGTAAAAATCATACTTAGGTAGGATTTATAACGTACTCTGTATTAATATGATTTTCTAATAAAGAACACATATACGTTAAATTTGTTGAGTCTCAGGATATAAAAATAAACGATATACAGACCGTTGTGATCAACCTTTAGGTTTATTTTTCCTTTGAGATTTAATCGGTTCTGGTAAGTCGTAATCCTTTATATTTTGGTACGGACGATGAATTTCGTTTTTATTTTCGTTTACAACCTGTTTATATACGAGTTAACTGAAAAATGTTACCACGCGTATGTAAACCTGTTCCTTTTCTCCGACCTTGTGGACCTATAAAAATACCTTTTTCATTTTGAACTAGGAAGAATGTAGTACGTGTTATTAATTAAACTTTATCTAGTATATGAATTTACATTTATAATTTTGATATTACGGGGATTTTCCGTTCGTATCTTATAACGTTGTACTCTCTTTGTCTCAAAAAATCCTATGTTTTTTCCTTGGTTCGTATTTTCTTTTTAACTATTTAACCACAGAATCTGACTCAAGGGATTTCCGTCTTGAACTCTCCCCAGAGAATACACTAAGTAAATAACTCACTTACGAACGTTCTCTGTAGACACTCTTCATTTCCTTCATCCTATCCTGTCCTTCGCGTCGTTTCTTCACCCCAGTCGAGGTCAGGTCGGAGACAGATTAGGATGTTCCTCGGGGCCCTGTGTTTGTCGGGGAGTCACAACAGAGTGTGCCTCCAGTCTCCTGTCCGGAAAACATGACGTTATTGTCGGTCAGTAAACAGATTCGGTGAAGTCTTCTGTCGTACCGTAGGGTCAATACAGATCTACTCTACGGAGAACAACCGACTCTTGGTAAGAGGACTCTTTCGATACCGGTATTCGGAAATCGTTGGTTGTAAGTTTATCCGACTCTTACCCTGATAATGGTGCCTCGTAGTAGTTTTAATCTTTGAAGGTTACTAGCTTTCTGTAGTAATTCTTTTACCTATCAGTTCAGTATATAATCTTCTTTTATAAACGTTGAGTACACGGACTGTTTCCCGAGTATAGGTCTTATATGTATATATATATTTAAGATGTTTGGGTTTGTTTGTCGAGTACAAAAATTTTACTCGTATCTGGATTATACTTCTTTTGGGAGTTCTAAGGTGTGAGTTTTTAGACAATTTTATCATTTACGTCACTTCACCGTCCTATGTTTTAGTTATGTGTTTTTAGCTAACATAAAGATATGATTGTTACTTGTGAGACTCTTCCTTTAATACTTTTGTCAAAGTAAATGTTATATATCATAGCCTCCGCCAGGATTCTACCGCCTCCTTATCCTATCCCTCTGGTGAAAGAGGGGGTGTTTAAGTAGTTTTCTTGGAAACTTACGTCTCGTTTAAGGTGTCTTGTTGAAGACTTACGACCGTCTCCTGTAATCTGTAGGTCTTTTCGTCGGGTAACAGAAACTTTCCTCCATCCTGTTTTAGTATAAAAATATCTCTGATTTCTGTATCCCTGTCTCCAAGTAGGGACCTTCCCTCAGAATTTTTTCTCTCTTCAAAGGTTTGTGGTCTTTTGTGATCAGACCACCCAGACACTGGTCGGAACCTTAGAGTCTCCCGTTTATTGGTTCTCCTTTTATTTATTTATTAATTTTGGGTGTCTAATGCACGGATTGTCGTTGAGGGTCGCCACGTTGTCGGGTCTGAGAACGTAGGGGGTGATCGTCTATCCCCTCCCTGTCCCTTCTCTCCCGCCGTAACGAATCCTATTCCTGGTCCGGACTTACGGGACTCCCGTTAGACTCCCTTGATTGAACTCTCTCGTTGGGTCTGACACCCTATCGATAGGGCGTAAGGGTGCTTTTCGGGAGTGGTAGCGGTCCATACGAGTGTCTTGTTTCCTGACTCGTCTCGATCGGCTGACGCTTGGTCGTGTAGGGGCCGACCTCTGTCCGTCCGCTCCCGTCGGTCTCGGTCTGCCCCCGTTAACGTCGGGGTCTCTCCGTAGTAGATGGTTTGACGTTCATCTGAAACAACGATTGGTTCTGAAGAACCCTAAGACCGGCCAACTGTAGGCGGACCTCCCATCGTCGGTCTCTAGTCGAAGGGTCTTCTCTGTGTTCCGCACCGGTAACATGTGGGTCTTTTGACTCGCCGACCCTGTCCCCTCCCCCATTCGACGTCGGAAGTTGACCCACGCTGGTACGCGTGGTTCCTTGACTAGTGGACTCGACGAGCCTGGACCCTGCCCGTGTTTTGCGTCCGGGTTGGTTCAGACACGGAAACACCTCTTGGGTTCTTGGACTTGGACTCACCGAATCTGGACTCTTCACCGAGTGTAGTCTGTCAAGGGCCGTCTCGTTGGATCTCAGACTCGTCACATCTGACCCTTTCGTGTGTGTAGCACTCGTCCCCGTTTGGGTCACACCGACTTAGTGACACTTGTGTGCGGTCACTATAAACAAACGGCACAAGGAGGGAGGGGTTTAGTACTGACTTGTTCGCTTGGATTTTTTTTAACTGGTGGTAGCACGGGGAACACAGTCCCGTCTTTAATCTGTCACTTCTCTGGTCGTTTGTCTTCTTCGATTTTGTTCGTCTCCCTTGGTGAAACCTTCACTGTCCGCGTTATCTGATTTTGGGACATCAATTGTAACTGATGTATCCTTCTCCGGATATCTGGTACTCTTCATGCGACCTGGTTCCTTGATAGACGTTTACTTGACTGGAGTGTGACAGGCGTTGTCGAGGTCTCTTCAGAATCTATATAAAAATGATAATAGTAAAAATTTTAGATTCAATTAAAAAAATTAAATTAAAAAAACAATAAAAATTGAGGTATATTGAGGAAATTAAAAGTGAAAATATTGGATGATAATGAAACGTTTTTTCTTTCTGATAAAAATTTTCGTTTGAAGTATATATATATATAATATTAAAGACACTGAAACACCCCAAAAAAAACAAACAAACGAACAAAAAACAAAACAAAAACAAAACAAAAAAAATTATAACGTAAAAACTCTGAGATTGGAGATGAGTTATAAAAATTCGAAACGAAAAACCATAAACAATAGTTGAAACATGGAAATTCTTGGGTCAGAAGTCATGGGTAAAAATGAACCCTCGTTCTAGTGACTGACCTAACGAGAGGAGGGAGATGACATTCAGAATAAGAATGTCATCGGAGTCATTGGATCTACAATTGTAGATCCAATTACTACTTTTCCACGACATATCTACCTCTTTAGAACTCCGATGACATTCTTATTCTGACCTTTGGTCTCCGTCCTCCGAATTCAGGTTTAGGACTCTTGTGGTCGCTTGAGGACTGAGGTCCCTTGTAATTAACTATTCCTGAGTAGTTTGCGGAGGTATGGATGTGACTTTGGTTCGTGGTGGGTTCCCGGTTGTTCGAGGTCTCGTTCTGTATGGTACGTTTAATGGGTCGTTGTGTCCTTGTATTTGGACTCGGAGTTATGTGTCCGACTGGTTTCAGTGTGGTTTGGGTGACTTTAGAGTTTTGAATAATGACCTGTGAAGTAACGTGAGGTCTTTCTTCTTTAGGTCGGAGTGGGTGGTCTTGTGACTGTGTTCGAAGGGATTGGTCTTTTGGAACTGTTCGGTGGGCAGGTTGGGGTGGGTGTCACTCCTTGGAGGTGTTATTTCTCCTTGGTGGTTGACGGTCTTATGTCTTCCGGTGGGGTTTGTGTGGTTATATTTGTTCTACTTTTCCACCTCTTTATGGGTCGTCCATTTCCTTGTCCTATTTACGGGTGGTTTGGTTTGATTTCTCTTTCTCTATCCCTTAGATGGACTATTTCTTAAGGTTTATTACTATCACTTTTACTAGGTTTTAGAACTTTTGTTTAACCTCAACGTCTATTTGTCGGACCTCTGTTCCTAGCTCTTCTACGTTCTTTCCAAATTGTTCCAAATTGTTCTTTATTTTTTCTCAGTTATATATTACTTATTACGTTATTTACTCTATTTTTTTGTGAGACCTCCCTTGGTTGTCATCTTATTACCTCCGTCTTCTATCCTAATCACTCCATCTTCTATCTTACCATCTTTATTTACTTTGTCTCTCCTTTTTTTCTTTTTTCTTAATTTTCTTTACTCCTGTTGGAGTCTCTGGAGACCCTGTGACAATTTGAGGGGTTGTAAACTTAGTATCCTCAGGGTCTTCTTCTTCTGTTTTTCTGGTACTCTTTTATGAACTCCTCTATTATCAACTTTTGAAGGGATTTTACCCCTTCCTTTATTAGTCATTTCAGGTTCTTTAGGTCTCTCAGGGTTTGTCCTATTTGGGTTCCATTTTGTGGGGTTCTGTGTATAATTAGTTTAATTGTTTCTACTTTGTGTTTCTCGTTTATAATTTTCGTCGTTCCCTTTTTGTTGTTTATTGTGTGTTCCCCTAAGGGTATTCCTATTGTCGACTAGAGAGTTATCTTTGTGAAGTCCGGTCTTTCCTTACCGTCCTGTATGAATTTCACTATTTTCTTTTATTAGCTGTTGGGTCTAATGACATGGGTCGTTTATACATCGTATACATGGTAAGTTTATACTTCCTCTTTAGTTTTCGAAATGTCTGTTCGGTTTCGACTCTCTTAAGTCGTGGTGGTTTGGTCGCGAGGTTGTTTACGATTTCCTAGAAGAGATCTGTCCTTTGTGTTTTTCTCACATATTTGAACTTGGGTTTTGTTATTTCATTTACAGTTGCTCTAGTATGATTAGCTATTAATGGAATTTACATTTACCCAACTTACGGGGTTGGTTTTGTGTTTCTGACCGACTTACCTATGTTTTTGTTCCGGGGATATATACAACAGATGTTCTCTGGGTGGAGCTTTGTTGCCTGTGTATGTCTGACTCACTTCCCGACCTTTTTCTGTAAGGTACGTTTATCTCTGGTTTTCTTTCGTCCTCATCGTTATCAGTATAGGCTATTTTATCTGAAATTTTGTTTCCGACACTTTTCTCTGTTTCTACCTGTGCGTATTACTAGTTTCCTAGTTAGGTTCTTCTTCTATATTGTTAGTATTTATATATGCGTGGGTTGTATCCTCGTGTTGTTATACATTCCGTTTACGATTGTTCATACTTTCCCCTTTAATTGTTATTGTGTTATTATCACCCTCTGAAATTATGGGGTGAGTGCAGATACCTATCTAGTTGATTTGTCTTTTAATTGTTCCTTTGTGTTTGAAATTTACTATGTTATCTGGTCAATCTGGATTAACTATAGATATCCTGTAAAGTGGGTTTTATTACTTAAAGTGGAAAAAGAGTTCGTGTGTGTCTTGGAAGAGGTCTTATCTAGTGTAGGACCCGGTATTTAGATCAGAACCATTTAAGTTTTTTTAACTTTAGTAAGGTCCGTAGAAAAGACTGGTGTTACGTCATTCTAATCTACAGTTAATGTCCTCTTTTTGATGAATTTTAAGGTTGTATACCTCCGACTTGTTGTACGACGACTTATTAGTTGTTTAGTGTCTTCTTTATTTTTTTCTTTAGTTTTATACGTATCTTACTTTACTTTTGTGTTGTTGGGTTTTGGATACCATGTGACATTTTCGTCATGATTCCCCTTCCAAGTATCGTTATGTCCTAATGGAGTTCTTTGTTCTTTTTTCAGTTTATTTATTGGATTGAGATGTGGATTTCGTTGAACTTTTCCTTCTTTAATACTTGGGGTCCCAATCATCTTCCTTTCTTTAGAATTTTTAATACCGTCTTTATTTACGTTTTCTCTGGTATCGTTTTTAGTTGTTTTGGTTTTCGACCAAGAAACTTTTCTATTTATTTTAACTGGTTAGTAATCGGTTGAGTAGTTCTTTGTTTCCCTCTTTTTCGTTATTTTAATCTTTCCTTTTACCTCTCTAGTGTTGTCTGTTGTGTCTTTATGTTTCCTAGTATTCTCTGATAATAGTCGTTGATATATGTTTATTTTACCTGTTATACCTTCTTTACCTGTTTAAGAATCTTTTCATGTTGAAAGGTTTTGACTTGGTCCTTTTTTATCTTTTAGAATTACCTGGGTAGTGTTCGTACCTTTAACTTTGACATTAGTCTTTAGAATGTCGTTCGTTTTCGGGTCCTGGTCTGTCGAAGTGTCGACTTAAGATGGTTTTTAAATCTCTTGATTGTGGATAGGATGAGTTTGAGAAGGTCTTTTAACGTCTCCTTCCATTTGAAGGTTTGAGTAAGATACTCCGGTGGTAGTAAGATTTATGGTTTTGGACTGTTTCTACGGTGGTTTTCTCTTTTGATGTCCGGTTATAGTGACTACTTGTATCGACGTTTTTAGGAATTGTTTTAAGATCGTTAGTCTTAGGTTGTTGTGTAATTTTTCTAGTATGTGGTACTGGTTCACCCGAAAAAGGGTCCCTACGTTCCTAAGAAGTTATAGACGTTTAGTTAGCTACATTATGTGGTGTAATTGTTTAACTATTTATTTTTGACATACTAATAAAGTTATCTACGTCTCTTTCGGAAACTGTTTTAAGTTGTAGGTAAATACTATTTTTGGGAGGTCTTTCGTCCTTATCTTCCTTTTATGGAGTTGTATTATTTTCGATATATACTGTTTGGGTGTCGTTTGCAATAGGAGTTTCCACTTTTTAACTTTCGTAAAGGGGATTTCAGTCCTTGTTCTTTTCCCACGGGTGAAAGTGGTAATGATAAGTTGTATCAAAACCTTCAAAACCGGTGTCGTTAGTCTCGTCCTTTTCTTTATTTTCCTTAGGTTTAACCTTTTCTTCTTCATTTTGAGAGTGACAAACGTCTACCGTACTAGGGGATGTATCTTTTGGGATTTCTGAGGTGGTCTTTTAATGATCTCGATTAGTTACTTATATCATTTCGACGTCCTATATTTTAATTGTGTATCTTTAGGGAACGTAAGGATATGTGATTGTTACTCTTTTCTCTTTAATTCCTTTGTTAAGATAAGTGGTAACGTTACTTTTCTTATTTTATGAATTCTTATATAGATGTATTTCTTTGTTTTCTGGATATATATCTTTTGATATTTTGTGACCACTTTCTTTAGTTTCTCCTGTGTTTATCTATCTCTTTATATGGTACAAGTACCTAACCTTCTTAGTTATATCACTTTTACTCATATGATGGGTTTCGTTAGATATCTAAGTTACGTTAGGGATAGTTCGATGGTTGCCATAAAAAGTGTCTTGATCTTGTTTATTAAAGCGTTAAACATACCTTTATGTCTTTTGGAGCTTATCGGTTTCGTTGGAACTCTTTCTCCTTACCCTGACCTCCTTAGTTGATCTGAAATCAGAGATGATATTTCGGTGTCAGTAGTTCTGTCATACCAGGACCGTGTTTCTGTCTTTATATCTAGTTACTTTGTTTTGTCTTTCGGGTCTCTATTTAGGTGTGCGGATACCTGTGGAATAGAAACTGTTTCCTTCGTTTTGATATGTTACCTCTTTTCTGTTAGAGAAATTGCTCACCACGAACCTTTTGACCAGTTGGTGAACATTTTCTTACTTTGATCTTGTGAAAGATTGTGGTATGTGTTTTTATTTGAGTTTTACCTAATTTCTAGATTTACATTCTGGTCTTTGATAATTTGAGGATCTCCTTTTGTATCCGTTTTGTGAGAGGTTGTATTTGGTGTCATCCTAGGAGATACTGGGTGGAGGGTCTTATAACCTTTATTTTCGTTTTTATTTGTTTACCCTGAATTAATTTGAATTTTCGAAGACGTGTTGTTTGTTTCCTTTGATATTCGTTCCACTTTTCTGTCGGAAGTCTTACCCTCTTTTATTATCGTTTACTTCGTTAACTGTTTCTTAATTAGAGTTTTTTATATGTTCGTTGAGGACGTCGAGTTAAGGTCTTTTTATTTTCTGGGTTAGTTTTTCACCCGGTTTCTTGATTTGTCTGTAAAGAAGTTTCTTCTGTATGTCTACCGATTGTTTGTGTACTTTTCACGAGTTGTAGTGAGTAATAGTCTCTTTACGTTTAGTTTTTGTGTTACTCTATGGTAAAGTACGGTCAGTCTTACTGACGATAGGTTTTCAGATGTTCGTTATTTACGACCTCTCCCACACCTCTTTTCCCTTGGGAGAATCTAACCACCCTTACGTTTGATCATGTCGGTGATACCTCTTGTCACACCTCTAAGGAATTTTTCTTTGACCTTTATCTTGAAGGTATGCTGACTCGTTAGGGTGACGACCCGTATGTGTGACTCCTTTGGTGTTAACTTTCTCTGTGTACATGGGGTTACAAGTAGTGTCGTGACAAATATTATCGGTCCTGTACATTCGTTGGATCTACAGGTAGTCGTCTACTTACCTATTCTTTCGACACCATGTATATGTGTTACCTCATAATGAGTCTGTAATCTTTCTTATGTAAACTTAGTCAAGATTACTCCACCTACTTGGACTTCGGATAATATGTCTCACTTCATTCGGTCTTTCTTTTTGTGGTTATGTCATATATTGTGTATATATACCTTAAATCTTTCTACCATTACTATTGGGACATGCGCTCTTTCGTTTTCTCTGTGTCTACACATCTTGTCAGAAAACCTGAGACACCCTCTCCCACTCCCGTCCTACTATACCCTCTTACCATAACTTTGTGCATTTTATAGTACGCACTTTGTTTAGCGGTTAGGTCCAAACTAAGTACTATGTCCCATGAGCCCCGACCACGTGACCCTACTGGGTCTCCCTACCTACCCCTTCCTCCACCCTCCCCGTAAGTCCTACCCCTTGTGTACATGTGAGTACCGTGTAAGTTCAGTTACATACCGTTTTTATTATGTTATAACATTTCATTTTATTTATTTAAATAATTTAAATTTTTTGTTTTATTTATCCTAAACCGAATGTTTTTTGTTTATACATCATACTTTTCTTATTTTATGAAATCTTAATTGTATCGGTTTCTCCACTTTCACACTACACGTACTACCTTTTACGTTTTATAACGACTTCTTTTACTTTCTGTTACCTTTATTTATCTTTATGTATGGTACAAATACTTAACCTTCTGAACTATAATAATTATACAGTTATGATGTGTTTCGTTAGATGTCTAAGTTGTATTAAAGATTGTTTTAGGGTTACTACAAAAACTTTTGTCTTTTTGGATACATTGTACGTATACCTTAGGGTCTCTTGGAGTCCGTCGATTTTGTTAGAACTTTTTCTTTTTGTTTCGACCTTCTGAGTGTGAAAGACTAAAGTTTTGAATGACATATACATACCATTAGTTTTGACACACCATGACCGTATTTCTGTCTGTATATCTAGTTACCTTATCTTATCTTTGAGGATTTTATTTGGGAGTCTATATAACAGTTTACCTAAAACAGTTCCCGCGGTTTCAGTAAGTTACCCCTTTTCTCTATGGTTCCTTTGACCTATAAGTGTTTTCTTTTTATTTCAACCTGTGAACGGATTTTAATATATATTTTCAGTTGAGTTTTACCTAATTTCTACGTTTACATTCTGGATTTTAATATTTCGAGAATCTTCTTTCGTCCCGTTTTCGATGTATTATAACCTAAACCGTTAGTAAAGAACCTGAATTGTAGTTTCCGTATCTATTGTGGTGGTATTGGTTTTTACGTACATTCTAAAGTACTTTTAAATTTTTTTACAGTAATTTTCTGTTATAGTTGTCTCATTTTACTTTACCTGTTTTACCCTCTTTTATAAACACTTAGTACATAGACTATTCACTAATATTAGGTCTTATATATCTTTTGAGGATTTTGAGTTTTTGTGTGTTTTGTGTACGTTTGGTTGAGTTTTTACCTGGTTCCTGAAAATTGTCTTTAGAGAGGAGCCCATATGCTTATTGGTTACTTTACTTTACCGTGAGTCGTACTGATTAATGATTCCTTTACGTTTGGTTTTGGTGTTACTTTATAGTACAGTATTGATTAATCCTATAGATTACAGTCTTTCGAGTTGTAAGTCTTTTGATTCTAGTACCGTAGACCAGGGTAGTCAGGCACCCTTCAGTTACCCCTTTGTCACCTTTGTCACAGTTTAAAATAAAACCCCCCCGAGTTTTTAGTGACGTTTACCACTAACGTCGGTACTTTAATTTTCTACGAATGAAGAACCTTCCTTTCAATACTGGTTGGATCTATCGTGTAAGTTTTCGTCTCTGTAATGAAACGGTTGTTTCCAGGCAGATCAGTTCCGATGCCAAAAAGGTCACCAGTACATACCTACACTCTCAACCTGACACTTCTTTCGACTCGTGACTTCTTAACTACGAAAACTTGACACCACAACCTCTTCTGAGAACTCTCAGGGAACCTGACGTTCCTCTAGGTTGAACAGGTAAGACTTCGTCTAGTCAAAATCCACAAGAAACCTTCCTTACTACGATTTCGACTTTGAGGTCATGAAACCGGTGGAGTACGTTTTTCAACTGAGTAACCCTTTCTGAGACTACGACCCTCCCTAACCGCCGTCCTCCTCTTCCCCTGCTGTCTCCTACTCTACCGACCTACCGTAATGACTGAGATACCTGCACTCAAACTCACTTGAGGCCCTCAACCACTACCTGTCACTCCGGGATGCGTGACACTAAGTACCCCAACGCTTCTCAGTCTTTGCTGACTCGCTGACTTGACTTGACTTGACTTACAGTCTTTTGGTTTTTTGTTTCTCACCACCTCTCTTACACATCTTTAACCTTAGGTAAAGGTAATAACCACCCTGATATTGTACCATAACGTCGACACCATTTGTCATACCACTAAGGAGCGTTCTTTTTTATCTTTTTGTCTTAATGGTACACTAGGTTTTTTAAGGTGAAGATCCATATTTAGGTTTTCTCTGTTTTCCTTCTAGAGTTCCACTATAAACATGTGGTATAAGTATCGTCGTAATAAGCATTCTCTCTTTGACACCCTCGTTGTGTTTACAGATAACAACTTGTGCTTTTTACACCATATGTGTATGTTATCCGATAATCAGTTAGATATTCTGTTTCGCATAAAACTATGTACGATTTTGTAGTTACTTTGAATTCCTAGAATAAGATTCACTTTACAGTACTTTTCTGTTCACTGAGGTGAATCTACGTCATGACTCTAATCATGGTGTCTCTGTATTTCACCTTATCACTAACGGTCTTCGACTCGTCTCATCCCCTATCCCCCAATGACAAACTCATGTCTCGAAGTCAAATATTCTACTTCTCAATTTCTCTACCTACAACCATTACCAACGTGTTGTAGGACTTACATAATTAAGTATACAATTATACTAATCTATCATTTAAAGTACGATATACGTAAATAGTTTTAAAATTTTTAACTCTCTTTTCCCCCGTTCATTCACTGAAAATATCTGTTTCTACCGATTTTAATTTTTCTGACTGTCATGGTTTATAATCGTTCATATATCTGGTTCACTTGTGATTGCGTAACGACCACTCTCACATTTTACCATTTGGGGAGACCTCTACGTTAAAAATTATTTATATTGACGTATGAATGGGACACACAAGTACGAGTTAGTGATTCAGTACAGGTCAAGACGGTGTAGTACTCGATATCGAGTGGTCTGAGGAGACGGGATCCCTAAGGGTCTGTTCACACAACAGCAAAGGAAGAGGTCCCCTAGAAGGGTTGGGTCCCTAACTTGAGTACAGAAGACGTAACCGTCCGTCTAAGAAGTGGTGACTCGGTGGTCCCTTCGGGTTGGATAGGGTCCTTTGTCCTTCCCATGACGATTTATAAATGGGTGGTTCAATTTTATGTACAGGTATTTGTTTTGGCATGTATTCTTCCAATTTTACAAGTATAACCGAGATTAGTGTTTTTGGTTTTGGGTCATTGTTAGGTTAGAGTTAGTTGTTCCCTTACCTATTTGTTACACATTGTATAATTATGGTATTGTATTTGGAGTCGTTATTTTTCCCGATATAAATATACGTTGTTGTATCTACATGGAGTTTTCGTACAATTTAGGTTCTTCTCTTTGTGTTCTCTCTTTGATAAGTTACTAAGGTAATATACTTCAAATTCTTGACAGTTTTAAGTAGCTTTATTTTGAGTCTTGTTAGTAACGAAGATCCTACCTTCTACTCTTGACTATTCTTTCTTAGTACCTACTTGAAGTATCCCACTACCTTTACAAAAAAGAACTTTCCTCATCACCCAATGTTCTTTTATCAGAACGATTTTACTTAGTTCAAAATATGAATTACAGATATACACAATCTAATATTATATTTGATATGGAGTCACTAAACATAATCAAACGTACGTACGTACGTACGGACGACACAGTGAAGTCAGTACAGACTTCAAAACACTGGGCTACCTGACATCGGGTGGTCTGAGCGGACAGGTACCCTAAGAGATCCGTTCTTATGACCTCACCCAACGGCACGGGAGGAGGTCCCCTAGAAGGACTGGGTCTCTGACTTGGACTCAGAGAATACAGAGGTCGTGACCGTCCACCCAAGAAATGGTGATCGTGGTGGAACCTTCGGGAACATAATCAAATACACATTGATTCAACGGTTTCCCATTTACTCAAAGTTCCAATATACTTATAACCTTAAGTGTGTGTCAGTAGTCGAAAGAGGGACAGAAAGAGAGAGAGGAAAGGGAAAGGGAGAGGCAAAAAAGAGACGAGTGAAGGAGAACGGAGACCGAAATAAGACCCAGACGAATGAGGTGTCTCGGTATTCTTTCAAGGGTGGTAAGGGGACCCTTAGTACTGTGTCAAGTGTTACGACTTTAGTGGGTCCCTCATTTTACGACATAATTAACTTAGATAAGTGTATTCTCTTCTTAGTCGTGTTACACTAAGAATAAAATTAGTACGAAGCATAGATTAACCGATCAGACGACTTCAGTATGATCCGTTTGGTTCAGAATCTTACCTGCGACCAGTGTCGAAGAGACTAGGTGTCTCTAGTTAATGGTCAAACCTCTAACGGAAAGAGGTTAGATTCTCTTCTCAGTGCAAAATGAACTTTGTCGATTAAATAGACCCGTGAATAACGACAAAAATATTTTCTGTACTATCCGGAATTTGAATAGTGTCGGTCCCGAAAACTCTGTCTGTGTAATAACTAAAACAAGAGACTTCTCCAGTGCAACTCTTTTACCTTAGTCTAGACTCGTCCTTTCCCCTACTGAGACTCGAAGTAGTGTCTACCTTGGTACGATGGATTGGTTTTTGATTTGGAGACAGAAAGTGAAGTGAGGTAAATGTTTAAACCAAACTGAAGATGTACGAAGATAAGGACGTTTTCAAGTTGTTTAAAAGATCTTTGTTAAACGGGACGTCTCGAGTTTATTTATCCTGAAGGGTCCACCGAGTCACCATTTCTTGTGTGGACGGTTCTATCTTCTACTTCTCAACGTCCAAACTAGGGACCCAGTCCTTCTAGGAAACCTCCTCCTTTACCGTTGGGTGAGGATATAAGAAAGGATCTCTTAGGGTACCTGTCTCCTCGGACCACCCGATGTCAGGTAAATCAGTATTTCTCAGTGAGTGTTGAATCGTTGACTCGTGTTCGGGGTTTATTTTAAGAGTCTATTAAAAGAAGGACTTGGGTACCGTACGACCCCTAAAAAAAAAGGGATATAGACAAAAATTTTGACTCTCGATTAAAGGAGGTAACGAGAAACGTAAGGGATTGAGTCTTTTAAAATGGGAGGACTTCAAGGAACAGACTGAAGAAAAGATGGATGGAAGGTATCAAGTGAATCCTCCATCTAAAACCTATGTAAACGGGTGTTCCGAGACAGATTGATGTCGGGTGTCTAAACAAAAACATTTGTCCAAAATAACCTCATATCGGGACTGGTAAAGAAATGCATAACGGGTACCGAGGAAAGTACGTTGATACGGTTTTTATTTACCAACCTTCAGTATATCACGACGAGTATTAGGATTTTAAAAAGAATAGACCGGAACGTGTCTTCAGACGGGTAAGGACTGTATGTGGGAGTGGAAGAGTACGAAGTGAGGTGTTACGATTTATAGATTGTAAGAGGAACCCTACCTTCACCCGATATCTCCTTGAATTCTCTTTTAGCTTCAGTATACCACAACCGGTATAGATACATAGTAACTACAATAACTGTGTCTTTTGACACAGTAACCCTTTGTTGAAAGTATAGTCGGTTAAAAACCTAAAACAAGAAGAGGATTGTGGACTTACTGTGACCTTCTGTCTCGTACGGTCGGTTGTTAAGAAAAGTTGGGTGAATGGGTCGGTAAGTTTGAGAGAGGTAGTCTAATCTCACCTTCAATTAAAAATTGGTCTATATTTGTACAAGAACACATATTTATAGAGTCCTTTAAAAAAAGACTTTATAAATCAATTTCCTTTGTTATACTTAATATATCTTTTAAGAAGTGTTTCTTAAGACGTGATATACAAGACTGATATCTTTGTTGGAACATTTCAGTTAATTGTCAAACCGTTACCTTCGGACCACACCCTTCTTCGAACCAATCCTTCTTAGACCTTCTTAGTTCCGTGTGTGTTACCTCCGCTTCTCTTGTGTTCTCTCAATAAAGTGGGGTCCAGGTACCACATGAGTCCTCCTCCTCTACAAAACTCCACCTAAGGGTGAGTCGGTAACCATTTCTTCCAATACTGGTTGGTTCTATCGTATAAGTTTTCGTCTCTGTAATGATACGACTGATTCTAGGCAGATCACTTCCGATACCAAAAAGGTCACCAGTACATACCTACACTCTCAACCTGACACTTCTTCCGACTCACGGCTTCTTAACTACGAAAACTTGACACCACAACCTCTTCTGAGAATTCTCAGGGAACCTGACGTTCCTCTAGGTTGGTCAGGTAAGACTTCCTCTAGTCGGGACCCTAAAGAAACCTTCCTTACTACGATTTCGACTTTGAGGTCATGAAACCGGTGGAGTACGCTTCTCAACTGAGTAACCTTTTCTGAGACTACGACCCTCCCTAATCCCCGTCCTCCTCTTCCCCTGCTGTCTCCTACTCTACCGACCTACCGTAGTGACTGAGCTACCTACACTCAGACTCACTTGAGGCCCTCAACCACTACCTGTCCCTTCGGACCGTACGACGCCAAGTACCCCAGTGTCTCAGCCTGTGCTGACTCGTTTACTTGACTTGACTTGACTTGACTTCCTTCTCCATCATTTGACAATCGTGGCGCGATGACTCACGAGAGAACTCTCGACCTCAAAATCCTAGCGGACAGAGAGAGGAGACTCTGTCTACTGACGTTTGTTACTTACCTGTCTCGACCCGTACCGAGTCGTGACTGTGGTTGTTAGGTTGTTCGAAGAGAAGTAGTGGAAGTAGTTTCAGTTTCGTGTCGTCCCCGGGGTTTGGACAAGGGTCAGGAGAAATGGAGTGGAGGTACACTACGCCACGACTATTCGGGTACGTAGTCAGTGCCGAATTATGTAGACCCAGGTGTATTTCATAAAACGTCGATATAATTGAGTTGTTTTTGACCTTCACACACGAAAAGAAGGATCGAAGACCCATCTTAACGTAATGGTTTGATCAGTCACGGAACTTCCAATGAAGGTAGGTTCACAAGACTGGGTGGAACCTTCCATAAGAAACTTGTGCATGAGGCGTAGCAATCATTACTACCTTTATGTACATACACGAACCCTTCAAACCTTTGACCAATAAAAATAATTTCAAATTCTGATGGATTGTCGAGAAATGTTTATCCAGACACTAAATATCTAGTAAAGGAACAAAAGTCCAGACCCGGAATACGAGTCCACAACACGCACCCTTTGTTATTTATACCGATAGTACCTTATTGTAATTAGGTTTATTTAAATGGTGTAACATACAAAGTAAGATGTAGAACCATAAAGGTCAGTCACGATATAAGACAAATTTTACAATTAAATAACGAAGTAAAGAAATTCTACCATTACAACGATGTATATACGTACCAGACAAACAAAACTGACGATACACAATAAGGTAGATAATACTCTCTATAAGTGTATGTGACACTTAAAAGGTGTTTATGACCAGACACCTGTAGAAACGGTAGACGGTGGTTGTCCTCAAAAGGATTTCGTATAAATGGAAAATTAAGGTACAAGATAATGTCATTTTGTGAATATACCAACCGGTAGTCTATGGAAGAAGTCATTTGTCAGACAAGTATATATGAAACGAAAAAAAGATAACAAAAACAAGAACGAATTATGATCCATAAGGTGTACATTAGACTGATGATTTGTAATTGAACATAAACGCATTGTTTATAAAAAACGGTTACACTCTGAATAGAAAGTTGAAATGAACAACACTAAAACAATACAATACTTTCACTTTAACAATTAACGAGTCAGTACAGGTTGACAAACGTTGGGGTATCTGACATAGAGCGGGTCCGAGGAGAGAGGTACCTTAAGAGGTCCGTTCTTATGACCTCGTCTAACGGTAAAAGAAGAGGTCCCCTAGAAGAACTGGGTCCCTAGTTTGAGTCGAGAGGACATAGTGACTTTAAATATTAAAATCTTTATTTTACATAGGACTAAAAATAGAGAGGAAACATTAAACATACAGAATTCTTCATAAAGGATACGTTTTTAATACTTGTTTAATAAGATATAAAAGACTTCCAAATTTTCAAAGGTAACAGTATGAAAATAAACATTAGGTAAACTTTAATACGAAGATAAATGACAAAGGTACACCTATGGGTCACCATGGGTACGGTACATACTGTATCAGATAGTAAAGAAGTGTTAATTATTGAACTTTTTGGTGGCGACATAATATCGTTCACGTGTATATAAGGACCCAGACGAGGACCCTTGAGATAATACATATAAATAATGTTGTAAAATTTTCGTTGAACGGGTTAGAATGGTGTTTTGTTTATAGAAAACCTCTAAAATCGACTGTAGATCAAATGAAATATTTGAATTATCCCAAGTTTATAAATGTGACGATTTTGTAGGGTAGGTTCTTGTATCCTTAAAAAGAACTAAATCTTAAAAGGAAAATAATCTAAGTCATGATTCATTGAGTAGTGAAAAGACCCAAACATCGTAGTAAAAATCGAAAATATAATAATAAAAGTACTACTGTAATTTCGACCGTTTGTAACTTTAAGGAATAATTACGATTACAACTAGACCTACGATACTTATTACAGTTGAGAAGGAAAGTTTATAATTATAGAGAAAGAAGAGGATCATAATTACATAATAGATCTTGTGAGTTGTATTACTACCTATCACCGTGATTTTCGTTTATAGGAACAGAACAAGGCTGGAATTTATGTACTTACACTTCTTAAAATTAACGAAACATCATAAGTCAAGTCAAGTCAAGTCAGTGAGTCAGGACAGGCTGAGACGTTGGGGTACCTGACGTCGTGCGGTCCGGGTGGACAGGTAGTGGTTGAGGGTCTCAAATAGGTTTGATTACAGGTAACTCAGTCACTGTGGTAGGTTGGTAGAGTGGGAGGTAGTAGGCGAAGACGAGGGCAGAAGCTAGAATGGGTCGTAGTCCCAGAAAAGTTTACTCAGTCGAGAAGTGTAGTCCACCGGTTTCATAACCTCAAAGTCGAAGTCGTGGTCAGGAAGGTTACTTATAAGTCCTGACTAAAGGAAATCCTACCTGACCAACCTAGAGGAACGTCAGGTTCCGAGAGAGTTCTCAGAAGAGGTTGTGGTGTAAAGTTTTGATAGTTAAGAAACTCTGAGTTCAAAAGGAATATCAGGTTGAGAGTGTAGGTGTGTACTGACAACCTTTTTGGTATCGGAACTGATCTGTCTAGAAAAAACCGTTTCATTACAGAGACAAAACATTATAACATCATTATCATCTTTGGTAAATTGGTTCATTTCTTCAGGAAAAGGTAAACATCACCTGATTTTACAAAATAGAATAACAACTTAAGATAGATTACTATAAAATATACATGACTCTAAAATTATATCAAAAGGAATTAGACCTTTTAGACATCAGTGTAATTATAAGATTATGATGTTTAAAAAAGTAGGAACCCAATTTAAAGTGAACAAACACTATGTAATAAAATTATACTATGTAACGATATAAATTAAAAAATCATAAAGTATATTTAGTAAAGGGAAATATAGATAAGTACTAAATACCGATATAAATTATCATTCTAATATAACCGAAACATTTACTTAACTTGTTTTCTTAGAATGAAAGAATAAATCAAAGACTTAATAACGTTTATATTCCTAATAGAGAAAGGAACTTCGAAACCTTTGAATGGACATTTTAGTAGGTTCGGACTAATAAAATCCCTAATATAACAAATGAAAGATAAAGTAGAAAATATACATATGTAGATTAAAAACAAAAAGGAAACGGAAGACAAAAAAATTTAAATAAGAACTACATTCTTTAATAATTGAACATAACAGTAAGTAAAAATTGAAAATGAAAGTGTTTTATTCGTAAATTGTAGATGACATTTTATAAGAGTATCGACGTAAATGTTCAAAACACTATATTTTGATAAAAACAACCGATGAAATAACGAAAAAGATTTATGAAGTCGTTAAAGGTAAAACAAAAGAGTCCGTTGAGTACTTAATCATTTTTCACACAAAAGTAACACAAATAGAATCTGTAGGAACTTCTGTCGGAAGTCACTGTGGTGGAGAACTGTGTGCACGAAAAGATGTTAATGAAGGGGTTCTTACACCAACCTTGAGGGTCGAGAGGAGACCCTAAGGGAAGACTACTTAAATAATACCTGTTTTGCTATCTTACACGGAAGGTCCAATCGAACGTCCGTCTGGGAGAACACGAGAGAGTACGGGGGGCAGACGTCCCACGGTGGACAGTACAACACTCAACGGGAAAGTGCTTCGAGCGGACCGTTCGTTGACCCTTGTCAAAGTACGGTTGTTGGAGTTTTATTGACTTAGGACGGTTGTTGGTATGCTTACTCAAACCTTCACTGTTTTCTACACGAAGACTAAATTTTACTTAATGTATCGATATAGACAGGAAGTGTAATTATAGTATGAGCGTAATTATTAATATAACGACATTAGTTCGTCCATACATATTAATATATTAATACACAATATGGTCGTTCTTTTAATCAAATCTACAACCTATTTGAATGTATTTTAAGGACGAAGTAGTAAATGTATTGGATACTCGTAAGCACCTTTATCACAATGGAAGAGACCTCAAAACCTCCAATGAGACTAGCTCTGTTGTGATCTCCTCGTATATGAGTCGTGTAAGGACCTTTTATAAAAAATTAACATTTGTTTATCTTATATACTTGATCCCGGATTTTTATAAACGATAGAAACGGTGTTTATTTATACTCTGAAAACAGACCTATGTATAATTTCTGAATCTCTGTGAAAAAAAAAAAAAAACCACTTATCTGTTTGTACATATTATATAAAACCCTAAGAGGTTGAAAGTCTGTAAATAAGAGAACATTGAAGGTATAAAGTTAGCGTCACGAATGGTTTAACTTAATCATAATAAACGATTTTATAACTTTTGATTTTAGTATCGTAGACCAGGGTAGTACACTACAGTTTATCTACCCCTTCGATACCTTTGTCACCGACTGAAATAAAAAATCCCGAGGGTTTAGTGATGTCTACCACTGACGTCGGTACTTTAATTTTCTGCGAATGAGGAACCTTCTTTTCAATACTGGTTTGATCTGTCGTATAATTTTTCGTCTCTGTAATGAAACGGTTGTTTATAGGTAGATCAGTTTCGACACCAAAGAGGTCGTCAGTACGTACCTACACTCTCAACCTGACATTTCTTTCGACTCGCGGTTTCTTGACTACGAAAACTTGACACCACAATCTCTTCTGAGAACTCTTAGGGAACCTGTCGTTCCTCTAGTTTGGTCAGTTAAGTTTTCCTTTAACCAGGACTTATAAGTAACCTTCCTGACTACGACTTCGACTTCGATGTTAAGAAACCGATGGACTACGCTTCTTCACTGAGTAACCTTTTCTGGGACTACGACCCTTTCTAACTTCCACCTTACTCTTCCCCTACTGTCTCCTACTCTACCAACCTACCGTAGTGGTTGAACTACCTGTTCTCAAACTCATTTGAGGCCCTCAACCACTACCTGTCCCTCCGGGCCGCACGACATCAGGTACCCAGTGTTTCTCAGTCTGTACTGATTCGTTGACTTGACTTGATTTTATAAAACTGTGTAATTTTATAAAACTTCTTGTTATTTACTTTAATCTTCAGGAATCCTTTTGGTCCTCGTAAGAAACCATAACTTACGGTTTCTTACGAGTTTGATGGCGTGAGTAGAGTGTGTGATCATTTCATTACGAGTTTTAAGAGGTTCGGTCTGAAGTCGTCATGTACTTGGTACTTGAAGGTCTACAAGTTTGACCTAAATCTTTTCCGTCTCCTTGATCTCTAGTTTAGCGGTTGTAGGTAAACTAATGTCTTTTTCGTTCTTTCAAAGTCTTTTTGTAGATGGAGACGAAATAACTGATGTGGTTTCGGAAACTGACACACCTAGTGTTGTTTGACACCTTTTACAAAATTCACTACCCTATTGTCTGGTCGAATGGACAGAGGACTCTTCAGACATAAGTCCAGTTCTTTGTTGTCAATCTTGGTCTGTACCTCGTTGTCTGACCAAGGTTTAGCCCTTTCCTCATACACTTCCGACATATAACAGGGACGAATAAATTGAATGTATGTCTCATGTAGTATACTCTACGACTCGACCTACTTCGTGTCCGACCTTAGTTCTAACAGTCCTGTTTATAGTTATTACAGTCTATACGTCTATTGAGGTGGGAATACCGTCCTTCACTTCTCCTTGATTTTCGGAGAACTACTTTCACTTTCTCCTTTCACTTTTTCTTGACTGAGTACACTTCTTGACTGAGTAAACTTTTCTGGGACTACGACCCTTCTAAATTCCGTCCTCCCCTTCACCTGCTGTCTCCTACTCTACCAACCTACCGTAGTGGTTCAGCTACCTGTACTCAAACTCATTTGAGGTCTTCAACCACTACCTGTCCCTCCGGACCGTACGACTTCAGGAACCTAGTGTTTCTCAGTCTGTACTCACTCGCTGACTTGACTTTACTCCTTTTGGCATTGGTGTCCCAACGTTTTGTAAAACAACGTGATCCAGAATGACAAAGTGATATTCTTGACGTTTGAAAATGCTTGACTTGTGTAATTGGGAAAGTAAAAAATTTTTTGAAATAACTTGATATCGACTAAATGTTACCACACAATTAAAGACGATATGTCGCTTCACTGAGTCAATATTAATATATATGTAAGAAAAAGTATGACAAAAGGTAATGCCAAATAGTACCCTATGACTGGTATCAAGGGACACGATATGTCATCCTGGGACAACAAATAGGCAGGATATGCATTGTCAAACGTAGATTTCACTTCACTTCATTTCACTTTACTGCAGTTCACTTTCAGCGAGTCAGTACAGACTGAAAAACGCTGGGGTACCTGACATCAGGTACCTTAAGAGGTCCGTCTTATGACCTCACCCATTGGAAAGGGAAGAGGTCCCCTAGAAGGGTTGGATCCCTAACTTGAGTCCAGAGGGAGTTACTGTCACTTAAGAAATGGTCGACTCAGTGTTCCCTTCTGGTTCTTATGACCACACCCATCGACTAGGGAAGAGGTCGTCTAGAAGGGTTGGGTCCTTAGTTTGGTCCCAGAGGACTTAACGTCCGTCTAAGAAATAGTTGACTTGATAGTCTCTTCGGGACTCAAACGTAGACGATTAGGGTTTGAGGGTCATGAAGGGAGGAGGTTGGGGAAAGGGAACCGTTTACGTTCAGAATTTGTGTATTTGAGAAGTAATACAAGTTCAAGGGAAATAGTTACAGTGTTTAAACTAAACGACAGTATCTTGTCTATCGATAGATAGTGTTTATAAGGAACAAGTACTGATTCCATAAGACTTAACAAGTGTTCACAGTAATTCTCTACCTTCCTCTCTCTAAGTGTTCGACCTCTTTTCTTTTCTCCCTCTTGTCCTCTTCTCACCTACATACCGGTACCTCTTACTCTAGAGTAGTCAAAACTTTTCCTTGGCCCTTGGATAACCAACCTTGGTTGACCTTACATTGACGTAGGACCTCTTCATTCTTTCCCCTTTCGATCCACTGACGTTCAGAATCGGATTCCCTATCGTACTAAGTTTTGGTTTCTTCGGGTTTGGTTGGTGTCTAGGTCCTCCGTCGATGTCCGTGAATCGTTTACGTTTATGTCTTTTTGTCGACCCTCGGTCCCCGTCCCCTTCCTTTTTCAACCGTGGACCTTGTGTTGACGTCGGTTCTCCAGGCAGTCTGAGTGGTAGGAAGTTATGCCTACTGACACACCCATTGTCTCTTATGTTACCCGTTCTCCCCTTCACTCAGTGTCTTAATGTCTATTGTCCCTCCGGTCTTTCCTGGGACCCGATTTCGTCTTTATTAGTTTCATCCCTTTAACGGTCCACTGTAATAGTAGAATGTGTCGGGTCCATTCCTTCTCCCGGACTCCGTCACATGTACAATAGACAATAAGTCTACCCCCTAAGAACCCAGTTGTTTACTATTGTCTTTTTCATGAATACTAAAAAAAAATTAAAATATTAACTCTTATTGGAAGTTCCACTCAAATCGGACCTTTTTGAGTTCGTACACAATCAACTTGAGTTTGATAAAGAATTAACTTAAACTTATAAACACGTATATTAGGGGTAAAGATTAAAGTTCGTTTTAAGAGAAATTGTACCTGAAGAGACCGTTAGGTCACGAATTCTGAGACACGAAGGTGACGTCCCCCGTACCCAAGTTAGGGGTGGGTCCTTCTAGGGCGCACGGTGTGTCGTACCTTTTTATATATATATAACCGTTATACCACCACAAAAAAGGAGTAAGTAGTTTCGTATTCGTCTCAGAGTCTTCACCAGACTCTCATTAGGTTCCAGGGTGTTATACTACTCCCGTCTCACCGATACTCTCGAGCTCAGAAGTCAAGGACCTCATTGAGGACAAAGACCGAGTTGAAAATTAAAATATTAACTCTTATTCGAAGTTCCACTCAAAGCGAACCTTTTTGAGTTCGTACACAATCAACTTGAGTTTGATAACTCAAGTCTAAGTTCAGAAGTCCAAGGACCTCAATGAGGACAAAGACCGAGTTGATAACCCTCGAAGTGGTATGGTAAGAATAACATGACTCTATTGGGACCCAATTAGACCGGTTCGTTAAAGTTCAAAGGTTTAGATATAAGAACTGTCCATGAAGAATCGGGATCTACACCTCTTTTAATATAACGGACACTAACATACAGATTAAATGTATTATTCTATAAATTAATTTTCTTCAAGGAAATTCCTCTATTTGATCACTACCAATCAGTATGGGGTAGAGAGGCGTTTTCAACTTACACTTCGACGATACTTTTAAGAGTTCTAGAAACATTTATGTTGATTGTTAAAATAATCACCAGATCCTCCATATTCGTGGATACATTCTTAAAATGTTTTAAGATTTTCGTCATACACGAACCCTCACAGGATTTGAGATCCTTAACAGATACAGAGTTGAGAACAGTAGAGAGGAGGTATGTTTATATAGGAGGTTCTTTTTATTGACATATAATAGAAAATTACTTTTATGTCTATATACGACGACTTCGGTTAACGACTTATAGTCTTAATACAGGTTCCCTTTGAGGTCCAACGGACCTCATCCTACAAGTTTCGGTCTCCATCAACCACTCTATTAATCTTATTTCTTTACCTCGGTCTGTCTTAAATGTTTTTATCTCTTAATTGTCCCGTCTGTTCGTCTAGTATCTCCTACTTTACCCTTCACCAGGTCAATTTCTTATCGACTCAAAAAAAATGTATTAAGATGGTTTCTGAACATACCCGTCAACTCGGGCTAAATGTTTAAGACCGGGTCGACCTGTCGTCCTATATTCTAGATATTAATGAAGACAAGAAAGTCCGAAACTGTTAGATACAAATTTAAGGGTTGGAAAGACTGTGATCCCTGGTCAAAACACCTTCTGGTAAAAAGGTCTCAGACCCGTTCACACCCCGCCCCCACCCCCCTAACCACTACCATCCACTACCAAAGTCCTACTAATAGTCTTCCTCGTCCGTTGGATCTAGGGAACGTACGCGTTAAGTGCCATCCCAAGTACGAGGATACTTTTAGATCACGGTGGTGTTTATACTGTCCTCCAACTCGAGTCCACCACTCCATTCACTACCTTTAGTAGACATTTATGTTTACTTAGAAGGGAACGAGTGGGCTGTGAGTGAAGTATTACACACCGGAAGAAGGACTGTCCGGTCCTTGGTCCTGGGTAGGTACCGGACCCCCGACCCCTGGGAACAGATCTCCTGGTAAATGGATTCCCATCTAGATATGAACACATTCTTTTTCTATGCAATAATCTTTAAATATATTATACTTAATTTGTGTGAAAAAAAAAACCGACATGAATCCGAAACAACACCTCTTCTGTTACCGTGGGGTGAGGTCATGAGACGGACCTCTTAGGGTCCCTGTCTCCTCGGGCCACCCGACGGTAGATACCCCAGCGTGTCTCAGCCTGTACTGACTTCGCTGAGTCGTCGTCGTCGTCGTCGTCGTCGTCGTCGTCGTCGTCGTCTCGAAACATCGACACGATTCCCAAAGAGATCAACACCACTTACCGCCCGACGAGAAACTACAGGATGCACCCTAAGAGTAACGCACGGAAGGAGAACGACGTCTCGTGTCCGACATCCACGGACCCGAAGTCATCAACACCGGGATCTCCCACGGCCACGGTCATGAACACCGTGTGCCCGAGTCCTCAACCGTGACCACCCGAAATCAACGAGATATCGTACACGTTAGAGGGGTCTGGTTCCTAATTTGTGTATAAGGGGAGATGACCGTCCACCTAAGGATAGGTGACATGGCGGTCCCTTCAGGATATCTCTTCGTGATTTAGGGAAGTACCACTGGAGTCTAGGAGTACTGGTCGTTTTTGGAGTAATTTAGGTGAACAATAGAGAGTGACACAAAGAGTGACTTAAGAAAGACACTACTCTGTAGTTCTTTGACTCAAAATAATCCAGGACTTTGGTCCAGACACCCTGGACTAAAAACCGAAACAATACAATACTTCTAGCACCCAAAACCGACCCAAACTCAGGGTCCGTGCACCCAATTTCAGGGTTTGACCAAGTTCAGGATTCGTTCCAAAACCGACTCAAACTCTGGGTTGGTACACCCAATCTTAGGGTTCCCCCAAGTTCAGGGTCAGACTCCATTTACTAAAGTAACGGTAGAGAGGGACGGTGAGTGGAAACGGTCTCGGATATTGTCTACGATTATACTCGTTGACCATCTCAATTTACACTAAGGTCCCAGAGGGAGAGGGACAGTGTCCCACACAACTTCGACCCTCTATTATGTATTTACTGACCGAGACATAATTACAGAAAGGAGAGTCGAAGGTCATTATATATGGGTCTCTTTGTTACCAAAATCAATCTCAAGTGAGTTCTTTGTATGACCCCTTTCATTCAATATATTATAATTCTGGTTCGTCTTGGGACATCCCGAAGGGAACACCGAGTCGTCCATTTCTTAAGTAGACGTCACGTCCTATGGACCCAAGCTAGGGACCCAACCCTTCTATAGGACCTCTTCCCTTTCCGATGGGTAAAGTCATTACGGAAGGAATCATCGAGTCAACCATTTCTTAGGCAAACGTTACGTTCTCTGGGTCAAGCTAGGGGTCCAGTCCTTCTAGGGGACCTCTTCCTTTACCGTTGGGTGAGGTCATGACAACGGGACTCTTGAGGTGCCTGTCTCCTCTGACCGCCCGATGTCGGGTACACTAACGTTTACTGTATTTTCAGTTGATGTTTAACCGTCAATGGTTCTCGTAACGGTTGTTGACTTGTTGTTTCCGTAAATGGTAGACGGAGATGTCTCTAATTTGAGGTACGACGACAATGACAACTTGAAGTTGTTAGCGACTCCCTCAAGTCCCACCTCACTCCGTGAGACACGAGGTCCCTTAGACCACCCTGTCCGGAAATCTACCGACCTACAAAAATCCTTGTCTCAAATACTAGAGTTAAGACCGTAGAGGAGTATAGATCTCTTCGTGATTTAGGGAAGTACCACTGTAGTCTAGGAGTACTGATTGTTTTTGCAATACGTTTTACTTACAAAGTACCGTAACTTGAGGGGGAAGTGGTCTTTGGAATATATAACTGAAAGGAAGTGACCGCGAACCTCGTGATAGAGTCTCGATAGACCCTACGAAGGAGGGTCCGACGTCAGGAGTAAAACGGGGTTTGACACGAATAAATTGAATATACGTCTCATATAGTACTCTTTACGACCCGACCTACTTCGTGTTCGACCTTAGTACTAACGGTCCCATTTATAGTTATTGGAGTCTATACGTCTACTGTAATGGGAATACCGTCTTTCACTTCTTGATTTTCGGAGGACTACTTTCACTTTCTCCTCTCACTTTTTCAACCGAATTTCGAGTTGTAAGTCTTTTGTTTCCAGTACCGTAGGCCAGGGTAGTGAAGTACCGTTCATCTACCTCTTTGTCACCTTTGTCACTCTCTGAAACAGAAAACCCGAGGTTTTAGTGACGTCTAACACTGACGTCGGTACTTTAATTTTCTGTGAATGAGGAACCTTCTTTTCAACACTGGTTGGATCTGTTGTATAATTTTTCGTCTCTGTAATGAAACGGTTGTTTCTAGGTAGATCGGTTCCGATAACAAATAGGTCATCAGTACATACCTACACTCTCAACCTGATATTTCTTTCGACTCGTGACTTCTTAACTACAAAAACTTGACACCACAACCTCTTCTGAGAACTCTCAGAGAACCTGAGGTTCCTCTAGGTTGGTCAGGTAGGATTTCCTTTAGTCAGGACTTATAAGTAACCTTCCCGAATACAACTTCGACTTTAAGGTTATGAAACCGATGGACTACGTTTCTCGACTGAGTAAACCTTTCTGGGACTAAGACCCCTTTTAACTTCCACTCACCTCTTCCCCTACTGTCTCCTATTCTACTAACCTACCGTAGTGACTGATTGCCTGTACTCAAACTCATCTGAGACCCTCGACCATTACCTGTCCCTCCGGATCGCACGACGTCAGGTACTCCAGCGTTTCTCAGGCTGTACTGACTCGCTGACTTGACTTGATTTGACTCGACTTGATGTTCGAATTGAGTGTTGAGAGTTCAATATGTAGAAAAAAATCGGTTGGACTGATACATTGATTGAAAGTGAAAAGTGAAAATTTTGGAACACCCCGAGGACCCATGTCTTCTGAGAAACAGAGGAGGGGACTCAATGTCTCCTGTCCAACAACGGTTACGAGAACCATTCACGGTTAAACATCGACTGTCAAGGTTGAGTGTTGGGGTTGTAACACGAAAAAAAAAGTCAGTTGTCGACTCAGGTAGAGACAAAGAGTAAATATTATCATCCAGAAAGAAGTGAAAATCTTCCCCGTCAACGATTAATCCCTTCCTTCCCCAACAACGATGTTATCTCCTCGTCAGTTCTTTAGTATCACCACGGAACCCTCGTCCTAGGACCCAGGGGTAGTTCTCTATGTGTATTGTTATAGAAACTCAAGAAGACGTCTTGACTTTGGAGGTTGTTTACCTTCTGTAATTGATGAACCACTTTGTGAGTAGTAAGGTTTCTTCCAATGTCAAAAGGGTAGTGGTGGATTAGAGTCTACTAGAGACCTAACTTCCTTATGTGTGAAGAATGTGGGACTAGGAATACACCTTGGGACGGGGACCCGTTACTCCGTTCCAGGATCAGGGAGGACTTGCCTATCTGTATTGTTATAGAAACTCAAAAAGATGTCCTGATTCCGATGGTGGGTCCACCTTCGACCGTTGAACTCCCACTCACGTTCTAAGGACCTTGTGGTGGGACAATGGAGTAGTGGTTAGATAGTCCTATTTCAGTGTGTGGGACTTCGGAAGTAGAATGCAAAACGGACAATTTTTGAAGAGGGACTTTTGGTAGAATCTCAAGTTCAAAAACTCGAGCTCAGTGGATAAGAAAAGTGAATCGGGACGTTATTTGCAAAGGGACGAGGTTTGAGACTGCAGAGGTAAACAAACCGGAGTAACCCGAAAGCCGTGTCCTTGAATGCAAGTCATCGACGATTTTTTTATTTTGTTTACATTTTTCTAGAGTCACATAGCATGGAAAGTGAGACATACAGAGTGTGGTCGGACGACTTTCTTTGTTATATCTAGACTTGACTTTATACTTTTATACCGTATTCATATGTCGTATAAAGTCTCTTAAGATCAAGACTCATATGAGTGAGTAAAAATGTTATAACAAAGGATGTACCGAATTAAAAAGAAAATTAGTTACTTTTACACTTTTGAAAGATAATTAATTTTACAGAGGTTTTCAAGAACAATCCGACATTTTGATGTGAATCTTTATTTCACTTCTTTAAATAACTACTTCGTACACTAGAAATAACTCTAAAGTAGTGACTCATTAATGTTCTAACTAATACGAAACAGTCGTTGACTCTCTTTCAAACTCAGACTTCACTTATCTCCTAAAGTAAAAGGTTGAGATGACGAATAAATAGTCGACAGTATCTCCTTTAAACGTTTTATTATAACTTATGTAAAGACTCGTAGTCCAAGAAACACTGACCCTACGACTGAGAGGAGAAAATTCCCAGGTATTTCTAGTGGAACGTGTCCCTGGTGTTATCTTCCCTCTACGTTTATTCCTTTTCTCCTTTATTGACCTGATACAGAAAAATAGGGTACTAAACTAAAGGATGAGAAAGAATAGTGTTACGATACTTTATTATCCTCGGTCTCTATAATCGTTTCTTTGTCCCCCTTTTGGGGAGTACAAGGTCGAAGAAAGTGTTATAACTCTAAGGATAAGTAAAAGAGTTCATAATTTGATTTTTGATGTAATGAACATTGGGTGGGGGTTAAGGTAGAAGGTGGGGTGGTATTTTCGAGAATAGTACTTCTCTCTCCTAAACAATAGAAAGAGAAAGAAAGAGAAGGGGAGGAGGGAGGGTGGGTTTGGGTTTGTGTAGTGTAAGTGTATGTGTGTTGTTTGTTCTCCGTTTAATACAACGTGACTTCCTCTAAAGGACGGGAGGTCAGATTGACCATTTCTCTCAAATAGTTGTTTCTAGAATTTCCTTACCAACTTTACTTCGATGAGAAACGGTCACCCTACTCTACACGATTGACACGGTTGATTTCCAACCGTGAACGGCAGATGAAGACGTTCCTAATTAAGTGTTCGACGACACTGGTGTCTGGAAGTTTTATAGGGGACTTTCTTCAAGTCCCACTTCTAGTCCTTACTCCGTGAGACACGGTACCCTTTTGAAGGTCTTATCCGGTAGTCTATCAACCTATAAAAGTCCTCTAAAATACTCGGTCTGAGAATGTAGTGAAGTATAAATCTTTTCGCGATTCTAGAAAGTACCACCACATACGAGGAGACTGATCGTCGTTGGGAGGACCTTGATCGTCATTGAAAGACGTTTTGTATACACGAACTAATGTAAATGAGGGGGGAAGTGGTGTTAGTACATATATACTTGAAAGGAGATGGAGAAACCCCGTCTCCATAGACTTTACGAGAGAGGGTCCGATATCAGGAGTAAAACGAGTTTTATTTTGAGTTGCGTGTCGGGGTTGTAACACGTAAAAAAAAGAGTCAGTCGTTGCCTCTGGTAGAGACAAAGAGTAAATGTTATCATCCAGAAAGAAGTGAGAATCTTAGACATCTCACACAACATACATTTCTCTGTCAAGAACGGGGAAAACATTAGTATCGAACTAATATGCATAGACGTGTTACTTGATCACGGTTCCCTCATTCTGTATTCAGATAGGACCTCTGTCTTGTTCCTTCGTGGAAAAAGTCACTTTTACAACGGGTAGTAACTCTCTGTCTTCCCTCCTCACTCCCCTTCTCACCCCCCTTAAAGTTCAGACGGAGAGAGGGTATGATCGTATACAGGGACAGAAAGAGAGGGAGTAAGAACTTTTCTTTTGTAAGATCCTTGGAATTTAATCCCTAGTTCCTTCCAAACTTACTCACCAAATTCCTCTTGGGATGTGACGAAAAGGGATTCCAGTAAACATCAAATAAAGATCTCTTCAGTTCTTCCATTCTGAGGAGACCTCGTACGTACTTCTACGAGACAAAATGATCTATACACAGAGTTTCACACCATAACCCGACTTACCTAGACGATTATAGAATACTGTTATCGACGGACTTTGGTAATGTAACAAGGGAACGAGGTACTCTTTGAAAATACCTGTACGATAGGTTCCAGTACGACCGAAGTTCACCAGACAATCCGTTGTCTAGTGTTTCCTTCGTACTTCACGTTAAGGTTACTAGGACATAGGGTGGATCTCAGGTCTCTCGTTAGTAGGAAACTGTACCCGAAGTGTCAGGTCCTACACAATAGAAAATTTATAAATTTACACACCAAAACTTTGACGTATTGAGTCTAGATTGGGTAGGTTTCAAGGACAACCCTGAAAAATTAATTAATTAATTAAAAAACCGACACAACCCGGAATCAATGTCCTTCTCCCTAAAAGCAACGTCACACGTCGGAGAGATCAACACCGTATTCCCGAGGTCTCACGTACACAAGGTATCAACACCACACGTCCGAACGAATGGGGTACCGTATACCTTAGTGTCAAGGGACTTGTCCCTAACATGACACAGAACGTAACCTTCCGTCTAATATTGTGACCTGGTGGTCCCCCCAGGACTCTGATAGAAAATTAATTTTAATGAGTGGACCGTAGTCCTGATTTCGGGTCCACGAGACACTGAGTTGTGTCCTTTTTCAGTCACTTTCTGTTTCATTATCCGTTCTTGACCTAAATAAATCTCTCTATGTTTAAGGTCTCTGTCTTACACCGGGCAGAGTTTTCTTCTCTCGTAGGGGTCTCGTACCTCAGTAGAGTCTTTAACTTTCACCGGAATTTTATATGAATGATGACACCCGTTCTTAGGGAATCTTCTTTAGCTCATCATTAGTACCAATTGTTTTCTCAGGTTTTATGTCATGAACCCACGTTAGAGTTTTTACTGTCTTACTAGAGAGAAGTAAAGGCTCCGTTTGGTGAGTTATAGTCTCATTAGGTTCAGATACTGGGTCGTTCATTACGACTTCTTCGACTTTAATTTACCAAGATACTTCTGGATGTCATGGAAGATCTTGATTGTGGGTTTTTTCTACAAAAAAAAAGTAATATCCCCTGACCTTACGTTTTCATCCTTCAGTTCTCTATGGAGGTCATCGTCCTTTTAAACCGGAACCTCATGTCTTACTTCGTTCCGTTTCCGATTATCTCAAAACGGTTCTCTTACGTGACTAGTATCGTTTATGGGAGAAGGTTGTCGTGTTCTCTAACGATGTGTACCTGTAGTGGTCTACCAGTTGTGGTTTTAGCCTGACTAATATAAGAAACGTCAACCTCTCCGAGATATGTCAATCGTTTTTTTTCTAGTCCTCGACTGACACCGAGTCTAGTACTTGAGGAATAACGGTTTAAGTCTGAATTTAACTTCTTTCGTCCCCCCTTTATTTTTGGTGATCTGGTGAGTCCATACTGGGAATACTAATATGTCACCTTCACTGTTTATCTAAGTCCCCTAATCTAGACTATCTGTCTCACGGACTTCTTGATACCTACCTCCAAACATTGTAACATGTCCCCTGTCTTTAGTTCTGGTAGGGGTTCTTTTTCTTTACGTTTTTCCGTTTTACCAACAGACTGTTCCGGAATGTTTATCAACTCTTTTCTTCTCTTCAATTTCCGTTTCTTCTTTTCCTTTCTATATGGGTAGACTTACGTCTCAAGGTTTCTTATCGTTCCTCTCTATTCTTTCGGAAGAAGTCACTAGTTACGTTTCTTTATCTCCTTTTATTATCTTGCCCTTTCTGTTTTCTAGAGTTCTTTTAGTCTCTATGGTTCTCTTGTAAAGTACGTTTCTACCCGTGTTATTTCCTGTCTTTACCATACCTGGATTGTCTTCGTCTTCCATAATTCTTCTCCACCGTTCTTATGTATCTTCTTGATATGGTTTTTCTAGAAGTACAGGGTCTGTTGGTGATACCACACTAGTGAGTGGATCTCGGTCTGTAGAACCTTACGCTTCTATTCACCCGAAATCCTTTATAGTGATGTTTGTTTCGATTACCTTCACTACCCTAAGGTCAACTCGATAAAGTTTAGGATTTTCTACTACGACACTTTCACGACGTGAGTTATACGGTCGTCTTTGTCTTTTGAGTCGTCACCGGTGTCCTTACCTTTTACAGTCAAAAGTAAGGTTAGGGTTTCTTTCCTTTACGGTTTCTTATAAGTTCGATGACGTGTTAACGTAAGTAAAGTGTGTGATCTTTTCATTACGAGTTTTAGGAGGTTCTGTCGAAGTTGTCATGCACTTGACTCTTTAAGGTCCACAAGTTCCACCAAAATCTTTTCCGTCTCCTTAGTCTATAGTTTAACGGTTGTAGACAACCTAGTATCTTTTTCGCTTTCTCAAGGTCTTTTCGTAGATGAAGACAAAATAACTGATGTGGTTTCGGAAATTGACTCACCTAGTGTCGTGTGATACCTTTTAACAATTTCTCTACCCTTATGGTCTGGTGGAATGGACGGAGGACTCTTTAGACATACGTCCTGGACGTATGTCTAAATCAATCTTGACCTGTACCTTGTTATTTGACCAAGGTTTAACCCTTTCCTCATATAGTTTCGATATATAACAGTGGGACGAATAAATTGAATATAAGTCTTATGTAGTTCTCTTTAAGACCCTACCTACTTCTTGTTCGACCTTTGTTCTAACGACCCTCTTTATAGTTATTGGAGTTTATACGTCTACTGTGGTGGGAATACCGTCTTTCACTTCTTCTTGATTTCTAGGAGAACTATTTACACTTTCTCCCCTCACTTTTTCAACAAAATTTTGAGTTGTAAGTCTTTTCATTATAGTACCGTAGGCCAGGGTAGTGAAATACCGTCTATCTACCCCTTTTTTACCCTTGTCACTCTCTGAAGTAAACCCCCCCCGAGTTTTTAGTGACGTCTACCACTGACGTCGGTACTTTAATTTTCTACGAACGAAGAACCTTCTTTAAATACTGGTTGGATCTGTCTTATAATTTTTCGTCTCTGTAATAAAACAGTTTTTTTACAGGTAGATCAGTTTCGATACCAAAAAGGTCATCAGTGAATACCTACACTCTCAACCTGATATTTCTTTCGACCTCGAGACTTCTTAACTACGAAAAATTGACACCACAACCTCTTCTGAGACCTTTCAGGGAACCTGACGTTCCTCTAGTTTGGTCAGGTAGGATTTCCTTTAGTCAGGACTTATAAGTAACCTTCCTTACTACGACTTCGACTTCGACTTCGAGGTTATAAAAGCGGTGACCTACACTTCTTGACTGAGTAAACTTTTCTAGGATTACGACCCATTCTAACTTCCGTCCTCCTATTTCCCGACTGTCTCCTACTCTACCAACTTACCGTAGTGACTGAGTTACCTGTACTCAAACTCAGACGAGGCCCTCAACTACTACCTGTTCCTTCGGACCGTACGACGTCAGGGACCTCAGTGTTTCTCAACTTGTACTGACTCACTGACCTCACTTGATTTTATACTTCACCAATCAAAGATTACCCGAGTCATTAAAGTATCCTATTATTCACCCTTCTAATAAGATAAAGTCCCTTCCCCGTCCCTAAAACTTCTTAATTCGGTGGTTAGTGAAAAACTGGAAAATACCATCCGGAGTCTTGACCGTGCAACGGACACCCACACAGTAAATTGTACGGTTACATAGTGTCAACTACACATTACTCCAAATTCAACATGACCTTCAGGTCAGAAGGTGGTAGCGACTGAACCAACGACGATTGGTCAAAGGCAGTACAGGAGCCACCGATACGGTAAGTAAATCCTGACACCTGCGACTGGGACAGGGACGACGAAGTGATACACCGGAGGTCAACACGGGAAAGGGACCCCCGTATACAATCCCGACCTAAATCCTTTCGGGAAGTATTGAGTACCCGACGGGACCACCGAGTCTGTCATTTCTTAGACGGACGTTACGTCCCCTGGTCCCAAGTTAGGGACCCAATCCTTCTAGGGAACCTCTTCCTTTACCGATGGGTAAGGTCATAAGAATGGACTTCTTAATGTATCTGTCTCTTCGGACCCCCCGATGTAAGGTACCCCAACGTTTCTTAGTCTGTACGGACTCCCCGATTGTGAAAACGAAAAAGAACCAACCTTGATTACCGTTAATTGAGATCTAGTGATAATCAGTACCAGAGACTTAACAAACATTTGGGTATTAAATTTTCGATACGAAAATTATTAAAAGGTTCTACATATCTGTACGTCACATAAGCATAAACTTACTTTTTGTGTAGATTTGAGAACTCCACCCGTTGGGGTCAAATTAACTGGAGGTCGACTCACAGAAGTTGGTGGGGTTTTGTCACTCCACGGATAATCGGTATGAATATAATGTACTACTACTACCATTATTATTACTACTTATTATTTTATTATTATGATAAAATTTTGACGATGCTAAAGAATTCATAAATAATCTGAGTTCATGATTCCTGAAATGTGTATAATTGAGTGAATTAGAAGTGTTGATGATACAGTAAAGTCATAGTAAGTAGTGGTAACATATTTGTTTCTGTATTCGTGTCTTTCCATTTAATTGAGTGGGTTATAGTGTGTTGATTTACATTTCGTTCCTAAGTCTGTTAAATTGAGGTCCTGTACCCGAGAATTGAATGATCAACGACAGTTCGTTCTCAGACTTCTCTCCTTGGGGAGTAGACTTTTGTAGACTCCTCAAGACTTTTGAGGTGTGATGTAGTGGATTCGAGTCACCCCTATATGTCGGTGTACTGTTTTTATTTAAAGTCACTCAACTTAGGATTGTCAAGTATAGATCTATTACAAACCTTTGTAACTAGAGTACTACTTTAGTAAGATAGTTCTAATCCAGTCCTGAAGATGTACTTTTAAATTCCTTTACCCTCCTATACCATATCAGTAGTGTCTTTATCTCTTTTTATCTATAATGACCCCCCGACCCTGGGGTGAAACTACTTCCTTATTTCTCCGTAATAAACATAACAAATGACTCAGTTCCGTTCAGACAACGAAAATTTATCTCCGTAGAAACCCTATTCTCCAGATGTTTGACTTCGTATTACAGGCTTAGTAAGGGAGAGACAAGAGTGGTTAATCCTTCGATTTCAATTTTGTCCTTTCCCGTACCGACTTTTTCGGTTCGGTCTAATTCTTCCTCGAGAGACAAAATGTAAGGGGAACCGAGAAATTTCCTCTCGTCACTACTTTAAGATCCCGTAACTTCAGTGAGTCAGGGTCCAAGAGGGGTCGAGACAGGGACTAAGACTACACTGGAACCGTTCAATGAAACTGAGACCCACATTCCTCTCTAGGAATGTGGGTCGAACACCATGATAAACTACTAACTTACTCGTTCTATTACGTATGTTTCAGGAATTCTGTCTCAGGCCGTGTCTAGTTCCTAGGTTATTGGAACCAATTGAGACCCTCCCTAGGAGCAGAGAGAAATTAGTGGAGGTAGTCGAAGGAGTCGGTCAGGAAACCGAGTTGGAAGTTGGACCCGTGTCTAAGTTGGGAGGGAGTAGGGAACGCATACTGGCACTGGTGGATTCGGCGTCGCAGAAGACTAATTAAATAACGTTATCGGAGGATTGACCAGAGGACGAAAAAATGGAACAGGAAAAGACTGTCAAGAGTCTCATCAGTTCTGTAAGACAACTTTTACAAACTTGTGTCGTCAGGTGAGGTGACGACTTTTAGAGGTCAACCAAAGGAGGAAGTTTCTGAAGTCTAACGGGGGATATAGTAGTTGGGAAAGAAGGACCGAAGTTGTGGATGTAGAGGGGTGGGTGTGTGGGTTGTTTCTAAGAGTGGAACTGTCTTGAGGTCAGTTCGGGGAGACTCGGGAAAGAATTGGTACGGAGTTGGAACCGGATAATTCTGAACTCGTTCGTGACTGTAGTGAAGATTGTCAAGTTCCCGTAGAGGGATCTTACTGAGATCGAGGGAATACACGGACGGACTCTTTTGAGTTCCGAAGGTCTTCTTACATGCTAGACAAGGTCGGTCGTGGCCTCCCATCTCCGGGACAGAGGGGTGGAGTGATCCTCCGATCCTCGGATTGATTGTATTCGTGGCCAACCGTTTAGGTCTACCCAAAACATGACCAGTTAGGGGAAGAACAAAAATCGTTAAAAAGTGTAGGAACTGAGATGACCTAAGGGTGGATGGGGAGGGAGTAAAGGGAAATTTTACTTAGTAGAGACATGTTTAGTTTCAACTCAAGCTAAGTGTGACCGGGGAAATGACGTAAACACATTGTGACTAAATACAACCAGGAGTGTCGAAATCGACCACAGGTCGATTTAAATAGAAACTATGGATGACAAGAGGTCAGTGGGACGCGTAGTTTATAAGGGACTGAGTGGTTCGGGTTCAAAACAGAGTTTTGGAAACGTAGACAAGACGGGTGAGGCTCAGTGTCGACGAACCGAAGACGGGATGAGGGAGCCCGGCAACGAGTCAACAATTGGGACGGACTGCGGAGGTATTCACGGAAAAGAAGAGGAACGAAATAATAAAAAGGAGGGATGTCAAGATAGTAGCTAAGTCCTCTACGTTCTTTGTACTCAAGCTAGAGACCCAGTCCTTCTAGGGGACCTGCTCCTTTACCGTTGGTGAGGTCATAAGAACAGACCCTTTAGGGTATCTCTCTCCTCGAAACACCCGGTGTCAGGTATCCCACTGTTTCTCAGTCTATGTTGACTCGTGTGTCGTGTGTATGTCGGGAGTGGTCGTGACCTGTGTGACGTTCCTAAAATAATCATATCAAGTACAAATAGAGGAATGTAACCTAACGTCCACGTACTCTTGTTTCTAAACAAGTATCATTATACGGGTCGTACACCATGTCTCATTAGGGAATTATTTATGAACGGTTTATTTATTTAATTATTTATAATCCTTAGCAACAACAAGTCAGTGATTCAGTAAAGGTTGAGAAACGGTAGGGTACCTTACGTCACACGGCCCGAAGGGACTTTAACGATGAAAAGTTGTTTATAATAAACATGTATTATCATTCATGAATTGATAAACAAGGGTCCACTGAGTAGTCATTTCTGAAACGAACGTTATGTCCTCTGTACCAAAGTTAGGGCTCCATCCCTTCTAGGGGACCTCTTCCTTTACCGTTGGAAGAGGTCATAAGACCGGACCTTTAGGGTACCTGTCTCCTCAGACCACCCGATGTCAGGTACTCCAGAGTTTTCTCAGTGTTTTGTGCTGACTCGTCGATTTGTTGTTATTTTCATGAATTGACTCGTTATTTCGTTGAGTCAGTTTTACTTTATTTAGATTTTACTCCCGTTCCTCCTGTGAACGAAGAACCTTCTTTTCGATACTATCGTATAATTTTTCGTCTCTGTAATGAAACAGTCGTTTCCAGACATATCAGTTTCGATACCAAAAAGGTCATCCGTACCTACCTACACTCTCAACCTGATATTTCTTTCGGTTCGTGACTTCTTGACTACGAAAACTTGACACCACAACCTCTTCTGAGAACTTTCAGGGAATCTGACGTTCCTCTAGGTTGGTCAGGTAGGATTTCCTTTAGTCAGGATTTATAAGTAACTTTCCTGACTACGACTTCGACTTCGAGATTGTGAATCCGGTGGACTACACTTCTTGGTTGAGTAACCTTTTCTGGGACTACGACCCTTTCTGACTCCCGACCTCTTCCCCTACTGTCTCCTACTATATCAACTTACCGTAGTGACTAAGTTACCTGTACTGAAACTCGTTCGAGGTCCTCAACCACTACCTGTCCCTTCGAACCACACGACGTCAGGTACGCCAGCGTTTCTCAGCCTGTGTTGACTTGTTGACTTAACTCCCGTTCTCTTGTCTTATACAGAATTACTCCTTCCATGCGAGCAACGAAAATTCTTAAGTAAATTTCTTTGTAGACTCCTCCCTCTTTCATTTTTTTACTGGTGACTATAGGTATAAGTCTCTTTTTGATTACGATGTGTCATCATTGATGTTGCCCAAAGTTCTATGTAGTCTTTTATATAAGATAATAATAAAAGTCAAACTGACACAAAAAGTTTCGTCGGCAAGATTGTTTGACCTTGACACGACATAAATACTCCCCACTCAGATGCGAAGGAAAGTTAAGGATTGACTTTCAGGGTTTTTAATTACCAGTAGTGTTTCTAGAGTTCTAACCACTTTTTCTAAGACAGTTACCAAATCCAATAAAATTGTTTCTTGATTCATTTATAAAGTATGTGGTCCCCAATAAATAATAAGCAAAATACGACCAATAAAATCGTCTGTCGGCTCGTGTCCACTTATTAGTAGTCCTCTTACTCAGTTGTAAGGGGTGGGGTCCTTCCGTTCTGAACCTATCACCTCTATTTTCGGGGACAGGGTCCCGTCCAGACAGGGACACCTTGGGTCTCTACTTTAGTCTTTGGTCCCTTTTCCTCCTAGTTAGATTGTCGTGGAGGTAAACGAATAAGGTTAGATTAAGTAATTGCTTTAAAGAGTTTCTTTGCTTGGAAGAACAGACCTGACAGAGAGACCGTAGTCCCTAATCACTGTGTGGGTCACGTATTTCGGCGTCCCGTGTGTGTGGAGACCCTAATGTGTAGATAAACGGTGGGGTCGGGTCTACGTTACGTTGGAGAAATTACGCACTCCGACAACAGTCCGTCTTACTACTCGGTAGACTTATTAATGTGGCCAACATCCCACATTTACTCTGTCGGCGGACGGGGTAGGGTGTTGTATCTTCAACTCCGGTTTGTCAGGAAACTTCGACGTCAGAGACAAACCTTAGAGTCACGGTGTCTATTCTTTCACGGGGAAATGGACGGTCCACCACGGACTGGAGAGTGGACAATGGTTCCGGGTAAACGTCGGTGGTTTAGGAGAAGATATTTAAAGGATCGTTCCTACCGGGTCAGGAAACTCCAGGTCTCTATCTTTGAGTCACGGAGGTTTACAGTCGTAAGTTGGAAGGTCTCCCTTCCGTCTCGAGGACCTAAGAGGGACGGTAGTGACGACACCAAGAAAGGCGACGTCTCGGTTCCGAGTGTCATGGGGTACGAGTGAGGGGCGTGTGGTCCGATAAATATTGACGGGCTGCGGTCCGAACGTGACTCTCACACTGTGATCGGCTTTCAACGTGGCGTTAAAGTCGTCAGAGATTGCTTTCGTGGTCGTCTGTGTCTAGGGGCATCCACAGCCCCACATCCCTTACTGTCGTGAGCCCTTCTCCTTCCGACAGTAAACCCAAAGACACAAAATGAGTAGATAAAAAAAAATTGGACCCTACAGTAAATCTTTAGAATTTCCTTGGACTAAAGAGTCGTAGGGACCGGGAGGTCGACAGACCTAATCACCGAGACGCATACGACCAGTCTAGACCCCTAATTACTACCGATTAAACGGGCTCCAACCACGTCGGGTCCGTCGTCTGAGACGTGCTGGTCGAAAACGACGGTATACCCGTCTTCGTCGACAAAGTTAATGAAAGTCACGGGTCTACACAGTCTGCTCGGTGGTCGGGAGACGCCCCATGTAGTCGGCGATCCGTCGATTAACGAAGTTAGTGACACTTTCACGTCACGACCCATGACACTTTTCCCCAAAACCCCTGTCAGCTCACGGTCGACAGGAGTGTCGAGTGTTCCGGTCGTTCGTCTCTCCGACGCTGATCTGAAGTCGAAGGTGACCGACCGGGCGGCGGACCGTGGACGAGACCAACACAGACACAGAAAAGTCCACGGGAGACACGTTCCTATCTGTCCCCGGACCTGAACCCACACAGAGCGAGGTGTATCTGACATATAGGACCCTTGTGCACCCAGACACGAGACACTTACGGTTCTCTAGTCGTAAATGTTCTAAAGTTAATTGTACGTTAAGTCCAACGAATAAACTTAGACTTCGAAGTTCCGGGTACAAATTTCCTATCGGCAGGACAGGACCGCAGGTCTGTCACTAGTTACCTAGTTAGGCACACCACACGAAAGAACACGGAGTCTGATTTCGTTCTCCCTTTCCCCATACTTTCTGGTCGGGACGTGAGAGGAATTCCACTTCCAACACTTCAGCGAGTTGGCACAGGCTGAGAAACGCTGGAGTACCTGACATTGGATGGTTCGAAGAGGCAGGTACCCTAAGAGGTCCGTTCTTATGACCTCACGTAACGGTAAAGGAAGAGGTCCCAGAAACCAGGAACCCTTTTCTTTAGTCTTTGTGAATAGTCCGTTTCTGCACAGAAGGGTAACAAACTTCGTCCTCACTACTCCTCCTTTGGACCCTATTTATCCTTTGACAATAGTAATATTATGAGGACAAATCCTTTTCTTATTTGTAAACAAAACACAATTAAGATACCATTAGTCCTACTAACATGACATGAATCGACGACCACAACGGTACCAATAGGGTTCGTTTAACACTAATAATTACCGAATCTTATTAGGTATCACAAACCAAACTGTGGGAGGTAGTCGTTGTACTCATAATCGAAGTGCCGATGTAGGGTCGCTAAAACCTCGGGTTTTATTCACACGAGAAAAAGTCGAAACATAATACACCGTAGAGAAGACATAATACTTTACCGAAGGAGGGAAAGAAGAGAAGTTTGGAAAACAAAGGTTCCAGACGTCACATTAATTGTCTTGACTCGTAAAAAGTCTAACTTTATAACTACTTATATATAATTACGTTGAATCGTTTTTTTTTTTATGACTCCCTCATCTACAATTAGACACGACTCCTTGGTAAGAACTCACTGGTCCGGTCCCTTGGACACTTGAAGGTACAGTTCGTGTCATTTGGTCTTAAATTTGGTTCTAAATACAGAGTCTCGACTCAGTAGGGACTAAGATATTGTTTTAGAGACCCAGAGTGAGAGGTCGACCTGTGAGTTTGTTCAGTGTCACATGACGAAAACAATAATAATAACCATCACCACGACCACGACCACCACCCATCATATACAAGGACGCACAAATTCAACTATTATGGTTCTTGATACAAAGAATTCTTTTTGTATTGTATTTTTTAAAAACCTGTGACTCATGTTTACTCGCAACTAGTTTTATAGTCACTGGTCCTCCTGACCTACTCAACGTAGTCGAGAAGGATCTTAGGCCTTCTACTGTACACAAAGTCGAGCAACACTGAGACATTGTTTGTTGAAGTCTTGAGTCCCCGTCTTTTGGTCTTACTGAAGGATAAAGAGTACGAAGACCCCGACTAGACCTACTAGGACGAGGGGTACGGTGAGCATCCTTGGGGAGTCCTCCACCGTCAGTCAACTACGACCCAACCCGACCTCGTAGAGGTTCGTTCGGAGCGTGTGTGTACACCGGAGCTAAGAGCGAAAGTCACCAATGACCCGAGGGGACAGGTGTCGGAGAGGGAGATCTACCGTGGGACAGAGATTCCGGAAGGGTGTACCGGAGAAAGGTCGTCCCCGAGGTTCATAGGAATAACTGTTAAGGTTCTTTGTTTGAGTCTCCGAGGATTTGTAGAATTCCCGATACGGACCTCGACAGTAGCCGGTATACCAAGGTCGTTCAGACTCCCGGTCAGGTCCAAGTTCCGACCTTTCCTGTGAAATCGATAAGTATCGTCGTACCGGACCCACATGTCACGTCCTCGGTCCCCTCCTGACACCGTGGATGACACTTCTGGGAGTCACACACACTCATACTCCCTACTCCCACCCGACTACCCCCTACTTCTCTAAGATGTGCTTTACTCACTCAATCTAACAAAAATATAATTGACGTACAGTAATTTTTTTTTTTTCTTTGTTTTATAAGTAAATTAAACATCATAATTACCATTGGGTGAGGCCTTGAGGACGGACATTTTAAGGTACCTGCCTCCTCGAACCATCCGAGGTCAGGTGCCCCAGCGTTTTTCAGTCTGTGATGACTCGCTGAAGTGAAATAGGAGACAATATAATCTTACGTATCTTAATTTTTTTATTTTATTTTTGATTTTTTTGTCTTCAAAAGAAGAAAAATTTAGAGAGAAGACTTTTGTCGGTTTACCATAACTAATCTTACAAAGGGTACGGAAAACACACGGAAACTGATTATACTCACCGTTTCGTCAAACGAGACACTCGCTCTGGGACCTAACAGGAAGTGTCCACTGACTCCCTCTTTAAGAAAGTCACAACTGTAAGTACAGACGCCAGAGTCGTCTCGACTCTCAGACATAACCACCGACGAAGAAGGAACTCCGCACGGTCGTAGGATTACCCTTTTACGATGGAGGTAGAGTAACTCCTCATTCGATACCTAATCTTTACTGGGGTAATAGTTTCGGTGCACGAAGGTCCCCACCAACGTTAATAAATCCACTCATAAGGAGACTCTTTTACACAGGAATTGGTGTCACCCCTTTTATTCTGGTCGTCAAAGTGGTTTAAACCCTGATTAAGTTGAACTTTGAAAATTCGGTTGTCTTAATATTTATTGGTAATATGTGTGAATCACTATGAATCGGTTCCTAGGTGTAATCTCAGTAGGCCCTCCGTAATTTTTTTTTTCTTGTTTGTTTTTCGGTTGAAGACCCCTTGGGTAGGGTCCGGTTAATATAATATTAGAGATCTCCCCAACCATGGGTTATAATTTTCTGTAATATCCTTTCTTATTAGTCGAACAGGTAGTAAAATTGAAAGTTATTTTTTTATTCTAAAGAATAATCTGACTAAAAACTTAGAGTCGTGAGAGAATAAAATTGTTATTATCTATTTAGATAACTAACGACTGGGACACGATACGTGACATGACCCAAGAATGACTATGAAGGTGGTGAACTAGTTATGACTATACCCAATTCATGACCCAACCGGTTTTTTAAGAAAGACCAAAAGGTATGTTATAATACCTTTGTGGGTTTGTTAGGAAAACCGGTCGGGTTATGATAATCTCGATAAGAGTAAAAAGTCTACTCCTTTGACGTCGAAACTTTCTACTCTATTTTACGTATCACAGTGAGTGGTTTATTCGTCTCAGGGTCTACACTTGTGTCTCACAAAAAGTCACATCAGAATAAAAATTCTTAAAACTTATAACCGTACGTCAACATGTCATTATCATTTCTCTAAGGTACATGGGAAATGGGTGAGAAGAGGTGACCATTCTAAAATATATAATATCATTTTACAGTACTCGTTTTTTAGTAATTTTGTTTAATTGTAGTTATTTGTTGACTGGTATAAGTATAAAACGATTAAAACGTAAGTAATTAAACACACACAGACACAACCAACCAAACTACTTTATAATAGAGTCCAAGCCCATTTACTCTACGTGAGAATTTCTTGTAAACTCGACAAACGTCCATACTCGATAATGTAGTCAAAAGAATACTCCATTCAAAAGAACACTCCGTTCAAAAGTGAAAGACCCTATTTCCGTGTTTAACGACACGACATACCGCTCGTGTACAATTGAAAAAACTTCTTTGACTGTTTGAGAAAGGGTCTTACTGACATGGTAGAATATGAGGGTTATAGACTCAATACGTCATAGAGGTATGAAAGTGGTCATAAACTACAAAAGAAAAAAACGAATTAAAATCAAGGCTATCCACACAGGTAGTAGAACGACATCAATCTTAAACGTAAGGGGACAAGTCTACCACTTCTTAGACGGACGTTACGTCCTCTGGGTCCAAACTAGGAACCCAGTCCTTCTAGGGGACCTCATCCTTCACTGTTGGACGTAATCATGAGAACGGACCTCTTAGGGTACCTGTCTCCTCGGACCACCCGATGTCGGGTGCCTTAGTGTTTCTCTTCCTGTGTTGACTCGTTGATTGATTGTGTATTGATTGTGTACAGATTGTGATTGTGTATGATTTAGAACACGGACCAGACAAACGGTATAAGTACAAGAAAAGGTGTTTAACACAGATGTACGGAAAACACTTAAAAGATTAACCTAACAAACTATTAAATTAAAACTCTCAGGAAATTCATCAGGGTCATCTTCAGAAAGCCACCTACGTACTAAACCTTTATAAAAGAGGGTCAGACTCGGAACAGAAAAGTAGGAAAAGGGTCCCATAAAGTACCTCGTCTCTAAAAATTAAGCCTACTCAGGTTGAATAGCTACAGAGAGAGGAAAATACCGAGTTCGAAACCATAGTCACGGTCCGTGACTGAACTTCCACCCTGAAATGAGGTTGGAGAGTCTAAGAGGTTCTGAGTCTAATAAACAGAAATCTAAAACCTATTGTTCTAGATCTAATGTCTCATTCTCACTCTAGTTTACTTTATCTATTAATATGTACTTCACATGATATACCGAGAACCATGTAAAGTACGACACACCTCGACCGAACAACAATGACAATATTTCTTAATGAGACACTACCTTTTACGGTCTCTTATGATCTAAAACACTGAGACAAGTGGACTATAAGAATAATTAACATGAACATCGTATACATGAAAGTAGTTAATTGAACTCGGAGTCCTGTTGGAAATTCATTATAAAGAATGATAATACCTACTCCTCTGTCCTCACACTTCTCTAAACGGGTCCAAGTGAGTTTGTCGAGTAGTGTACGTACCCGGTATAGGTCAAGGAGATCGGATTTCGACTGTATCAGGGTAGGGGAGAAAATTAAGGAAAATCTTAATTTAACAATTGGTGTGGAACTGTTCTCTGTAAAAGACTCACTTTTTTATCAGAGTCATAGTTTCTTCATCCATTACCCTAAACTAGAAAGATTGTTAAAAAAAAAAAGACAGTGTCTATTTATGGTCCTTGGACACAATTTGTAAACTGTTAAAAGTGGAGATTCTTTCTAACGAACTATAGAAAACTTTATGATACAAATTTGTTAGAATACCTTTCTGAAAAACAAATTGACAAACACGTTGAAAGTCAAGTCAAGTCAAGTCAAGTCAAGTCAAGTCAACGAGTCAGGACAGACTGAGAACGGTGGGGTACCTGACGTTGTGAGGTCCGAAGGGACAGGTAGTGCTTGAGGGTCTCGAAGGAGTTTGAGTACAGGTAGTTCAGCTACTACGGTAAGTTGGTAGAGTAGGAGACAGTAGGGAAAGAGGAGGGCGGAAGTTAGAAAGGGTCGTAGTCCCAAAAAAGATCACTCAGTCAAGAAGTGTAGTCCACCGGTTTTATAACCTCAAAGTCGTCAGGAAGGTTACTTACGAGTCCTGACTAAAGGAAACCCTACTTGACCAACCTAGAGGAACGTTAGGTTCCCTGAGAATTCTCAGAAGAGATTGTGGTGCCAAATTTTCGTAGTTAAGAAACCACGAGTCGAAAGAAATATCAGGTTGAGAGTGTAGGTACGTACTGGTGACCTCTTTGGTATCGGCATTACAGAGACGAAAAATTATACGACAGATCCAACTAGTAACGAAAGAAAGGTTCCTCGTTCACAGGAAATTAAAGTATCGAAGTCAGTGATAGACGTCACCAAAACCTCGGGGGTTTTTATTTCAGAGAGTGGACAACCTAGTAACTTTTTCGTTCTCTCAAGGTCTTTTTATAGATGAAGACGAATTAACTGACGTAGTTTCGGAAACTGTCACACCTAGTGTTGTTTGACATGTTGAAATTAACTTACGAAAAGGGACCTAGTTAAATGGTATAGTCTTTTCGTAACAGGACATACACATGTTACTCTGGGTGTAGTAATCTGACCTTCAACATGTTAGGGGTCTTCCTTATTCTATTACATGGACTTCTTCTATGCTTGTATCTGTTTGATTAATTAGTCTACTAATTCAATTTTATAGGTAATAAAGATGATGTCAGGTGGGGAACCAAGGATCATCTATCCATAGGAAGAGTATATGTACTAAAACGAATGTTTCAGGACCTGACGAGATCGTACCAAAGTTACATTGTGTGTTCTCATAAAGTGAAGAAAAGTTCACGACCTATTAAAAAAATAATAATATCGAAAGTGTTTACGTAAATAGGGGTCCGGAAGGTTTAACTTTACTAGATTTACGTTTTATCGACAAACTGTCTCCGTTAAAGGATCCGGGTGAAAAAAGAGAGTCTCCATATAAAACGGAACATGTTAAGTTACAATCAGGTAGATGGATATCGGGAAATATGTAGACTTTATCTACTAGATTCAAACTTTAAAAGATTTGGGGTTTGTAAACTGCGTGTTACCACTTCCTTTTGGGTCTTTGTTGAAGTCATTTTGAGACTAAATCGTTTTCTCTTTTCATCTCTGACATTTAACACAAGTAAAATGTGGGAAAGGAAAGTTATTCCCTACATTTCTCTTTTCTGTTCCGTTTTTTTGTTTGTTTGTTTGTTTGTTTGTTTGTTTTTTTTTTGGTTTGTTGGAGACCTATTTTGGTTAAGTAACTAAATGAAAGAACCATCACTTTACTTAAGAGAGTAGTCGGTTGGACCGGAGGGGTAGGAAACAGGTCACATCGAAAGAAGAGTAACAGATAGAAATTATCCGTCTCTCGTTTCCCCCTTACCCCTCTTGGGAGGACATTCCGCACACAAGAGGACTGTAACGTAGATGTTACCCCACTCATGTCTGGATCATGACTCGTGGATCATGTCTGGATTGTTTACAAATTTCGTAACAGGGTCTCGTGTTCGTAGACTTAGGTGCTTCTAATTTTTATTATTTTTACACCTAACCACCCGTAATTGAACACGGACGGATGACTTAAAGATACACACCCCGAACCGTTGACTGGAAAATTGTACCAGGGACTATTATGATTATACGCCATTTTAACTCACGATGGGGATAATCCTAAGTGAATCAGTTTTAGGAAGACTACTTGTCAATCAGAATCAATACAGGTCCACCTATCACGGTCTTAACTCAACTTAACGTCCTATGGGTCGACCACAGCCGTTTAACGAACCACCATATCTCTTTTGGGGACTGTGAATAGTCTTAACCTCAGTCGTAGTATTGATGGGTCACATAGAGTTAATGTTCGAGGTACTATTGTCCCTAAAAGAAGACAGACCAAATGATTATTACTTCGATCTTGTCTCGGATCACGTTACGGACTACATTTTATTCACTAGTTATTCATAAACAGGTAAATTATTTTTTTTCTTTTTCTTTGAATCAGAAACCCATAGTTGAACTTTCACTACTAGAATGATACTAACGGTCATTAGTTATAAACATGTGCCATAACGGTACATGTTTACCGTACCATAACGGACCTAAAACGTCAAATCAAAGTCAAAGAGTCAGAGTCTGAATCTGTAGAAAGAAACCTTATGTCATCTCTTTTTTATTGGATCCGACGGGTTCTCTCTCGACTCGGTCCGATTCTCAGGGATCCTCAGAGACATTCCTTCTTCCATTTGTTCTTTCCATGAATATACCTGTTCCACTTGGACGAAAAGATACTATGAAGACTAAGAAGACTTTATAAAGATAAGTTTTCATTTCTAAGGTCCAAAAACTTAGTCATGAAATCGTAATCCCATTCCGTTTTTTTTAAACGACTAGAAGATGGTTTGGTACTTGATGTGTCTCCTACACCAAGTAAACTACGTCTATAATACAAAACTATTTCTCAGATTATAAACACTCATTTCGTTTGCTCATTCTCCCTATCTCATTAGAAATCTTAAATCCCTGAACAGATTTTCGAATAGACTTCCAGTAGACCAGTAAGTAATAGCAAATGGTGAGTCTATAAAACGTCGGAAAATTTCTGACTACAAACTAACATCTTTTGACTATTTGACACTACTAAAAACGGACTAACGTTACGTTTACTAACGGGCTATCGTTACGTTTATGAAAGATAAAATATTACTACTTTTACGAAAGACAAGTCATTTTTCTACTGGGAAAAAATTTTCCAATGTCGAATTAACGGGACTTACGATAGTCGGTAACAAGTATATGAAATCGTTATGGGACAGGTCGCGACCAAAACGAAAGTGATTGATATATACTTCTATAGTAAAAGAGTACGGAAAGAAACTTCCGTTTTTTGAAACTATGAACTAGTGTTACGTAAAGTTACTTTCAATACAAGAAAATTTAGAATTTTTTATCCGATAAACTCATGAGTGTGGTCAGAATAAGAAGGGACAAACGAAAGTTTATTCCGTCAAAGCGATCTCGAGAAAACGTCGTGGAATAACTGCCGTTCCTCACCGACCGTTTGAGTTATAGAGCTGTAAAAATATGGTTCAACGGATTTCGATGTCTGCAGTACCCGTATACCAGACTCAGGGTTCCCTGATGTTCGTTATCAACTTGGTTGACGACTCGACACCGCATTACTTCTGTTTCGATTGAAGGATCGTACCTGGTCTTCCCACGAGTGACGTAGGGTTAGGGGGACGTGGGGTTAGGGGGACGTGAAACGATTACGGTGTAGAATCCTAGGCAGAGTACATTATGGGATGAAACCAGAATCTATCCTGAGACTACAAGTAGCATTCTTTTCGGGTCACCGTCGATATAATTCGTCCAACCGAGTATTTTTAGTTTATAACTTATATGGTAGTTACCCTGTCTCGAAGTAATCTTTGTTGGTCCTTTTTTTTGTTTCTTTTGTGTTCATTATGGAGACATTAACGAGACGCACACACACACACACACACACACACAGACAGACAGACAGACAGACAGACAGAGATTTGTGTATTTGTGTGTGTGTGTGAAAGAAAGTGTGGAGACGGGGAGACCGACCAGTAAAAACGAGAAAGGTCTCTGTTCGAAAGAGGTATTCCACCAACAGTCACCAAGACTGATAAAATACAAAATGTAAATGAGAATAGTCTCTTCCGACAGAAAATGGAGTTTAAAGGTCAAATAAAAATAAATAAAAAAAATTAACTTTTTTGAGGTCTATAACTGACAGAAACTGGACCCATTTCTGAGGGTGGAGATGAATTTAGATTACACCATTTCCAGTGTCTCAGTGGGACCCACCTCTCGCCCTTGGTCAGTCAGAATGTTTCAGTCTCCGTCCCGTCACTTTTGTTCTTTACTGGAGACGATCTCTGTAGCCACTCTCGTTCCTATTACATCCCGGACCCTCTACTTCTCTTCCAATTTCCTTGACTCCCATAAATCGGTACCCCAGTTCGACACGCTCCCGTAGTAGCCGAGACTTCACTCATAGACCACCAAGACCAGAGTCGGAAGTGTGTCGACCCCCTGGACTCTGGCATCGAAGAGACTTGGAGTTAAAGGAGGAGAACTTTACAGTCATTACTAGACAGGGTCCGTCGCGAGAACTGTCCTAAGTCCTCTGTCAAGTCCATTGTGTAGTTCGTACACAGAACGTGTCGAGTGAAAGTGATTTATCTTCGTCAATAAAGTAGATCTTTTCTTTTTCGAACCCCTCCCTCTGTACTCTTGACGGAAGTGTAAAAATTTTCGGACAGTATACGTGCACTCAAAGTTGAAAAAGACACATGAGACCTCGTATCTCTAAGACAGTTCTTCAATGTTCCGTCACTCAAAATGAAGTTATTTTCTTCTTCTTCTTTTTTTTTGTCTAACTTTCGTTTTTACCTGACCCCTCTTGACTCATTTAAAGAGGTTTCTAAAAAGTTCATTTAGAATTGAAAGAGAAAGGGACCCTATTACGTTTCTTAAGTGTTCAGTAAACTTCCAATCGAATCTCCCGTAACATTTACGGAGAATGGAGACTCACAGACACGAAGGTAGTTTTTCCGTCACTTCCCGTGAGATCAGGGTTTCGGTCTCTCCTGCGGAGGTATAGATCCTCCACCTCGTGTCGGTGTAGTCGGTAATAGGTGTACGTTGGACAATTCATTTCAGATCGTCGACGTTAAGGTAAAGTACCACGATAAAAATTCAGTGGTTTTGTTACTCAAAATTAAATGGACTCTCAATATCAGATGGGAGATTAGACTTTTTTTTTTTTTTTACTTCCACGTACCAAATCTTTCTTTAGACGGTAGATGTAAGACAAGTTCTAGTAAGAAGTAAGACTTCCTAATTTAAAAAGTAAATTTAAAGGTAAAGGGTTCATATTTTAATTCGTATAAAATATTACGCATCGGAACTTTTTCATAAAGGGTTTTCTTGAGACAGATAAGGTCCCCACACAGTCTTCTTCACAATTCCTTTAGTCCTCGTCTTCTACCACTACCTTAATCTCCTCCAGTCTCCGAGTCCTTCACTACCCTCTCCCAGGGACCGTGACTACACATAGGAAGGTCACCTTGGTTTAATGCACAACCGAAATAAGGAGGTTGTGTTTAGGTAAGAAACCGTCGGATCAAAGGGACTCCTATAAAATAAACTGAAAGTTTGAATAAAAAACCACTAGGAACGATCTCCATAAGATCGTCCTTCTTATTCCCCGGTGTCTCAAACAACGACCGAAGGGAATCAACCATTCCATCCTATACTCCCGTTGGTATGGTATGAAAATTAATACGTCGTTGTAGTTATGATCATAAGGTCATTCTACAGAATGATCTAATATAGATGATGACACCCGTTCTTAGGGAATCTTCTTTACCTCATCAAGAGTATCAGTCGTTTTCTCAGACCTTACGTCATGAACGTCATGAATTTTTGTTGTCTTACTCGAGACAAGTAACGGTTCCGTTTGGTAAGTTATCGTATTATTAGATTCAGATCCGGGGATGGTGATTACGGTTTCGTCGACTTCAATTAGACAAGATACTTCTGGATGTTCTGGAAGATCTTGATTGTGTTAATTGAGACCCCGTCTTAATGACTATTCCTAGTCCCACATCCCACACACATCCCGGAATCAAGTCAAGTCGAATGAGAGAGTCAGTACAGGTTGAGAAACACTGGGGTACCTGGTGTCGTGTGGTCCGAAGGGACAAGTAGTGGTTGAGGCCCTCGAATGAATTTGAGTACAGGTAACTCAACCACTACGGTGGGTTGGTAGAGTAGGAGACAACAGGGGAAGAAGAGGACGGGAGTTAGAAAGGGTCGTAGTCCCAGAAAAGGTTACTTAATCAAGAAGGGTCGTCCACCGGTTTCATAGCCTCAAAGTCGAAGTCGTAATCAGGAAGGTTACTTATAAGTCCTGACTAAAGGAAATCCTAACTGACCAAACTGGAGGAACGACCGGTTCCCTGAGAGTACTCAGAAGAGGTTGTGGTGACAAATTTTCGTAGTTAAGAAGCCACGAGTCGAAAGAAATATCAGGTTGAGAGTGTAGGTATGTTCTGATGACCTTTTTGGTATCGAAACTGATCCACCTGTAAACAATTGTTTCATTGTAGAGACGAAAAATTATACGACAGATCCAACCAGTATCGAAAAGAAGGTTCCTCGTTCGTAGAAAATTAAAGTACCGACGTCAGTGGTGGACGTCACTAAAACCTCGGGTTCTTTTATTTCATAAAAATGAAATTTCATTTCATTTTAATTCATAAAATGAATGTAAGGAAAATTAGATCGGAGTGTACCAGAGGACACCAAGAACTCCAGTAGTTGACACTAGAAGAGAGACCTTACTGATTATGAAGTAGTTCATTAATTGTGGAAGAAGACGACACCCAAAATCAAGGGGTCTTCACGAGTTGCTATAACAATATACATAAGAAACCTTGGTCCTATGACGGGGTTCCGACGTGATCGGAAACTTACGAAGAGAGAACAGAGACATAGGGGAGGGAAGGGACTAATCGTTGACAAACTTGGACGGACAACCTTGAGTCCCTTCCAGTACCTCGGACTTTGGATAAGAAATGTTTATTCTTTGACCCCTGTGTCTTTACGAAGACATGGGTCCTCGGGGTGTCCCAGGACGAAACAAGGTGATAGAGGGTAAAAGAGGACTAGACTCCATGGTGACACACACATACAATAGGAAAATTTTCTTTCATTTATTTTCTTGTTGGTTTATTATGTAAAAAAGATTCCATAAGATAACAGGTCTACTCAAAAAAAAAAAAAAAGAAAAACTTAATCAGTATCAATAAGTTAGAGGACGAAGGTCGAGTAACCGGTCACTGGTCCATAGGTTAGATCCATGGATCCATCGGTGTGTAAACAAGATACTCAACCTACAAGGTTATTTAATTACCTCGAAAAAAGGTTCTAGTTGAGTCAGAGTCCGTAAGACTTGTGTGTCAATGGGTTGGACTTTTGTTCATCTGGATGAGAACTAAAATCACAACTTTATTATTCGTTTTATGAAATACCACTTTATTAACGAGTTGATTCATACATCAACATATGAATTCTGATGAATCGAAGAGTCGTAATCTTGTAGGTTATTGTGGTTAGGTTATAACAGTAGGAAAAGTCTCAATATACAAACGAATTTATGTCAACGACTTAACTCGTTACTTCCCTTCTCTCACCTTCCTTACTGTATAAAGGTACAATGTAAACGTATACTATTCAGTACTTCTTCTATAGTTGTGTCCCGAATCATAAAAAAATTAATTTATAACCTTCCAATCGTAAAGATTCTTTTTACCGTCCTTGTTAACTTTAGGTATCCGTCTTTTCACTTGTAGTTGGGTTTAAAGTGTAAGTCATGTTTTTAAGTGAAATTTGTCTAGTGTCTGAATTAACATTTTACTTTTTAATATATAAAATCCTTTTTTATCTTTTAAAAGTACTATATTCCAGTCTACTTCTCATGAAGTTAAACTGGGGTTAACTCTGACCTGAATTAACTTTCATTTTTGAAGACAAGACACCTTGTCAGACAGTTCTTCTTCTTTTCTGTTCAATAACTCACTTTCTTTTGTAAACGTTTGGTACATATGTTGTTTCCTGAACATGACTCTTACAATCTTCTTGAAAGTTTTGAGTTGTCATTCTCTTTTTGCGACTTTACTATGTGTACGTGGTTACAAGTAATGTCGTGGTAAATGTCATCGGTTCTGTGTCTTCGTTGGATTTACAGAAAACTGTCAACTTACCTATTTCTTTTATACTATATATTATATATAAGGTAATGCATGTTACCTTGTAATGAGTCGGTAATTTTTCTTTCTTTGTTACGGTAAACGTCAGTATATTTACCTGGACCTCTATTAGTATGTACTTCAGTCTGTCCCTTTCTGTTTATGTATTATAGTAAGTGTACGTATTAGATTTTTCTTTTTACTATGTTACTTGAATAAATATTTTGTCTTTGTCTGGGTGTCTGAATCTCTTACTTAAATACCAATGGTCTCCCCTTCCTTTCATTTCTCCCTATCTAACCCTTAAACACTAACTGTACGTGTGTGAGAATATAAATTTTATTTATTGGTTTTTCATGGATGACATATCGTGTCCTTTGGGACAAGTTATAGGATATTGGATTCACCCTTTTCTTAAAATTCTTTTTATATACGTACGTATGTATAAATTTTTTATTTTTATTTTTGTTGAGTGGTCATTCTTTGTTAGTTAATCTTTGATCCGGTTCCAGTACCTGTCTATAAAGTGACTTCTCCTATTTACGTCTCGTTTATTCGTGTACCATTCTACAAGTCATAGAAAATGTCAATCCTCTTACCGGAATTCTATGGTCACGACCAAAATACTCCAAGAGGTCATCGAGTCTACCATTTCTTAGACAGACGTTACGTCCTTTGGACCCAAGTTAGAGACCAGTCTTTCTAGGGGACCTCTTCCCTTACCGTTGAGAGAGGTCATAAGAACGCACCTTTTAAGGTACCTGTCTCCTCGGACCACCTGATGTCAGGTACCCCAGTGTTTCTCAACCTATGCTGACTCGTGCGGACGATGACTATAATAATGGTGGTCAACATACACACGGTCATACACGGAGTATCTGTATAACTTTTAGGGACCGGTGAAGAGATGAAGGGGAACGCTAGGTGTGAGTGGGGGAGTGACCCAAAGTCACACACGGTAAGGGGGACGGATTCTTGTGAGACGTAAGCCCAGAAGGAACATGACATTACAGTAAGGAACTCCGAGAGAGGATGTCCTTGAAGAGGTCCACATCTCCTCCCTTATCTCCGACAGGTCAGTCAGGTTGTATTCGGATCTGTTTGTCACCGTGCTGACATCTAAAATAAAAATAACGTCCCTGTACTAAGATTTTCGTATCAAGGTTACCGAGTCAATCCTCTCCTAAGACAGGAGTCACTGTAAGACACAGGTCTTCAACATAGAGGGATCTGTCGAGTTCAAACCATAACTGGAAGCTAGTGGGTGAAATCTGAAGGGTGACCCTCGTCCCCTGTGACCGTAAAGTGTGTCTCATAATGGTAGGACCCTCTACGAGACAGTTACGACTAGAAGTTTTCCCGTTACGCGGATTCCTAAAGGATAAGAGAAAGTCTTCCAAGGAAAACATGTAAACAGAGAGGAAGGACAGATGTTCTCATACATCCTACGTGTCGTAACCAGTCTGTTTCTGTACAAGACAACAACATTTACTCTAGTGCTCTTATCTCTGTACAAATAAGGTCCGTGTCTCTCGGAACTCCTAGACTCATCCCGAACAAGAGTTTTTCACTAGTATTGATGGTAGTAGACCCTTACGACTCTTACCGACGATCCAAGGACCAACTTTTCACTTCGTTTCGAGGTTACGGTCAAATCTAGAGGTTGTAAAGAAGGTCTAGACTTGTTTAACTGTTTAACTGTTTGTTTTTCGACGGTAAATGGACTGACCTTAAGAGGACATAATAGTCCCGAAGGGAACGCCGAGTCGACCATTTAAGAGGTTTAACTGTTTGTTTTTCGACGGTAAATGGACTGACCTTAAGAGGACATAATAGTCCCGAAGGGAACACCGAGTCGACCATTTCTTAGGTGGATGTTACGTCCTCTGGACCCAAGTTAGGGAACCAACCTTTCTAGGGGACCTTTTCCCTTGTCGACGGGTGAGTCCATAAGATCGGTCCTCTTAAGGTATCTAACATATCAGGTCCCCAGTGTTTGTCAGTCTGTACTGACTCGTTGAAAGTGAAAGTGAAAGTAGTACAGAGGTTCGGAAGACTTGATAAAGGGTTTCGGACTAGACTACAATCTTTAAAGGACTCGTTTTAGGGACGGAACGAAGACTGGAGGGAGGTTAAAAGGTTTCCAAGTCGAGTCAAGTCAAGTCAAGTCAGGGAGTCAGTAGAGACTGAGAAACGTTGGGATACTAAGTGTCGTACGGTCGGGAGGGACAGGTAGTGATTGAGGGCCTTAAGTGAGTCTGAGTGCAGGTAGCTCAGTCACTACGGTAGGTCGGTAGAGTAGGAGACAGCAGAGGAAGAGGAGGACGGGGGTTAGGGAGGGTCGTAGTCTCAGAAAAGGTTACTCAGTTGAGAAGCGTACTCCACCGGTTTCATGACCTCAAAGTCGAAATCGTAGTAAGGAAGGTTTTTTTAAGGGCCCGACTAGAGGAAATCTTACCTGACTAACCTAGAGGAACGTCAGGTACCCTGAGTTCTCAGAAGAGGTTGCGGTGTCAAGTTTTCGTAGTTAAGAAACCACGAGTCGAAAGAAGTGTCAGGTTGAGAGTGTAGGTTGTACTGGTGACCTTTTTGGTATCAGAACTGATCTGCCTGGAAACAACCCTTTCATTACGAAAACTTATACGATAGATCCAACTAGTATTTAAAGGAAGGTTCCTCATTCGTAGAAAATTAAAGTACCGACGTCAGTGGTAGACGTCACTAAAACCTCGGGGGTTTTTATTTCAGACTGTGACAAAGGTAACAAAGGGGTAGATAAAGGGTACTTCACTACCCTGTTCTACGGTACTAGAAGTAAAAGACTTTCAACTCGAAATTCGGTTGGAAAAATGAGAGGAGAAAGTGAAAGTAGTTCTCCGAAAAATCAAGGAGAAGTGAAAGACGGTATTCCCACCATAGTAGACGTATAGACTCCAAGAACTATAAAGAGGACCGTTAGAACTAGGTCGAACACGAAGAAGGTCGGGTCGCAAAGAGTACTCCATGAGACGTATATTCAATTTATTCGTCTCACTGTTATATGTCGGAACTGTATGAGGAAAAGGATAAACCTTGGTTGGACAACAAGGTACAGGTCAATCTAAGGAGGTCTTTGTGAGACCCATAGAAGTGTTGAACTTCAGACCCGATTAAACTATGGTAAGGTTCTTTTTATGGAGAATAAAGGAGAAGAAGATGGAACGGAAGTAGGGTCCTCATTAAAGAAAGATTCTACTCACAGTCGTCCTTATAGATAAGGAAAGTTTCGCTTATAAGAACGATCCTTAATAAGATTTTAGATTCAACTGATCGATTCGGTACCACGACACAAACGACTGAAATTACTAGTTATGTTCATTCAAGTGACCATAGTAAAAATAATCTAACGTGTATATTCACTATCGTGTACTATAAACGGAAATTGACGGACTGAATAAAGTGTGTCATACTACTAGAGATCCAGGAAGGTCTGAGTGTTTTTATCCTTTGTTTAAACATCGACACTTTACCCTTTCGTCCCCCTTCCCTTCCGTTTTTAATCCTCAAACCTTAATTGTCTATGTGTGACGATATATCTTCCCTTGGTATAAGTCAGGGAAGATTTGTTGAATATTACCTTTTCTTAGACTTTTTCTTTTATATATAGACTTTGTATATTCATTATATACATATTGTATATATATTATGACAAGTACCCCACTTTTCATACTTGTCATACTTTTCCGTTTTACTTTCTCCTTGAGGGGTCCAGTAATCCACGGGTTATACGATGACCTCTAGTCACCTCTTTATTGAGGTCTTTCTTACTTCCCTACCTACCTCGGTTTCGTTTTTGTTATGGGTGAACACCTACACTGACCACTATCTTCGTTCCAGACTACGACATTTCTCGTTATAACGTATCCTTGGACCTTACAGTCCAGGTACTTAGTTCCGTTTAACCTTCACCAGTTTGTCCTCTACCGTTCTCACGTACAGTTATAAGATCCTTAGTCGTTTGATTCTACCTGACCTTACCCACTTAAATTGAGTCTACTGGTAATATAGATGATGACACCCGTCCTTAGGGAATCTTCTTTACCTCATCGGTAGTACCAGTTGTTTTCTCAGGCTTTACGTCATGAACCTACGTTAGAGTTTTTTTCTGTCTTACTAGAGACAAGTAAAGGTTCCGTTTGGTAAGTTATAGTACCATTAGGTTCGGATACGGGGTTGGTCATTACGACTTCTTCGACTTCAACTTACTAAGATACTACTGGAAGATCTCGATTGTGGGTTTTTTCTACAGGAAAAGTAATATCCCCTAACCTTACGTTTTCATCCTTCAGTTCTTTGTGGACTTCATGTCCGTTTAAACCGGAACCTCATGTCTTACCTCGTCCTGTTTCCGATTATCTCAAAACGGTTCTTTTACGTGACCAGTATCGTTTGTGAGAGAAGGTTGTTGTGTTCTCTTCTGAGATGTGTACCTGTAGTGGTCTACCAGTTGTGGTTTCAGTCTAACTAATATAAGAAACGTCGGTTTCTACCTCTTCGAGATATGTCAGTCGTTTTTGTTCTGGCCCTCAACTGACACCGAGTCTAGTACTTGAGGAATAACGGTTTAAGTCTGTATTTAACTTCTTTCATTCCTTTTGGTGATCTGGTAAGTCCATACTGGATTTAGTTTAGGGAATACTAATATGTTACTTTCACTCTTTGTCTAAATTCCCTGATCTAGACTATCTGTCTGACGGACTACTAGATACCTATCTCCAAACACTGTAACATGTCCTCTGTCCTTGGTTCTGGTAGGGGTTCTTTTTCTTTACGTTTTTTCGTTTTCCGACAGACTCCTCCGGAATGTTTATCGACACTTTTCTTCTCTTCACTTGTCGTTTCCTCTTTTCCTTTCTATAAGGGTGAACCTACGTCTCAAGGTTTCTTATCGTTCCTCTCTATTCATTAGGAAGGAGTCACTAGTTACGTTTTTTTATCTCCTTTTGTTGTCTTACCCTTTCTGATCTCTAGAGAAGTTCTTTTAGTCTCTATGGTTCCCCTGTAAAGTACGATTCTACCCGAGCTATTTCCTGTCTTTACCATACCTGGATTGTCTTCGTCTTCTATAATTCTTCTCCACCGTTCTTATGTGTCTTCTTGACATGTTTTTTATAGAAGTACTGGGTCTATTAGTACTACCAAACTAGGGAGTGGTTCTCAGTCTGTAGGACCTTACACTTCAGATCAAACGGAATCTTTCGTAGTAATGCTTCTTTCGATCACCTCCACTACCTTAAAGTCACCTCGATAAAGTTTAGGACCTTCTACTACGACACTTTCACGACGTGAGTTATACGGTCGTTTAAACCTTTGAATCGTCACCGGTGTCCTGACCTTTTTCAGTGAAAAATAAGGTTAGGGTTTCTTTCCGTTACCGTTTTTACGACTTTGATGACGTGTTAACGTGAGTAGAGTGTGCGATCATTTCATCACGAGGTTCGGTCCGAAGTCGTTATACACTTGTCATTTGAAGGTCTACAAGTTCCACCAAAATCTTTTCCGTTTTCTTGGTCTCCAGTTTGACGGTTGTAGACGATCTAGTAACATTTTCGTTCTCTCAAGGTCTTTTTTTAGATAAAGACGAAATAACTGATACGGTTTCGGAAACTGACACACTTAGTGTTATTTGACACCTTTTAAGACTTTCTTTACCCTTATGGTCTAGGGGACTGGACGGAGAACTCTTTGGATATACGTCCAGTCCTTCGTTGTCAATCTTGACCTGTACCTTGTTGTTTGACCAAGGTTTATCCTTTTCCTCATGTAGTTCCGACATATATCAGTGGGACGAATAAATTGAAGATACGTCTCATGTAGTACCCTTTGCTACTGACCTTCTTTGTGTTCGACCTTAGTTCTAACGGTATTCTTTATAGTTCTTGGAGTCTATACGTCTACTGTGGTGGGAATACCGTCTTTCACTTCTCCTTGATTTTTCGGAGAACTACTTTTACTTTCTCCTCTCATTTTTTCGACCGATTTCGAGTTGTAAGTCTTTTACTTCTAGTACCGTAGGTCAGGGTAGTGAAGTACCCTTTATCTACTCCTTTGTCACTTTTGTCACAGTCTGAAATATAAAAACCCCCGAGGTTTTAGTGACGTCTATCACCAACGTCGGTACTTTAATTTTCTGCGAATGAGGAACCTTCTTTACAATACTGGTTGGATTTATCGTATAACTTTTCGTCTCTGTAATGAAACGGTTGTTTCCAGACAGATCAATTCCGATACCAAAAAGGTCATCAGTACATACCTACACTCTCGACCTGACACTTCTTTCGACTCACGATTTCTTAACTACGAACACTTGACACCACAACCTCTTCTGAGAACTCTCAGGAAACCTGAAGTTCTTCTAGGTTGGTCACATGGGATTTCCTCTGGTCAGGACCTATAAGTAACCTTCCTGACTACGACTTCGACTTTGAGGTTATGAAACCGGTGGGATACCTTTCCCAACTGAGTAACCTTTTTGGGACTACGACCCTCCCTAACCCCCGTCCTCCTCTTCCCCTGCTGTCTCCTACTCTACCGGCCTACCGTAGTAGTTGAGCTACTCGTACCCAAAGCCATCTGAGGTCCTCAACCACTACCTGTCCCTCCGGACCACACGACGCTAAGTACCCCAGCGTTTCTCAGTCTCTACTGACTCACTGACTTGACTTGACTTGACTATATATATTACATATAATTTAGGTAACATATTTTCGACTTAGTGAAAAGACATGTGGTCTTTACTTGTGTACAGCATTTAGTTGATATGAAGTTAATTCTTTATTTTTTTTCTCACTCATATTATAGTCATCCGTCCATCCCTTCAACATCTACGTCTCTCGACGGACCGGGTGCACGTAGGTCACACACGTGTTCTGTTTCTCTCCTTTGAAGGTCTTTTAATCAAACCCCGGTCTTCATTTTCTAAAACTGATGGTACCATTCCCCGACCCCCAAAATACTTTCAAAAGACCCTTTCTACGTTTTATTTATACGACTTAACACTTCTCAGGAAACGAAATAAAGACCGAGGTTGGGTAAGAGTCTTCGGTCGACAATCGTGACTGTGAGTGGAAAATTAATCACCTCTATTTACCAGGAGTGTTTACAGACGTAATCTATGTGAACTCGGACTAACGACCTTTTCACTTTCACCGGAACTCCTCTTTGAATGTGGTTCCTGTCTTACTATTTATCCCCTTTATGTTGGGAAGTTCGAATCCTTATACTAAATTGTTGTTGTTTTTTTTAGACAGTTCGAAGGACTTTTGGTCCACCATCTCCCTCTAACAGTCATTTTTCCTAAGTTTACTGTCGTCTAGGAAAAGACCATCACCGCGGACCCCTACCCGTCTTTGACGTAAACGATCGTTTCCTCTCGAAACAGGCATGCCCCGGTATCGAGGGTCCCAAAGGTCTGTCGAGTATGTTACGTTGAGAGAAATAATTTCGAATAGTAGTTTGCGAGCTACCCTACGTTAAGATAAAATTCAATAAAAATCTTTTAGAGAGACTATGTACATGTTAGATCCTCTCCCTCTTGGAGGGACGATCTTGGTGGACACCGTTTCCACCCGAACTGTTAGGGTCCGTGCGGCGACGGTAGAGTCCCCGTGTCACGAGAACACTGTCCTTTGTTCCCCATCATCGCTCCTCGTGTAAAACAGCTGTCTTCGGAGACATCTTATTGTCCTCTGATCTTAATTTAGTGTGGAGTCAAATAAGTAAGTTCGTGTCGAACGAGTCACAGGGAGGGTAGAACACGTGACCTCCTGTCACTATTTGTCTTGTCTGTGGTACGGACACGTGTGTCTCAATTATCGGACCCCTCTCTTCCCCGTCTCCACGGGAAATTTCTCGTCGGTGGTAACACACCCACAACGGCACCCTCCTTCCGTAGGGTCCCTTGGTGTACCGCCGTAGACGCGGTTCCGTCCGTAAGGTCCCTTCATAATGGACCTCGGACTTTGACTCTAATTAGACATTCGACTGAGGACCAGTCTCTCTTCCCCCTAGGTTCCCGGACCTCCCCTCGTGCACGGGTCCCGTAAGCCCCTTGAAGTTCCTTATCCGTTTCGTCACTCCCTTCTTCTGCCTCCCACTCGTTCTGGTCTAGTCTGTACCTGAACCCTCGGTACAACCTCTCAAACTTGAATTCTTCTTAGTCCTTCTCCTTACCCTTATGCCAAATACGAAGAAAGGGAAATGAATTGTTCCCGAAATCCCGTCCTCTAAAACGTATTGTGTTTAGAGGTGAGAAACGGGAGGTACAGTTCCCGTAAAACACAGAGGGTACTCGAAGACACGTAATTTGAAAAACCAGGAATCATAAGTGTTCACTTAAAGGACACCACATATCGCCCGGGGTTTTTTACAACTTGGTACCAAAGAACTTAATTAAGAAGGAACTTCTCCACTCCGTACGTAGGTGTTCTAAGGAACCCGACTGGATAAAGGATAAAAATATATTTTATACTAAGCAAACCAAAATTTCACGATAAAGTAATTTAGTAATTAAATACTTTCGACTGAGATACGGTTCAATGTACACTAATATATAACATGGTATATTTTTTTACATACAATGTGACTTTAAGATGATTTATATAAATAAAAACAAAAGACCTAAAAGTCATTTTACTGTATAATGATTATAAAAAGACAGTGAATATATAAAATGGGAACTTTGAGTCTCTTACCTCGGAACCTTAAACCGACAATACACTGGACTCTACTACACCATCTCTCATATGTCGTACCGGTAAATGTGTCTAAACTCAAGACGGAAGTGACACACTATAATCCAGTCTACGAATGGAAGAGACAAAAAATCACAGGAATATTTTTATTGTCATCACGGAACCCCTTATAACATTCTTAAGTCATGTCAAGTCAACGAGTCAACACAGACTGAGAAACATTTGGGTTCTTGGAGTCGTACGGTTCGGAGGGACAGGTAGTAGTTGTGGACCTCAAGTGGGTTTGGGTACAGGTAACTCAGCCACTACGGTAGGTTGGTAGAGTAGAAGACAGCAGGGGAAGAGGAGGACGGGAGTTAGAAAGGGTCGTAGTCCCAGTAAAAATTACTCAGTTGAGAAGTGTAGTCCACCGGTTTAATAACCTCAAAGTCGAAGTTGTATTCAGGAGGTTACTTGTGGGTCCTGACTAGAGGAAATTTTACCTAACCAACCTAGAGGAATGTCAGGTTCCCTGAGAGTTCTCAGAAGAGGTTGTGTCAAGTTTTCGTAGTTAAGAAACCGCGAGTCAAAAGAAATATCAGGTTGAGAGTGTAGGTATGTACTGGTAATCTTTTTGATATCGGAACTGATCTGTCTAAAACAATTGTTTCATTACAGAGACGAAAAGTTATACGATAGATCCAATCAGTATTGAGAGGAATGTTCCTCATTCGTAGAAAATTAAAGTACCGACGTTAGTGGTAAACGTCACTAAAATTTCGGGGGGTTTTATTTCAGACTGTGACAAAGGTGACAAAGGGGTAGACAAACGGTACTTCACTACCCTGACCTACGGTGCTAGAAGTAAAAGACTTACAACTCAAAATTCGGTTGAAAAGTGAGAGAAGAAAGTGAAAGTAGTTCTCCGAAAAATCAAGAAGAAGTGAAAGACGGTATTCCCACCACAGTAGACGTATAGACTCCAATAACTATAAAGAGGACCGTTAGAACTAAGGTCGAACACGAAGAAGATCGGGTCGTAAAGAGTACTACATGAGACGTACATTCAATTTATTCGTCCCACTGTTATATGTCGGAACTACATGAGGAAAAGGATAAACCTTGGTCAGACAACAAGGTACAGGTCAAGATTGACAACGAAGGACTGGATGTATATCCAAAGAGTTCTCCGTCCAGTCCACAGACCATAAGGGTAATAGAAAATCCTAAAAGGTGTCAAATAACACTTGGTGTGTCAGTTTCCGAAACCATATCAGTTATTTCGTCTTTATCTACAAATCTTTGAGAGAACGAAAAAGCTACTAGGTCACCTACAACCGTTAAACTAGAGGCCAAGGAGAGAGAAAAGATTTTAGTCGAACTTGTAGACCTTCAAGTGCCGAGTGCATAACGACTACGGACCGAACCTCTTAAAATTCTTAATGTACTATGTTATTACATTCAGAAGGTTTGCTTTGGACCTTCCTTCATTCGAGAGTTCCACCAATAATAATAAACATAATTAATAATAAAGAAACGATACGAATACATCTTAATGACCTCCTATACGACGAAAGATACCCCAGCGTGTCTCAGTCTGTGCTGACTTCGCTGAATCGTCGTCGTCGTGGTATAAGATTACTCATTTAAAAGACCAGTAATTTCGAAGTATGAAATTCTACTGTTTGTATGGATAAAAGAAAAATTATAACGTCCCACCTTGAGAACCATTGACACTTTAGGGAATAGTTGAGTATAGTTATATTAACGTCAACGGTAAACCTTAGTATTAAGACTCACAGTTTAAATGATAATTCACCCACTATCCTCACAGGAGTCCTTCTGTCAATTGGGGTTTGATTTACCGGCATTTCGTAAGGGAAAGATATTAACAATGAAATTTTTTATAAGAAGAAAAAAACTTAGACGAGAATGACTGTCCGTTAGTCAACCGTAGGAACACCAATAGTCAAACGGACGAAGACCATTGGGGAGTTTTGAAGGTAACATTAACAACTGTACTTAATCTTTTGTCCCTATTTTAGAACGACACACAATTCTCTTATTACTCCTGGAGTCCTTTTCAGAAACGTTAGTCAGTTTAGTAATGTAAAACAGGATGTTAAAGATACCAAAGCTTAAGGAGATTTAATGGTGGTCATGGCAAAGAGAAATTTCTGTAATATAACTTTCCTCTGTAAATCAAATGTTATTCTCCTTACACCGGAGAATAAGTGGGAAATTACCTCCCTCACCTCTGAAAATGTTACAAATTCAACTTAAAGCTTCAGAGTGAATCTGGACCTTATCGGGATAGTCATAGTACTGAATAAATTCACGTAAATATTTTGTCTTTGACAAAACCAAAAAAAATTGTATATGACAAAAAATATTGTGTCTGACCAAGGTTTATCCTTTTCCTCATGAAGTTCTGACATATAACAGTGGGACGAATAAATTGAATATACGTCACATGTAGTACTCTTTGAGACCCGACCTTCTTCGTGTTCGACCTTAGTTCTAAAGGTCCTCTTTATAGTTATTGGAGTCTATACGTCTACTATGGTGAGAGTACCGTCTTTCACTTCTCCTCGATTTATTGGAGAACTACTTTCACTTTCTCCTCTCACTTTTTCAACCGAATTTCGAGTTATAAGTCTTTTGTTTCTAGTACCGTAGACCAGGGTAGTGAAGTACCTTTTATCTGCCCCTTTGTCACCTTTGTCACAGTTTGAAATAAAACCCCCCGAGGTTTTAGTGACGTCTACCATTAACGTCGGTACTTTAATTTTCTACGAATGAGGTACCTTCCTTTCAATACTAGTTGGATCTACCGTATAACTTTTCGTTTCTGTAATGAAACGGTTGTTTCCAGGTAGATCAGTTCTGATACCAAAAAGGTCACCAGTACATACCTACACTCTCAACCTGACACTTCTTTCGACTCCCGGTTTCTTAACTACGAAAACTTGACACCACAACCTCTTCTGAGAACTCTCAGGGAACCTGACGTTCCTCTAGGTTGGTTAGGTAAGATTTCCTCTAGTCAGGACCCACAAGAGACCTTCCTTACTACGACTTCGACTTTGAGGTTATGAAACCGGTGGAGTACACTTCTCAACTGAGTAACCTTTTCTGAGACTACGACCCTCCCTAACCGCCGTCCTCCTCTTCCCCTGTTGACTCCTACTCTACCGACCTACCGTAGTGGTTGAGTCACCTGCACTCAAACTTACTTGAGGCCCTCAACCACTACCTGTCCCTCCGGACCGCACGACGCCAAGTACCCCAGTGTTTCTCAACCTGTGCTGACTCGTTGACTTGACTTGATTTGACTATTTTGTCTTTGTCGAAACAGACAAATTGGTCTTTAGTTTAATCATGTATGTGCGTGACTACGTTGTCATTGTTGTAGAAATTTAATTGAAAAGAAAGGTAAACTAGAAGACGACAAACCCGATGTAATTTAACTTACCACTCATCACTCATATCAATGGAGACTCTATTGTCTCCATCTTTATTACATGTATTGGTAAGGGTGGAAGTTCTTTTCTAGACACAAAGTGGATTTCTGGTTTAAAATACCGATAAAACTATTCCGTGGTCCTCCAGTACGACTCCCCGCAACTACCATTGGGGTCCAGTAGGTAAAACGACAGACGGACTTCCTGGTGAACGAACTACAATACGGTGGAACGTGGACAGAATTATCGTTGTCGTCCGTTTGTTACACAAAATCTACTTAATGAACAAGGATGTCGACCAGATTATCGTTATTGACGGCTTCATTATTTAACAGTTCATCCCACAAATTTCCAAACCGAATCTCCAGTTTGAAAGTACAATTGAGGTGACTAATTTTTCGTTCTGAAGAGTTTATAACAAGGACGAAAGTCTTTGGCTTTTCTGTTTAATTCAAGTGCCCCCTTGGCTTTTCTAAGGTCTTCTTTCAACCAGTCTACCATGGTAAAGTCGACGATTAAAAAAAAAAAAAAAAAGATTGTCTCTTTTAGTTAAGTTTATTTTCAAATCGAGTTATTCAATATTCCTTCCTCCCACTACGTCAATCTTTTTTTCGGGGGTCTTCGACACATGTCAATTTCGTTTTCTCACAGTCTCGTTTTTCAGGTCTAGTCTCGTGTCTTCTTTCTGAATTTCCTAACCCGACCTTCATTCCGGACCTGTCTCCCGTCCGAGTCTCAGGTCGACATTCTGACTCGACTGTCACTGAGTTCTAAGTGAAATAAGTGACGAAGGAAACAAGTAGTACGTAGACAGTCCTGGTTCCGTGACACGGAACACAACTTCTTCGTCTCTGTTCATGTCAGTCAGAGACGAGACTTCTCTACATGTCAAATAATCCACGTGATTGCTCAATCTTTTTTACTCTTTTGTCCTCCTTTTTATTTATTCTGGTAGTTGTCTGGTCTTTAATTCGGTCACTCTTGGTCCCCCGTGTCTAGGAGGTCCTTGACTCGTTCTTTTCACTCTGTTTAATCGTTTTATCAAACTACTTCAAACTTGGACTCGTCCCTATTCACTGGTTTTTTTAGACAGTCGAAGACCTTCCTTCCCTTATGAACTAAAAAATAAAACCGAAAATATATAGTCACCGAAATATGGGCCGTTGTTCTTCAATATTTATATTCGAGTAATTTAGAAGGTTTGTTGGGACACTCCATTCATGATAAGAAAAAGAGGGTCCGTCGGACCAGAGACACAAGTAGTGGAATGGACCGAGTGAGGGGACTTCCGTCTGTCTAGACGTACAAACACAGGGATAGTTAAAGGATAAGGACTACGTTATGTCCGTAGTTCACGTGTAGACGTCACACTTTCGACATACTATCGTCCTCGTCCGTAGTCGTAGTCCCCGACTCTCTCCGTTGTGACCTGTATAACAAAGTAAAACAAAAAACTCGTCCTTGCTTAGAGTTGGAGACGTCCAGGTTTCGGGCTCGGGCGTTCAGTTTAGTTTTCTCACAGTCACCTTTCTTATCCCAGTCCAAGGTTCTATCGAGTACACAAACACTAAGAGAAGAGAACTCTACAAATTTCGTTGGATGGGTCCGAGTACATAGATGAATTATCTATAAATAAGACATTGGGTACCATAGTCCGTGACAAACGGTACGGTCCTGATATCGTCTTTTTATCATCTGTCCCAGAAAGTCACTATTAGTTCACCAGTTCAATTTATGTCTAATAGTAATTACCATACTTCTGTTCAACTCTGTGTCCCATTATTCGCCTTGTTATTTATCCTTTAAACCCAGAAGAACTGTTCTAACGTGAACTCACTTCTGGACTTCTAATTCTACCTAGTCTGAAAGTCGTTTCGACCCCTCCTTGCCCGTAAGGGGCGTCTCCTTTGTAGTCCACATTTTTGGGTGTACACTTTTTCCGAGACCGTGTCAGTGTCTTGTACCTCCTCCCGTGTCGTTGGGTGAGGTCATAAGGACGGACTTCTTAGGGTGTCTGTCTCTTGGGTCCTCCTGTGCCGACTCACTGATGGTGTGTGTCTGTATGTGTCTGTGTCTCTGTGTGAGTGTCTTGTCCCGTCCATCTCGGAATACCCGTCTCTCGTTCCCTCCACCCCACGGCCACCTCTGGTCTTTCCTGGTCTAACGAGTCTTGAGACACGGGTACGTCTCTCAAATCTCTACCGAGAATTTTCTTTTTTTTATTTCCTTTTTTGGAACCCTCTCAAGTTTTGTCCTTTTTGGACTACAAACTGTTTCTGACGGCATCGAAGATATACCTTCAACCTAACCAATCCCGTTTTACCTTCACCCTTCTTACAACGGGACCTCAGATCCTACTTTCTCCAGACGTCTTCTTCCGGTTCTTTCGTCTCCACCTCTCCACTACTCTTCTACTTCCCGTGAAAGAAACGTCGGTTTTCTGAACCACTACGTAGCAGAAACCCCTTACTTCCTTTTCTTCCTGGATCCATACTTCCCGATTGTACCACAAGACTCATTGTCCCATATTTTACCTCGGTACACATTTCTACTTCTTATACTTCCTTTCTATTTCTCAAATATTCCTATTTCTATTTTGTTTGAATTTTGGACTTGTTGTTTATTTATTCCATAAAGTGGACTACCTGTTGACAGAAGGGTTAGTTCTGAACTTACTTCAAATTATACTTCAATTACGATCAGAAGTCATTTATATGTCATTTAATCCGAAACCTACTATTTTGTATAGAGAAAATTATTTTTATGAGCTTTATAGGACTCCAGTTCGTAACACTGATTAAGTATCAGTTACAAGTCATTTAGACACGACTTTATTTAGGTTTACTTTGAATTCTTTACCTTTTACTTTTTTTGGAATCCAGTTCTTATTATTCCAAAGAAAATCCGAGACGGCGAAAGGTTAACTCACTGAAACCCCTTCAATTTGAGACTTAAAGTCATAAGAGTATACACCTTACACCTAATATTGTCTTCTAGTGTTACCAATTTATTTTATGATACATTTTGGTCGACGTGCATTCTCTGGAAGTCTGGAGATATGGGGAAGGATGTCGAAGTCGATAACAAATGAGGGTTCAAACCCAGACATTCGTAAAAAGGTTAGAGATTTAGATAAAGTTAATTTAAAACAGAATGGTAGATTCTGTCATAACACGTATCTCTTTCTTAAGTTAAGTAGAAAAGACTAATCGTCCAAAGAAATTAATTTGTATTTGGGAGTCCTTCTTATGCATGTATCGTGTTACCTGGAGTCAGAGGTCCTAAGACAGTGGATAGAAACAGGACTTCTAGGGGGAAGACGGGAGAAGAATAACTGTCCGTCGGTTTTTTACTCTTAAACGGAAAGTTAGATAACACTCGTTTCACTTTACTAAGAAAAGGATGTATTGTTTTGGATATCCGTTGACATTTTATATTAAAGGAGAGTCGAAGAACTGTCTGAACTATATTTAAAGTCACGTGTCCCCCTGCTTTTTCGTCCCCGGTGAAATTTTCTATTTAAAGTAACACATATAGACTGTTATCGAATACACAAGTCTCGGGGGAGGGGGAAAAAATTCTCTTCTTTTTTACTGATACGACAATTTGTTAGTTTCCAATTTCAATCGAGGCAGTAAGTACACCAAAGTAAGAGAATACATATAACTTTATGGAGTCTTTCTAAATATTGGGACCAAGTAAGTCAGTCTGAAGGTCATTTACTCAGAGAAAAAACTTCCAATTTATAAATACGAGGATAAAAGGACGAACTATGTCTGTTATTCTCATTTGGGGACAATTAGTTCCTCGGTCCCACTGTCCGTCCAATCCTGTTCTTTGTCACGGACCAGGTCGTAGATTTCGTAGAAGACGGAAAGATGTAATCAAGGAGACCTTTACTTACTTACTTACTTACTTTTGAGGGTCTATTGGTTAGGGTCCTTCGTCTTTATTTAGAGAAGCCTTTTGTACTCAGATTCGGATTTTAAGGGGCAGATAAGTTAGATCACTCTGTCTAGTATCCTCTATTGTTAGTGGGAAATCTTCTTGTCGTTAATGTCACTCACTTTATGAAGATATATGTATGTGAACTCGAAATGTCTTGAGATACCTCACCTATCCATCTGTGACTATAAAATAGAGGATCAACTTATGCAACTACAAAATTCACGTACTCAGTGAACTAGACACAGTATGTCTGCCAAGTACCGTCCTGATACCGTTGACGTAATAGAACTAAGGATACTCCCACCAAATAGGCGACACACGAAGATTAATACTGTTGTTATAACTGTTCTTTATGAACGTATCACTTAATGTCAAATTGCTTCCGTATGGTGTAATAGTGTAAACTAGAAATCTCGTTAGGAAAGTCATAAAAGAATGGAATAAAATTACAAGTGGACTATAAATAAACGTATTTTCAAAGTTAGTCTACTTTTTATCGACGACGAACTGGGAAGTGGAAGTTTTGGACGAAGGACTCTTATTTGGTAAAAGTCGAGAGAGTGACTAACGAAGGAATATAAATATTCATCATAAAAACGAAAAGATAAAGGGTTGACAAGTCAACATCTGTAGTCCATCGTTGAGGATCCTATCTCTTCTTAGTTCATGACTTGGGGAAGAGGGTTGTGTGTGTTTACGAATGTCCTGAATATTTTTGATTAAAACCAATTTAGTTATAAATCGTAAATATGATGACACTGGTGAATTTTAATAAACGTCAATACCATCTTTCATGATTTAAAGGAAATAGAGAGGTAAAAGAAGTTGAGGAACCAAAATAAAAGAGATAATTCAATTGTATTCCCGTTATGAAAAAGACAAAGGACATATGGATGGTTTACTAAAATAAGACTTGAAGATAGTTATGAGTTATACTACTATCTATAAAAGTCCATTTATATAGTAGTCAATTTTTTTTTTATGTATAGAGGACTTGGGAGTCCGGAGAATAGGGTTTGATCTGTCAAATGTCCGACGTCATTCGGTAGTAGACCCATAAAGGACAGGTAGGAGTATATGACCTCGAAACAACTTATAAAGAGAAGAGGACTGAATTCAGGACTAACCCTACCTCGTTTAGGAGACTGTCGAAGGACTTTTTTTTCGTTTTGTTAATGTGAAACTCTTGAAAATTTAGATTTTACATAAATAAAAAGGAGATTCTTAAGTAAATAGTAATGGAATGTATCTTTTTGAAGGAGAGTCTTAGTACTTCTGGAAACAGATGAAAAAAGAGAAGTCAGAAAGACAACTTTCTCGGTTTCTATAGGACTAATAAGTAAAAGACATACGTTAGACAAGAAAAAATACTCTCGAAATTTTTGAAGAAAGTAATTTCAAGACTTTATAGTTTTACACCCCGGAGTACGACTAGTAAAGAATAAGTAGTAAGACCAAAGAATCACCTCGGTAAAGTTAGACCCTTAATAATAGGAAGTAATGAATCTTTTTACGGACTAAATATGAACATATGACAACCAAAAGAGATCTTTAGGATAATCAAGTTAACTTACAGTATCTGAATTACTTATAAAGAAATATAGGTAAAAGAAATATAAAAAGAAAAAACATTAAAATTTTATAATTCCATTTTATTTATGTCACTTACCCGAAGGGTTCACCACGATCACCATTTCTTGGAACAGTCACGTCCTCTACATTTTCTGTATTCAAGTTAAGAACCTAGTCCTTCTAGAGGACCTTCTCCCGTACCGTTGGGTGAGGTCATAGGAACGGACCTCTTAGGGTACCTGTCTCCCCGGACTACTCGTCGTCTGGTACCCCGGTGTTTCTCAGTGTGTTGACTTCACTGAATCGTATGTGTGTATATCTCCCTTTCCTTTTTGAAATTAATATGTCAACCTACTCGAAACTACTTATATACACGGGTACACTGAGAGGTGTTACTTATATGTTTTGTAAAGGTGGTGACAGAAGGTCTGATAGGAACGAGTGTGAGGTAAAGGAGTTGACAAAAGACTGAGAACTGTCAGGTAAAGATAAATTACACTCTATTTGAACCTAGTTTCTGTATGTTCATTTTTCTCAACAACCGACTATTTCTGAATCAACACTTGTCAACTTTTGATTCTTTAAAACAACGTCTGTGGGAAGAAGTAGGTTCATAAGGACAACCGAAAGACCTTCGATTCAATCTTCTTATGTTACCAGATATATTCAGTACCAAATTGGTCTCTTCGTCTTGGTCATCCTCTATATTTATATGTTTAATTCCATTTATCTATACCTATATTTACATCTATATTCAAATATAGATGGATTATACACGTATATATTTCTCCATATAATATCCCCTAACCGTACATTAACGACCCCGACCGACACGTTCAAGTTTCAGGTATCCAGTTTCAGGTATCCAGTCCTCAAGTCCTTTTCTAGTGTTTGTCCGACCTTGAGATACTCGTGACCAACTTCAAAAACAGGTTTACAAAGTCAGATCTTCCTTCTAGGTCCCACTCTCTCTCGTTAACTTTGCTATCGTCTACCAACCTTAGTGCCGTAGGTTTTACCAGGATTCGAAAAAAAATTTCCGGAATGGAATTAATCCGTCTCGGTGGTTTTAGCAAAACTAATTGAGTCAGTCACCTAATTCCTCACTGAAGTGTAGCAGTTTTATAGAAGTGTCGTCTTGGATCTAATCTCAAACTAAAATATTGACCCTCTTCCGTACATGTACGATATAGTACTGATAGAAGGTCGACGGTGGACATAGTGTGGGGTTGTTCTTTGTGATGTTTCCCTTAGGTCCAATCAGTTCAATTTTGTAGTCTTAAGGTAATACACCAGAGTACTCATGTTACCTCTGTAGTTGAATTAGGGAAACAAAACTCGTGTGGTGGATCGGACGTGAGAGTCGACACGACGTCCGACTAAAGGTTCGAAGATTACGTCAAAGAAATCTCTGTTTTTGAGGATAAAAGACAGTCTCCTCCATGGACCCCCATAAGTTGATAAGGTTATTTCTGAAGGTTGGTAAGAATAACTAAATTCGGATTAATAGGTAGGGTGTAAAACTCTTCGGAGGTCAAGGACTCTAAAAAGACCGGAAGATGTTGATTTTCCCAAACAAAAACAACCCTTTGGTGATCCCAAAGGAGAAAGTAGTTAGAATACTTCGTCAAAGATGAGTAAGTGAACGGTAGAATGAAAAGATTCTGACATCTAAAGTCCACGAGAGTGGTGTTTTTTGTCTATTTTGTCCATTGGTACACTCATCTATTTATACGATTAAAAGAACTGACATCAGTAATACATTGACATATGTTTATCGGTATATGTTTGATACATATAGTTTTGTAGTACATGACATGGAACGTATATATATTATAATAAATTTATAAAATTTTTATTTTTGGGTTCTTTTACAGAACAGAAGAGGGTCAACTGGAGAAGGGAAGGTAAAAAAACAAAAATGAAAGGTCTTTTAAAGAAAGACCTGAAAATCGGTCCAAAACTGTACATTTACTTACTCAAATTTGACGTTTTGGTTTATCAACAGAAACACAGGTAAAACACTTATTTCCTTGTCTTAGGAAGATTTTTTAATTCGCTGTATTTCAGGTTGTTGGTTGTTTACCCATTCCGGAATTAGTGTCTAAGATCACTTAATTGAGTAAAACTATTTTACAATTCTCGTAATAACTTTCTTTGTTTCGGTGAAAAATTCATACGACTTTTATAAGAGGATGATGTCAATCGACGCTTTGAACTTCGACGTAAAGGACCAGTGTAGTAAGTAAATAGTAGGTATTCCGTGACTGGATTATTCTATAACTTTACGGAACAATTTATGAGTCGATATCTAGGTGAACAAATAAACGTTCCAACAACATATACTAACGGTAACAACAACAACGACAAATCAGTGATTCATCACAGAGAAACGTTGGGGTTCCTGCTGTCGTGTGGTTCGAAGGGACAGGACGTGATACTAATCGTATACTAGGTTTATTTATTGATCATCCATCGTTCCCAAGAGGGTATCAGTTTCATTTGTTTTATTTTGTTTTGTTTTGTCCCCTCGTTTCAACGGGGATCGGCGTTGATGTTCTACACTGAATGGAGGTTCTATAACCGAGAAAACTATCTCTAAGACGTATAGATTTTCAAACTTTAGACTTTTACTCTACGAAGGTAGTACTATAGTTTATGATCAAGGAGATTTGACCTTCGACTATGACGGTGTACTGGTAAAGTCTGAGGAACCTCAACGTTACATTGTCCACTCCTTACATAGTATAATGACCGATCTCAGGCACTAGGATACTAGGTCCCCGATTGTTTCTCCGTTCTTCGTATCCTATTTACTGAATCCATTAAGAGGGTTTAATTCCGATGCTTTAGGAAACACTTCTCGAAGTCTGATCGGAATTTAGAGTGTAGTGGGAGGTGTTATTAACACCATCTGACCTAATACCCAGAGGAATGAAACTACTTATCTTAGGTATACTTGTCTTTTGTCTACAAGTGTAAGAAACCGTACATTTAAAAGTGATCAGAGGGTGAAACACACCCCAGAAAAGATGGCGTGACTGACACCCGAACCACTTAATAAAACCGGTCACCTGACAATCGTTCGTGTCACCATCGTCTTTGGCATTTGTACAGCTAATGGAACTCCGGACCCGGAGTCCCACTCCAGACACTCTCCTTGTGTGGAACCAGGAGACCATCGGATCTCAAGTCTACCCAGGTCGTCTCAATGTCAACTGGTTGTTTGAACCCATATTCTTTATTTATAAACGATAAAATTTGGTGTCGTGGACCCCGACAAACAATGTGTCCCGACAACGACCTTAGTGAGTTTTTCAATCTCCGAACCAAGACATTGTGACAGTATTAAAATCAAAATTCTAAAGGTGTTCTAAGGTGAGTAGTAGGGAAGAGTATTTGGAGAAGTAGACTCGTCCGAAATCATTTAGAAGAAACGTTGTTTTAGTGGAATTTTCTTTTACTCTGTCAAAAAGAAGGAATGTTTGAAATAACTGGATATTCTTTGGTTTAGTACTAATTATTTATTTCAATAGTTAATTCATAGATTTATATATATCCCTTACTTACTATTTATAACTAAGGGTATTCTAATTAAGTGAGATAAAACCATGCTTTTACTCAAATTTTAGTTCTTTCAAATGGAGAAGACATACATACCATTCGAACAACATTTTGTAAATTTTTATATTTAATCTTTTAAACACTCGATATGAAATATCAAAATACAGAATAGTAGTAGAAAGGTGAAGGATGGGTTTATACAAAAAAAGAAAAAAACCGGACCGTGAGGACAAAACTAATCACTAAGAACGTCGTTTATAGAGACCAATAATGAAGGTTTTATATCAATAGTGTACCTCTGTATGACCCCTGTCCACATCTCTACTGATGACCATTCATTTACTATGTCTAAAAAATTTTCTAATAATTTGAATAATAGGATTAACCACAAATATTTAGATGTTTTCTTTTTTTAACGTTAATACCTCGTATTTTCAATCAATGAAGAGAACTTCTTTTACTACTCAGAAGTTTAAAAACTTTTCATAACTAAAACTGTTGTGTCTTCTTCCTCGACTTTATTGTTATTCGATCTTAAAAATCTTTACGAAACTTTAGACCTTAGTTATAAATTTTCAACTTATGAATGTGACTACTTATCAATCGACGTAAACTTTTGTAATGTACCAACCCCATATTATAAATACAAAGATTTATTTAAAAGTATATACATATATAAAAGTTTTGATCCTTTTAGATCTTATTTAAAACAAACGATACAATTTAAGAATGATTTTAAAGATTATTTGAACGAAAAATAAAAAAAGAATAAACACTTGACAAACTTTTTATTGGTTGAAATGTCTGTATAGAGTCACAAGTTTACTTTCCTTCTCAACGTACAGAGAGTGAAATTTAGTTTTCGATCTTTAATAATTTGAACTATTTCTTACGTACAACTTTCGATCCTTTCAGTTCAACACAATCGTTTCCTTTTCAAAACCTTCCTTTAATTTTATATCCTTACTATTCTTTTACTTTGGTGGAATGATGATTATACCTCTTTCAAAATTATCGGACTTATCTGTAGTTTGTCGTAAAGGAATTCTGTTTCGGAATAGATTTCCTTTCGGGATTGAAAAGTTAAGACATTTCCCATTCTCTACACTCCCTCGACCTCTTCTTTTTAAAATTTGATCGTCCCCAACCAAGTACTCTAAATACCTTTTTTTGGTAGAGGTACTGTATGTTCACGTAACACCTCACGGTTTACGACTACACGTCATGTCGATTCCATTAAGTACTTCCACCGACGTGATTTGCTAACTAAAAGACACATCTGTTAATAGGAATATATCCTTCTCTTACGGTAGATCCTGAATGTATCGATCTCGTACGGATGGGTACGATTCAGTACAGACTGAGAAACATTGAGGTACCTGACATCGGAAGGTCCGAGGAGACAGGTACCTTAAAAGGTCCGTTCTTATGACCTCACCCAACGGAAATGTCTTCTAGAAGGACTGGGTCTCTAGCTTGGGTTCTGAGGACTCAGTGGACGTAACCGTCCACCTAAGAAGTAGTGACTCGATGGATCCTTCGGGACTATCGATCTCTCCTCTTCAGTTGTCAACCGAAGTTTCGAAGTTTCCTGTCAGACTAAGAGAACGATCCCTGATTACGTCGACTATTGAAATTCAACATCAATCACGAGTAAATGGTGAGACTTTCTGGATCCCGAGAAGTCTTAATACGATTTAGATGAGACGAATACGAGATACTTACCTTGTTGTTTCGGACTTATTATCGTGTAGGCGACTGTTACATCAAACGGATTATAAAATTCGGGTGATGACTCTGGATGACGAGTCCTTTCCTTTTTTTTTTTTTTCTAAGGAAAGTTTTATAATGACGAGTAAATGTTACGTATCCCAATGGGTTTTCTGGATTACTTCTAACTGTTACTCTAATTACAACAAAGGTGTAGACCATTGTTTTGTAAGTAAGACTCGGGTATCTAGTTCTTTGTTAAAGCTGTATATTTAGAATAAATTCTTTATGTAAAAGATTCGATATAAAAAGTATCTCTCATTAAGTAAACTACTTGGAGTCATGACTTTAGGAAGGTCTTTCTTAAATTGTGAAATCTACAGTAATTCTTGTAGAGACCTTCTTCGTGTTCGACTTTAGTTCTACGACCCTCTTTATAGTTATTGGAGTCTATACGTCTACTGTGATGTGAATACAGTCTTTCATTTCTCCTTGATTTTTCGGAGATCTACTTTCACTTTCTCCTCTCACTTTTTCAACCGAATTTAAAGTTGTGAGTCCTTTACTTTTATACCGTAGACCAGGGTAGTGAAGTACCGTTTATCTACCCCTTTGTCACCTTTGTCACAGTCTGAAATAAAACCCCCCGAGGTTTTAGTGACGTCTACCACTGACGTCGGTGCTTTAATTTTCTACGAATGAGAACCTTTCTTTCAATACTGGTTGGATCTATCGTATAAGTTTTCGTCTCTGTAATGAAACGGTTGTTTCCAGGTAGATCAGTTCCGATACCAAAAAGGTCACCAGTACATACCTACACTCTCAACCTGACACTTCTTTCGACTCGTGGTTTCTTAACTACGAAAACTTGACACCACTACCTCTTCTGAGAACACTCAGGGAACCTGACGTTCCTCTGGGTTGGTCAGGTAAGACTTCCTCTAGTCAGGACCCACAAGTAACCTTCCTGACTACGACTCCGACTTTGAGGTTATGAAACCGGTGGAGTACGTTTCTCAACTGAGTAACCTTTTCTGGGGCTACGACCCTCTCTAACCCCCGTCCTTCTCTTCCTCTGCTGTCTCCTACTCTACCGACCTACCGTAGTGCCTGAACTACCTGCACTCAAATCCACTTGAGGTCCTCAACCACTACCTGTCCCTCCGTACCGCACGACACTAAGTCCCCCAGCGTTTCTCAGCCTGTACTGACTCACTGACTTGACTTGACTTCTTGTGGAAAATATTTTCCGTCTTCTTGGTCTCTAGTTTAGCGTTGTAAACAACCTAGTATCTTTTTCGTTCCCTTCAGGTCTTTTTGTAGATGAAGACGAAGTTACTGATACGGAGTCGAAAACTGACACACCTAGTGTTGTTTGACCTTTTAAGAATTTCTCTACCCTTATGGTCTGGTGGAATGTCAGGAGACTCTTTGGACGTACGTCCAGTTCTTCGTTTTCAATCTTGCTCTGTACCTTGTTTTCTGACCAAGTTTTAACCCCTTCCTCATGTAGTTCTGACTTAAAACAGTGGGACGAATAAATTGAATATACGTCTCATGTAGTACACTTTATGACCAGACCTACTTAGTGTTCGACCTTAGTTTTAATGGTCCTCTTTATAGTTATTGGAGTCTATACGTCTACTACGGTGAAATTACCGTCTTTTACTTCTCCTAAAATAAAAGAACCCGAGGTTTTAGTGACACCTACCACTGACTCCGGTACTTTAATTTTCCAGGAACGAGGAACCTTCTTTTCGAACTGTTTGAATCTGTCGTATAAGTTATCGTCTCTGTAATGAAATACTTGTTTACAGGCATCTCATTTTCGATACCAAAAGGTTATCAGTACATACCTACATTCTACACCTGGTATTTCTTCCGATTCGTGGTTTATTGGATAAGAAAACTTAACACCACGACCTCTTCTGACAACTCTCAGAAGAGTTCTCATATGTTGGTTAGGTTTGACTTCGTTAGTGTTGGAACTAGTCAGCCCTAGGTATTTGTAGCTCCGTTCTGGAAGGTAATCGTTCTTTCTAATATCTAGTGCTCTCCGAGTCTCCTATCAGTTATAAAAAATCATTATTTCATAAAAATTAATGACATAAATGTAACGAAAAATCTGTGTTACGGTAACTTGAAAATTATCTGATATCATATCTCATCTGTATTGGAAATATACGTGAGTCAAGTCAAGTCAAGTCAGCGAGTTAACACAGGGTGAGAAACGCTGGGGTACTTAACGTCGTGCGGTCCGGAGGGACAGGTAGTGGTTGAGGGTCTCAAGTGGATTTGAGTGTGGGTAACTCAGACACTACGGTAGGTCGGTAGAGTAGGGTCGTAGTCTCAGAAAAGGTTACTCAGTTGAGAAGTGTACTCCACCGGTTTCATGACCTCGAAGTCGAAATCGTAGTAAGGAAGGTTTCTTTAGGGTCCCGACTAGAAGAAATCTTACCAGACCAACTCAGAGGAACATCAGGTTCCCTGAGAGTTCTCAGAAGAGGTTGTGGTGTCAAGTTTTCGTAGTTAAGAAACCTCGACTCGAAAGAAGTGTCAGGTTGAGAGTGTAGGTATATACTGGTGACCTTTTTGGTATCAGAACTGATCTACCTGGAAACAACTGTTCATTACAGAGACGAAAACTTATACGATAGATCCAACCAGTATTGAAAGGAAGGTTCCTCATTCGTAGAAAATTAAAGTACCGAAGTCATTGGTAGACGTCACTAAAACCTCAGGGGGTTTTATTTCAGACTGTGACAAAGGTGACAAAGGGGTAGATAAAAAATACTTCACTACCCTAGTCTACGACACTAGAAGTAAAAGACTTACAACTCGAAATTCGGTTGGAAAAGTGAGAGGAGAAAGTGAAAGTAGGCCTCCGAAAAATCAAGGAGAAGTGAAAGACGGTATTCCCACCACAGTAGACGTATAAACTCCAAGAACTATAAAGAGCGTCGTCAGAACTAAGGTCGAATACGAAGAAGGTCGGGTCGCAAAGAGTACTACAAGAGACTTACATTCAATTTATTCGTCCCACTGTTATATGTCGGAACTGCATGAGGAAAAGGACAAATCTTGGTCAGACAACAAGGTACAGGTCAAGATTGACAACGAAGGACTGGACGTATGTCTAAAACGTTTTCCTTTGTTTTTTATAGTACACTGAAGGAAATGACGTTATAAGTGAAATAACACCATCAGATCTAGACTTGGATATTACAGAGTTTTAACTATTCGGATACATTTTTCTTTTAATTTTATAATTATATTAGGTATACTATTTATTACTAATAAAAAGAAAAAATTTTCATAAAAAGTGACGGACCTTCAGGAGAAGTAACGTAACAACTTATCTTTACCTCAATCCCTTTTTGGGTAATTGAGTTTTTATATAAACGTGAGGGAACAAGTAACGTCGTAATAGATGTTATTGGTTCCATACCTTTATTAGATGCATAGGTAGATACCTACTTGGCTATTTCGTTCGTACATGTAATATATATATATTACCTTATGATAATAGGGTATTTTTCCTTACTTTAGAACGATAATTATAAAAGTTGGTGTACTTTCATTGAATTTACATAATACAATTCACTTTACTCAGTCTGACTCTTTCTGTTTATGGTACACTAGAGTAAACATTTACCTTAAATTTTTTAGTTTCGTTTTATTTACTCGAACATCCATGTCTCTTGTCCTCGGGTCACCCTCCTTCCCGTTTTACTCACTTCCCTCAGTTTTCCATGTTTGAAAGCTAATATTTTATTCATTTACTATCCCTACATTTCACGTCTACCACTGATATCAATTATTATGACATAACGTATAAACTTTCAATGATTCTTATCTAGAATTTTTGAGGATAGTGTTCTTTTTAACATATAGAGACGTACTACTATCTCTAATTAATCTGAATAATACTAGTAAAAAGTTATGTATGTTTATATCTTATAAATACAACATGTGGACTTTGTCCCAATATACAGTTAATATGAAGTTAATTTTTTTTTTATTTCTTCTGTAAAATTTTACACCAATTTCCGATTTTAAGAGTTACTAGTGTCTTTATGACAAGATAATTCTTCTGTATAATTTATCTTTTCAAATTTTGTTCAGTTTTTAAATCTATTTGTCCTATTTAAGTAAATGTTTACTTTTATCTTTTTTATTGTTTTGTCCTTCGATGTTGTATCGTCTCTCCTATTTGTTCGGTTTTCAATAAATAAACTTCTTTCTTTTTTATTTGAATTACCGAGGTTTCCTGTATATATTCTTACAGGTACTGTAATCCCAGTATTATCGTTTCTCATTATTATTAGTAATTATATTTGGTAATATATTGTTGTTATTCGGTTATTATTGGTGATATTACTAAATATTCTTTTATCTAACTACATAAAATTACATTTATGTATAATTTTGTAAAAATATCGTTATCTTTTTTAACTAAATGTCGACATACAGAGTTGTCCCTAATTAAAATATGTATGTAACAGAAAAAATAAATGATATTAGTCCTAGATTGTCTCAAAAACCCTCCCTTCTACTCACATATAGGTTTGTTTTAGTCTAGAGACGGTGGTTTCTTCCTACCCTTACCGATGACTTATTCGTTAGGTGCTACAGTGGGATTTTATCAGTGAATTTTTTTACGTTAGTGATTTTTTTAGTAATTTACACTTATACGATTTAGAACGAACGTATCAGACTACTGGATTTCTAAATTTTCGATGTTATTTTATTTGTACCGGTGGTCTAATGAAATAAGTAATACATAAAAGTGTTAGCATAGATACTTACATATACTTTTTCTTGTCAGTAACTTACAGGTTTCAAACAAGACAGTAGTGACATAGGTTGTTCAAACATATAATGTTACCTCTTAAGACAAGGACAGTTTACTGATGCCACATTGGTAATTTTTTTTAGTAAATTTGACGATGTATATTTTGAAACTATGGAACCCGATGTAATACCTACACAACCAGTTTACTTTAGAAACTGTTATTTTTGTAGAACATTTACCACCTCGACTTTGATATATGGTTATACAAACTAGGGAGGCAGATTTCAAACTGTACTCTTGTTTTTTGAAGAGATTTATAAAAAATTTAAACATAACTTTTTGAGATTTAATAGCTACTTAACAAAATGTAAAGGTATCTCGAAAGTCAAGTCAAGTCAGCGAGCCAGCACAGACTGAGAAACGCTGGGGTACTTAGCGTCGTGCGGTCCGGAGGGACAGGTAGTGGTTGAGGGTCTCAAGTGAGTCTGAGTGCAGGTAGCTCAGTCACTACGGTAGGTCGGTAGAGTAGGAGACAGTAGGAGAAGAGGAGGACGGGGGTTAGGAAGGGTCGTAGTCTCAGAAAAGGTTACTCAGTTGAGAAACGTACTCCACCGGTTTCCTGGCCTCAAAGTCGAAATCGTAGTAAGGAAGGTTTCTTGTGGGTCCGACTAGAGGAAGTCTTACCTGACCAACCTAGAGGAACGTCAGGTTCCCTGAGAGTTCTCAGAAGAGGTTGTGGTGTCAAGTTTTCGTAGTTAAGAAACCACGAGTCGAAAGAAGTGTCAGGTTGAGAGTGTAGGTATGTACTGGTGTCCTTTTTGGTATCGGAACTGATCTGCCTGAAATCAGCCGTTTCATTACAGAGACGAAAACTTAATATGATAGATCCAACCAGTATTGAAAAGAAGGTTTCTCATTCACAGAAAATTAAAATACCGACGTCAGTGATAGACGTCAGTAAAACCTTGGGTTTTTTGTTTCAAACTGTGACAAAGGTGACACAGGGGTAGATAAAGGGTACTTCACTACCCTGGTCTACGGTACTAGAAGTAAAAGACTTACAACTCGAAATTCAGTGGAAAAAGTGAGAGAAGAAAGTGAAAGTAGTTCTCCGAAAAATCAAGGAGAAGTGAAAGACGGTATTCCCACCACAGTAGACGGATGGACTCCAAGAACTATAAGGAGGGCCTTTAGAACTAAGGTCGAACACAAAGAAGGTCAGGTCGCAAAGAGTACTACATGAGACGTATCTTCAATTTATTCGTCCCACTGTTATATGTCGGAACTGCATGAGGAAAAGGATAAACCTGAGTCAGACAACAAGGTACAGGTCAAGATTGACAACGTAGGACTGGACGTATGTCTAAAGAGTTCTCCGTGTAGTCCACCAGACCATAAGGGTAGAGAAAGTCTTAATTTTATATCTTAAAAGGAGACCCAACTATTGTAAAATAAAAAAATAATAGGAATAAGATGTCTACTCCTTAATCTCCGAGTCCCTACAATTACTGAATGAATTACCTGAACCCAGGATACTTTAATTCTACTCTAAAGTTTAGTCCACAAGACTGTAATTGTAGTCGAGAGAAGGGTTTTATGACACGATTCACCACTGGAGATTTTTTCTTTTGGTTTTTGTTTACTCTACCACTAGAGATTTTCTCTGGTCGTTTACCAGTGGGAACTCAGAACTCGATTCATTGAGACTTGTCTTGTGTACACACTCGTTTCTTTACCACTACTCCTTTTCTTTGTTGACTTTAGTCGGTCCCTCCTTGTAGACCTCGAATGTGTTTAGAATGAAAGTACCTGTCATAATTTTTGAAGTATTAGGTTTCCCTTAACCCGTCTGTTGAGTTTTTCTTTAATGGAGTTATCACCTCGTTGAATAGGAATCTAATTACCATGAGATCTGGGTAGAGTATTTAGAATTTTTACTCAGAGTTTTCGTAGTTTCAAAAAGGTTCACTGATCCTATTGACCGTCAAGGTCAAAACAGGATTTACTTTTCCAAGGACCATACTTCTTACAAATTAAAATCTTGAACCTGTTAGGGTCCACTTAGATTATTCAACAAACAGAATATTTTGAGTTCTCATAAATATCTTTATATTTTATAGATATTGTCTTACTTCTTATAAAGTGTCTTAGATCGGGAGTTAAATTTTTTAACGGTTCGTAAATATATTCGTCCTTCTATACTAATTATGTTTCTCTATATATAAACATTTAGTTATATTTTTCTATTTCTAACTGTCTAATATCTTACAAATAGTACGATTCTTTTCTGGTGTCTCTATATTTTTTATAAAACTTTAAGAACTCTCCTTTATAGTCACACTTCCACTACTTATGTTACCTAATTAAATCATGTAATTTATGATTTCTCTTTTCTAATCACTTGCACTCCAGTATTTTATCGGTTCGATTTTGTGTTTTCTATTTTTCTGACTTATAACATTTCTCTTGAAGTCACTCCATATCCTGTTAAAATTTGTCGAACCTAAATCATACATACATTAACGATAGAAACTTTCTCATCTTCTTTCCAACCTGTCCGTTTAATAAACTTCTTTATTACCGACTTTCTAAAGGTTTAAACTACTTTTGATATATGGGTCTCTGGATTCAAGTTTCTTTAGGTTCGAGTTCTTTGTACTGAATGTTTTATATAATATTAGTTCATAGAAATTCATCATTCTTTCTCTTTTGGAATTTACGTCGGTCTCCTATTTTCTATATAATGAGAACTCTTTTATATATATATTTACTACACCTAAAAAGTCTTTGTTAAGTTCAGTTTCGTGTCACTTCTTGATAGAAATTTCACGACTTCCCTTTTTTTTTTTCAGTTGGATTTTAATATATGGGTCTTTTTTTTAGAAAATATTTACTTACGTTTTATTTCCGAAAAAGGGTGTATATGTTTTCGACTTTTTTGAAACGTTTTCATCTAAACACGATTTTATTTATAATTTTCTTTAACCAGTCCCTCTTCTTTTTTCTTTATATATATATACTCACATACACACACATGTGGTTTCTCTTTACATCTGGGTCTCTGACGTTTACCAGAGGGAGCTCAGAACGACGACGACGACGACGACGACGACGCAGCGAAGTCAGCACAGGCTGAGACACGCTGGGGCATCTGGTGTCGGGTGGTCCGAGAGGGCAGGGACCCTAAGAGGTCCGTTCTTGTGACCTCACCCAACGGTAAAGGAAGAGGTTACGTACTTTCATTTTTCACTTTCACTTCAGTAAGTCAGTACAGACTGAGAAGTGCTAGGGTACCTGACGTCGGATGGTCCGAGGAGACAGACACCCTAAACGGTCCGTTCTCATGACCTCACCCCACGGTAACGGAAGAGGAGAACTCAGAACTCGATTGATTATTTTTCGTAGTCTTTATCGTTTCAAGGACACTACGTATAATTGACCATATTATAATAAACTTTCATCAACTATTCAAATTTTATGTACGATATTTGGGTTTTCCTTGGTGATCGTTTGTTAGGTTCCTCTCTTGATATCAATTATTTGACTACTATCTCTATATTTATTTAGTATTTTTTGTGTAATTAGAGTTTCTTGTGTCTTTTTTTCTTTTGTTTTTATTATCTACGTTGTATAATCTTTATTTTTCGGATTTTTATATGTATTCAGGTTAGTATATTCGGTAAAGTTACCTGAACTTAGTCTCGTTTGAGGTCCTCTATCACTTCCTGTCCCCTCGGACCATACGACGTCAAGTACCCCAGTGTTTCTTAACCTGTGTTGAATCACTCACTTGTCGTTTTTGTTATTTAGTATATTTATTAACAAGTTTACATTGATTAGATTTTTCATGTACTTTTCGAATTTTTATATTAAAACTTACTTTATCGTTCTAGGTTGTTCTTTATTAAACATTTATATTACTGTGTCCGATTTCCTTTTTTCTTACTCCTTTCTATAAGAGGTATAGTTATATTAGTTTTCTTTCTACCTTACTAATGAAAGTATAATCTACTTCATCTAAAGTATCGTTTTTGTAATAATATCTCCATCTATTAAAAACTACTCTTTATACAGTTATACTGTTGTATTATAAGGATTTATAAATACATAAGTTGTTACCTTGAAGTTTTACGTTTTTAGTTTTTGGACTATCTTCAAAATTCCTAGTTGATTGTGTTCCACATAAGAGACTGGTGCTTTTATTTATTCATTTATGTTCAATGAATGTTTTTCTCTGAACTTATTAGAAGTTTCTAAATATTTACTTTATCGTATACATTTTTATCGGGTAGTTTTCAGTTTCCTCCTCCATAAAAATTGACCTAATTTTGTTTTTGTGTGTATATTTTTAAAAAACTTACGAAGACTTAGTTAAGAATATCCTTTCAAATATTGTTAACTGTAGAATCTAATCTTTTTCTTCCATAGTTTTATCACTAGAGTCGAAGATGGAATTTTTCTTCATCTTTTTATTCTTGTTTAATTGTATTTCCATCCTTTTTTCTTTATTATTTCTAGTTTCACCTTTAATTACTGTATCTATTGTATTTTACTATCTTTTTTTAGTTAATTGGTTAGGACTAAGAATGTCTCTAGATGTTTTAACTGTTTGAAGATCAATGGGAAAAGTCTTTTCCTTTTCTTTTCTATATATTTAACATTTATAGTTCTTACACTCTCTGTCGTAGGAAAGTCTAAGACGTTTACAATGTCTTAATTATACCTTTTCAATACATGTTGTAATACAGTTATTTAAATCGTTGGATCTACCTTGACCGGTTAAAGAACTTTCTGTGTTTGATGATCTCAAGTAAATTCTTCTTTATCCATGATTCTTACCGGAATATGACTAATTTGAAAGGACGTTACTTTTAGGTCCATCTCTACCGAAATACTCATTTATAATTGTTTATAAATTCCTTCCCTTTTGTGATTAAGAAGTGTTCGAGAAGATATTTTAACTCCTCTATTATGAAAGGTTACTTGTTCGACCTTAGTTCTAGCGCTCCTCTTTATAGTTATTGGAGTCAATACGTCTACTGTGGTGGGAATACCGTCTTTCACTTCTCCTTGATTTTTCGGAGAACTACTTTCACTTTCACCTCTCACTTTTTCAACCGAATTTCGAGTTGTAAGTCTTTTACTTCTAGCACCGTAGACCAGGGTAGTGAAGTACCCTTTATCTACCCCTTTGTCACCTTTGTCACAGTTTGAAATAAAAACCCCAAGGTTTTAGTGACGTCTACCACTGACGTCGGTACTTTAATTTTCTGTGAATGAGGAAACTTCTTTTCAATACTGGTTGGATCTATCGTATAAGTTTTCGTCTCTGTAATGAAACGTCTGATTCCAGGTAGATCAGTTCCGATGCCAAAAAGGTCACCAGTACATACCGACACTCTCAACCTGACACTTCTTTCGACTCGTGGCTTCTTAACTACGAAAACTTGACACCACAACCTCTTCTGAGAACTCTCAGGGAACCTGACGTTCCTCTAGGTTGGTCAGGTAAGACTTCCTCTAGTCGGGAGCCACAAGAAACCTTCCTTACTACGATTTCGACTTAGAGGTTATGAAACCGCTGGAGTACGTTTCTCAACTGAGTAACCTTTTCTGAGACTACGACCCTCCCAACCTCCGTCCTCCTCTGCCCCTGCTGTCTCCTACTCTACCGACCTACCGTAGTGACTGAGCTACCTACACTCAAACTCACTTGAGGTCCTCAACCACTACCTGTCCCTCCGGACCACACGACGCTAAGTACCCCAACGTTTCTCAGCCTGTACTGACTCGTTGACTTGACTTGACTTACACATTAAACTCCGGTCGTAATAACTGTCTAACAATATTTTTTATTCGATATTCTTTTCTTTTTATATGAAGGACTTAGTTCTTTGTTTTTAATAAACATTACAAAATCGTTTAACTTGGGTTGTTAAAAATGTTTACTATTACTTGGTTAGTCTTAATCCCAAATAAGAATGCTTTCGTTCTAAACAAAATGTAAATTTCCAGTTAGTTAGAGGAGGTGATACAATTGTTTGGTTTTCCCTATTTCATACTATTAAATTTATGTACACTTTTATCCGTAAAAAAATTTAAAACAATTAAAATTTTAGAAATTAAGAATGTACGCAAGGGTTTGTACTTGGGGGGAGGGTGGAGGGAGGGGTATTGTAGAGAGACCCAGTAGGGGTACGTGGTCGGGGTTCGTACGACATAGGACGCAGTCTGTATCTGACCGCTAAGCTAAGAATGTACTATATATGTACAACCTTACGGTAAGAGGGTTTAGTAGGGTGGGAGAGGGAGAGGGAGACTCAGGTTTTCAGGCAATATGTGTAGACACAGAAAAAAGGACAGAACGTATGTCCCAGTAGTAACGGTAGAAAGATTTAAGGTATATATACATAATCATATGACATAACCACAAAAAGAAAGACCGAATGAAGTGAGACATATTAGCCGAGGTCAAAGTAGGTAGAGTAGTCTTGACTAAGTTTACATAAGAAAAATTGCCGACTCATTATGAGGTAACACGTATACATGGTGTCGAAAGAATAGGCAAGTAGACGACTACCTGTAGATCCAACAAAGGTACAGGACCGATAATGTTTGTCACGACGCTACTTGTAACCCCATGTACACAGAGAAAGTCAAGACCAAAGGAGCCACACATACGGGTCGTCACCCTAACGACCCAGTATTCCATCAAGATAAACGTTAAAAAATTCCTTAGAGGTGTGACAAGAGGTATCACCGACATGATCAAACGTAAGGGTGGTTGTCACATCCTCCCAAGGGAAAAGAGGTGTGGGAGAGGTCGTAAATAACGAACGTCTAAAAACCTAGCGTCGGTAAGACTGACCACACTTCACCATGGAGTAACACCAAAACTAAACGTAAAGAGATTATTACTCACTACAACTCGTAGAAAAGTACACAAACAATCGGTAGGCATACAGAAGAAACCTCTTTACAGATAAATCAAGAAACCGGGTAAAAAACTAACCCAGCGAATAAAAAGACCTTAACTCGATCTATTCAACGAACATATAAAAACTCTAATCAACAAACAGTCAACGAAGTAAACGATACTAAAAGAGGGTAAGTCTTCCGACAGAAAAGTGGAACGAATATAAAAGGAAACAACACGTCTTCGAAAATTAAAATTAATCTAGGGTAAACAAATAAAAACGAAAATAAAGGTCTTAAGACCCTCCACCTAGTATCTCCTAGGACGACACTAAATACAGACTCTCACAAAACGGATACAAGAGGAGATCCTCAAAATATCAAAGACCAGAATGTAAATCTAGAAATTAGGTAAAACTCAAATAAAAACACACGGCACAATCTTTCACTAGATCAAAGTAAGAAAGTGTTAACCAATTGGTCAAAGGGGTCGTGGTGAACAATTTCTCTAACAGAAATGAGGTAACATATAAGAACGGAGGAAACAGTTTCTATTCCACAGGTATACACACACCTAAATAGAGACCCGAAAGATAAAACAAGGTAACTAGATATACAGACAGAAACACGGTCATGGTATGACAGAACTACTGACACCGAAACATCATCTCGGACTTCAGTCCGTTCAACTAAGGAGGTCAAGGTAAGAAGAAAGAGTTCTAACGAAACCGATAAGCTCCAAAAAACATAAAGGTATGTTTAGAACTTTAATAAACAAGATCAAGACACTTTTTACACCGACCATCGAACTATCCCTAACGTAACTTAAACATTTAACGAAACCCATCATATGAGTAAAAGTGATATAACTAAGAAGGCTAGGTACTTGTACCATATAAAGAGGTAGATAGTCACAGGAGAAACTAAAGAGAGTAGTCACAAAATATCAAAAGATATATATCCAGAAATCAAAGAAATCCATCTAAATAAGGATTCATAAAATAAGAAAAGTAACGTTACCACTTACCTTAACAAAGGAATTAAAGAAAAAGATGAAAGAGTAATAAGCACATATCCTTACGTTCCCTAAAGACACACAACTAAAATATAGGACGTTGAAATGATATAAGTAACTAATCGAGATCATTAAAAGACCACCTCAGAAATCCCAAAAGGTACATCTCCTAGTACAGTAGACGTTTGTCACTCTCAAAATGAAGAAGAAAAGGTTAAACCTAAGGAAAATAAAGAAAAAGACGAGACTAACGACACCGGTTTTGAAGGTCTTGATACAACTTATCATCGCCACTTTCACCTGTGGGAACAGAACAAGGACTGAAATCCCCTTTACGAAAGTTAAAAAGTGGTAACTCCTATTACAAACGACACCCAAACAGTATATATCGAAAATAATACAACTCCATACAAGGAAGATAAGGACGAAAGACCTCTCAAAAATAGTATTTACCTACAACTTAAAACAGTTTCCGGAAGAGACGTAGATAACTCTATTAGTATACCAAAAATAAAAAGTTAAACAATTACACCACTTAATGTAACTAACTAAACGCCTATAACTTCTTAGGAACGTAGGGACCCTATTTCGGGTGAACCAGTACCACATACTAGAAAAATTACACAACAACCTAAGACTAACGATCTTAAAACAACTCCTAAAAACGTAGATACAAGTAGTCACTATAACCGGACATCAAAAGAAAAAAACACTGTAGAAACAGTCCAAAACCATAATCCCACTACCACCGGAGTATCTTACTCAAACCTTCAAATGGAAGGAGACGTTAAAAGACCTTCTCAAACTCCTCCTATCCACAATCGAGAAGAGCTTTAAAAACCATCTTAAGTCGACACTTCGGCAGACCTGGACCCGAAAACAAACGACCTTCTAAAGACTAATGGCAAAGTTAAAGGCACGAACACTACCCAGACAATTCTAAAAGATAAAGAAGGACCAAGTCAAAACCTTTTAACATGAAAAGATTCTTAAACAGGTAAAGAAGGTGCAACAGGTAAAATAACCGTATGTTGACGACTATCATCAGAGAATACTAGGAAACATAAAGACACAACAGACAACACTAGAGAGGTAAAAGTAAAGATTAAAATAACTAAACTAAAAAGAGAGAAACGAAGAACTACTCAGACCGATTACCAAACAGTTAAAATAAATAGGAAAGTTTCTTGGTCGAAAACCGAAACAACTAAAAACGATACCAGAGAAAACAAAGAAAACGTAAATAAAGACGGGATTAAAAATTCTAAAGAAAGGAAGATGATTGAGACCCCAAGAGGTTAAGAAGGAAAAGATCAACGAAATCAACATCTCAATCCAATAAATAAACTGAAAAAAGAACAAAGAACTCCATACGGACATAACGATACTTGAAAGGAGAATCGTGACGAAAATATCACAGGGTGTCCAAAACCCAACAACACAAAAGTAAAAGTAATCAAAGATACGTATAAAACTAAAGAAAAAACTAAAGAAGACACTAAACAACCAATAAGTCTTCACACAACAAGTTGGAGGTATACAACCTTAAAAATTATCAAAAAGAGGACATTAACTCTAGATTAGAATTACGTAATACCAGTCTTTTCTACGAACCTTACTAAAGCTAAAAAAACTTAAATAGTTCAAATCTAAATACCGGGTCCTACACTAGATAGGACCTCTTCCAAGGTACTCGTGAACTTTTTTTCCACTTTAAGTAACAAAACCCCACTTTACAGGATATCTATACTTAATCCAGATTGACTAGATTACATAGTAAATTTCAAACGTAAAGAAACAATTAAAAGACAAATCAACTAGACAGGTATCCACACTCACCCCATAATTTCAGAGGGTGATAATAACACAATAACAACTAAAGGGGAAAGTATGAACAATCGTAAACAGAATTGTATAACGCCACGAGGATATAACCCACGTATATATAAATATTAACAATATAGAAGAAGAACCTAACTAGGAAACTAGTAACACATCACCGGAGAAACAGAGAAAAGTGTCGGAAACAAAATTTCAGATAAAATAGTCTATACTCATAACGGTGAGGACGAAAGAAAACCAGAGATCTTTTATCCGTAAATCTTTTCTTATAAAGACTAGTTTTAAAAGTCATTTGATCTTTGTCTTCCCCTTAAGGACTTAGACTATTACCTATAGATGTTTTACAATATCAATTTAGTATAAATGTCCATTTTCAGATTCACAAAAAGGGTAATCTTGTCTTTATTCTCTTCGTACAGATGAGAGTTTTAGAAATGAGTCGTAACATACCCTAGAGAACGGTTGACTTATTCCGTTATTTTTATATATTTATTTTTCTTAGTTTAAACCTTTCCTCTGTTGTTTTGATTTAAATAAGTACAAAGTACATTAACAGCTACATCTTTAGGTTACATTGATCTTTTTTCTTACGGTTTGGATTACTTACTCAAACATTTCCAACGTCCTATGTTCTAATTGTGTGTTTTAAGTATAGATATTTATATAAACGGTACTTATTTTCCTTTATATTTAAATGGTTTGTTATAGTAATGTTAATATACACCTTCTGGAATGTGACTTTTACTGTAAATGTACTCCCATGTACACAGTTTTAACCAATTTATTAATATAAAAAGTATATAACTTGAATAACATATATATCGGGAAACTACACAAATAAGATTCGTTGAAGTTAGTACAGGTTAAGAAAACGCTGGGACACCTGAGACAGATATCCTAAGAGGTCCGTTCTTATGACCTCACCCAACGATACGGGAGGAGGTCCCCTAGAAGGACTCGGTCTCTAGTCCTTCTAAAGAATACAGAGAACATAGAGGACGTAATCGTCCTCGCAAGAAATAATGATCGTAGAGGACCCTTCGGGTCTGGAACATATCATCCTTTATTAAAATATATATGCGCGGACCTACGAACCAGTACAGACTGAGGAGTACTGGGGTCCCCAATATATCGGGTGGTCCGAGACGACAGGTGCCTCAAAATGTCCGTTCTTATGACCTCACCCAACGGTAAAGGATGAGATGAATATATAAAATTTAACAATTTTTAACAATACCATTTTGATAGAAAATATATGATAAAGTAGTATAGTAAATCGGAGGTATATACAACACTTGTTTGTTAAACAAAGACATAATTTAAGTGAGAAAAGTACACAAAGTAGTGGCGTACTTTTAACTTCTTCGTATCTTTGTTCCCGTGTAATAAAAATCTCTTTTGGATTATAAAGTTGTCGTAATCGTAAGATCGTGAAGTCTCACCACCGTAAATACGATCCCGAAGAGGGAAACACTAATATTCTTTGAGTTTCCAGGTTCGTAAAATAAGAGTGTGTTTTTACCGGTCTCCGTCTTTTCCTATCGAAGAGGGTCGCACGGAGAGAAATTCTCATTCTTTGGTAGAGATTAGTAGTAGAAGAGTGATTTGTTTCTGGTCTTCTCTAGCGGAAGAAAAAAACTTAGTGAGTATTTTCGTTTATTTTGAATTGTTTAACACTGAATCCTTTCTCTGAGGGAAATAGTCTTAACAAAGTATATGGATAAGGGTTTTGTAACAGTCCCCTGATCTAGGGGAATTGACTGTACATAATTTGTTCTACTTGAGAGAAAGGACGTTTGTGATCCCGTCTTTGACTAAAAAGGGGAATTGTCGATTTCAGTTTCTTCTGTTCTGGGTGTCACGGTGATGTGTTTACGAGGTTTTCTTTCTGTTGAATAATAGTTCATGTTGTGTTTTATCTCTACTTTGTACCGGGAGATCGCAGACCCTCGAGTTCCTTAATTCGTGAAACTCATTGTGTTAGTTAGTTAATCACCAGTGTATAGTCTACTTTGTGAAAACGTAAGGAGAACGGATGTTCTTCTCTGGACTTAATAACACCTGGTCACTAAATCGTGACAGGGATGAAGGGTCTACCGTGATCACCATTTCTTAGACGGACGGTTTCGTCCTCTGCACTCAAGCTAGGGACCCGACCCTTCTAGGTGACCTCATTCTTTACAACTGGGCGAGATCATAAGAACGGACCCTTTAGGGTGACTGTCTCCTCGGACCGTCTAATGTCAAGTACCCTGGTGTTTCTCAACCTACGTTGACTTGTGTGTGTGTGTGTGGGTATGGGATGTACATCTAGAGGTCACTTCTATGAGAGACTTAAAACATAGGAATAAGTCAAGAGTAAGAATAGACATGTTTTCTCCGATGGTGTTCAGATGTACCAATGGCAGGAGACAACAAGAGGATATAGACACTGAAACACGTCACAAGTTAGTGTAAAGATCCTAGGGTCTCGTGAGTTCTTTACGAAGATTCTTAAATCTTTTCTCATAAGTTTTCCTGACAGATGTTGTCAGGAAGGGGTCAGGGACACGGTACCTGATCATGACAATCCTTGGTCCGGAGTGTCGTCCCTACTTGTCGTCCGTTCTCTCGTTTCGAATAGACATAAATGTCGGTGAGACCAACGTCCTTTTATTCGAGTCACAAGGGTGACTAAGACATAAAACGACCCAACATATTAATAAAGTAATATATAGTGTTAAATTATCGTTAGCTTTATTTCTCGTGTTATTTACGTTTCATGAACTTCGTAGAACTTTTGTAGGAGGGTGGGGGACAGGTACCTTTTTAACAGAAAGTGTTTTGTTAAAAACCGGATTTTACTTTCTGGTCTAAATGTCGAAGGGACCACCGAGTCTCCATTTTCTTGTGTAGACAGTTACGTCCTCTGTGTCCAAGATAGGGACCCAACTCTTCTAGGGGACCTCTTCCTTTACCGTTGGGTGAGATCATGAGAACGGACCCTTTAGGGTCAGTCTCCTCGGACCACCCGATGTGTCAGGGACCCCAGTGCTCTCAGTCTATACTGAATCACAGACTTGTGTTTGTTTTATATGAGATAGACCTGAGTAGAATCACTTCAACGAGTCAGTACGGGCTGAGAAACGCTGGGGTACCTATCATCGGACGTGGTTCGAGGAGACAGGTACCCTAAAAGTTCCGTTCTCATGACCTCATCCAACGGTATAGGAAGAGGTCCCTTAGAAGGGTTGGGTCCCTAACTTGTGTCCAGAGAGTGTAACATCTGTCTGCGAAATGGTAGACTCAGTAGAATAAAGGGGGATTTTTGTGTAAAATAGTGATTTTCTCTACAAGAAAGTATCGTCTCAGGATAAAGTGGATTAAATCCTTTCTGAGTATATAATAAAATTCTGTTGAGAAGGGGTGAGGGTGGTACGTCAGAACACAGAATGTAAAGAAGGGAAGGAAGTGAAAACTCTTTAGTCATTTGGAAGGGTTACCTCTAAAGACCTTCATAAGTCGTTATTTTATGCGGTAGAAAATAGGAAAGGTTCTTCGCGGGTAGGAACAGGAAGGTTGGGTGAACACTTCGGACTACTGTCGTGGGGTCGAGTATGACATCGACCAGTCCCAGGTCCCCGAAGCGTGGACCCCACCGAACCGATTGGGTCTTCTATAGTTCTCCGGAGACCTCACAAGATAGGTAACCACTGGGGTTAGCGCGTAGGAGCGTATAACGGTATTACGTAGTAATTCTTTTCTCATCTGTTAACTAGTGTCTGACTTTCCTAGACGACGCAGCGAGCACTTCTCAGACCGATCTCTCTCACTGTTCCTCTAGCTGACTTATAAAAGTATGTCACTCACGAGTTTTGATCGATAGGAAGTAAATAAATAATAAAAGTCAGTCCTTTAATTTCTACTTATTACTAAAGGGTTAACGGGAAGTGTTAGTACTAAGTCGGACTCTCGATTATTCGGTGGAAGTTATGGGCGGGGGAGGTGGTGGTGGAAAAGACTTGTCTATAAAAAAGGTGTGCCTACTTGTGTTTCTTTATTAGTCTATCCTCTAAAAAGAAGATTTAATCCGGAGAACAAACATTTGAGTTTCTCACGACTACGTCAAGTCTGTGACGAGAGGTGGTGTGTCCGGGCACAACGGGTCCAGACGGTGTTTCTCACCCCTCTTCCCGTCCAAAACAAGATAAGAGGTCCAAGGAAGACACACTCTCCGGTAAGTCCGCGAGCGACGAAGAGACGTGGGCGTAAGAGACGGGGAGAGGGACCGAGTGTGGGAGAGAGACAAACAGAGACAATCCGGTCGTACTCTCCTCGCGGCGACCGACCCTTACACGAAACTACAGCTGGAGACCGACGGTGCCGGTCTGGACGGAACCACCCACTCATCGTGCCCTCACTCCCGTACACACCCTCTCTCCTCCTACTTTCCTCCCGCCGACCCCGGGTCCTACGCCTGTCTGAGGACAGACAAGTAAATCTACGAAGTCCTTCCCTTTACGACTCAGAATGCTAATGTCTCCAATGCTTGGTCGAGTTGAAATCTTTACTGGTACACTTCATGACGGATTGCGTTTCTTAGTTTAATAACAAGTCCGAAACCCGTAGTTTTTTTTTTTTTTTTTTCTTCTTCTTCTTCTTCTTTCTTTCTCTTCTTTCTCTGCTCGGTACTCGTAACGGTTTCTCTTTTTCTGTGAGTCTACTGTAAGATTCCTCCGACCAATGAGTTCCTACGTCCCTTGGGCTGTCTCTATCCCAGACTCACTACCGAATCGTGTTGAACGCGAGAAAGTCGAAAACAAAACTATTGAACGTGGTCTATGGTCCTTATTTAGTGTCCGGGACCACCATTCCGATGTAAACACTACGTCCGTCCGTTGTGTACTTTAGCAATGTACCCGGCAGAGGAGACTAGAGACCCCTGGTCGGTCCGTTCCCTGTAGGACTCTCCGACTTGGGTGTTTCTTCGAATGCCAAACATACTTAAGAACCGTAAGTTCTCGATGGAGGTCAGTACCTCAAGGACACCGAAACAGATCTAGTTTTCCGGAATATAGCGGTCCAACAGTCTTATCTAGAACAAGAGGATAATGGTTGTGAACAAAGGAGAAGGGAGTTGGTGAATAAAATAATTAGGGTGGTGCATTTCCTTATTCTGAGAGAGGAGTAGTTACTAAAGTGTTGTGAAAGACAGTTGTGAGAGGTCGTTCAAACCGTTCCACCTTCCTCCGTTTCTTTAAAATATATTTTAGGAAAAACAAAAAAAAAGATAAAACAACTGAGGGTCTCCTATAATAAAGTTTTTTATAATAGTAGTTCGTTCTTAATTAATTTCTAGACGACATACGATATAGGTAGCAGAGTAACAAGTCAACGATTCAACACAGACTGAGAAACACTGGAATGCCTGACGTCGTGTGGTCCGAAGGGACAGGAAGTAGTAGAGGGCCTCAAACGAGTTGAGTACAGGTAACTCAGTCACTACGATAGGTTGGTAGAGTCGGAGACGGTAGTGGAAGAGAAAGACAGGAGTCAGAAAGGGTCGTAGTCCCAGAAAAGGTTACTCAACCGACAAACATAGTCCACCGGTTTCATAACCTCAAAGTCGATGTAGTAGTCAGGAAGGTCATTTATAAGTCCCAACTAAAGGAAACCTTAACCGACCAAACTAGAACGACAGTTTCCCTGATGGTTCTCAGAGAGATCGTGGTATTAAGTTTTCGTAGTTAAGTAGTTGTGAGTCGGAAGGAATACCAGGTCACTAGTATAGGCATGTACTGATGACCTTTTTGGTATCGAAACTTACATACCTGGAAACAGGCGTTTCACTACAGAGACGAAAGTTTATGTGACAAATCCAAACAGTATCGAAAAGAAGGTTCCTCTTTCGCAGAAAAATTAAAGTACCGACGTCAGTGGTAGACGTCACTAAAACCTCGGGTTCTTTTACTTTAGTCAGTGACAAAGGTTAAAAAAGGGTAGAAAAACGGTACTTCACTACCCTGGTCTACGGTACTAGAATCAAAAAACTTACAACTCAAAATTATTCGGTCGAAAAGGTGAGAGGACAAAGTAGAAGTAGCTCCCCGAGAATTCAAGAAAAAAACGAAGGACGGTAATCTTCCCATAGTAGCCGTATTGACTTCAACAACTATAAAGAGGATCGTTAAAACTAAGGTCGAACACTAAGTAGGTTGTGATACGTAATACATAAGATGTACATTCAATTTATTCGTCCCACTGTTATGTGTCGGAACTACACAAGGAAAGGGTTAAAACTTGTCAGGTAACAAGGTACGGGTCAAGATTGACAACGAAGAACAGGACTTATGTCCAAAGAGTCCTCTGTCCATTATTGTCTGAATTTCTTAAAAGGTGTCAAACAACACTATGTGTGTCGAAAGTGAATCAGTCACTTCGTCTTCATCTACAACAAAAATTCTTAAGAAATCGAAAAAGACAATAGACTGACCACAACCGTTAAACTAGAGACCAAGGAGACGGAAAAGATTTAGTTCGAACATGTAGACCTTCAAGAGTCAAGTGCATGACAACTTCGGATCGAACTTCCTAAAACTCGTAATGGAACGGTCGTGCACTTTACTCGCGTCGACATGGCATCAAACTTGTAAGAAACCGTAACAGAAAGAAACCTTAACCTTACTTTTTGACTAGAAAAGGTCAGGACACAGGTGACAACTCAAAAGGTATCTAGTGACTTAGGTCTTCAAGTTTCGTTTTAGTAAAGTGAGATAAGATAGACCTTGACAGGAAGTCGTGATTTTACGGAGGATGATAATTTTATACTAGAAATAAAAGATCTTCTTAGAGTAACATCCTCTTATTTTACTATTCTTCAAGATATAAAAAGGGTGACACAGAAAATTCCTTTTCTGAAAAGCAAACGTACTAACATAGAATGGACTCTGTTTTACCAGTTACTTACAAGAGGATGACTAGTCTCTTAATTACGATCGATAAACGATCACTTGTTAAGAGTCACAATAATCCTCGATTTATTTAACAGACGACGGTCAGTTTTACGGTAAGTTTGTTTTGGAGTGAGAGGTAACTCTATCTGACTGTGTATTGAACGTAGGTTCTACGGAAGTTTCGGTTAGGGTATAGGGTGTCGAATGTCGGACCTTTTTTTTAAGTCTCAGGAGAGTCGAGATTGGAAACAGGGATTCTTATCCGTACTACTACGACGAAAATCCCTGCAGAGTCGAGTTTCCTTTTGGGAGAATACCTTATCTCTTCATAGGATAGTAGTATGAGTGGGGTTGGGTTCTCGAAGACCCGATATTCAACCCAAGTGCCAATAATTTTTTTTTTTTTTTATGGGAGGTAACGAAAATTAACTGTTTTGTGTCTCTCTAGATCCAATTTACCTTGATAAACAAAATTTCCTATTTATGTGGGAGTCACTATCTCTTATTCAAGTCTAATTGATACGTATAAAAGTACTCACGAAAACAAAAGATTTGGTGTGAGTACTCTTTAGAATGACAACACTTTTAGTAACGGTTTTTGTATTTTATTTTATTTCGTCCTTTTAACGTATCCGTTGCCTCATCGGGGGGAAAGTGTCGGGTTCGTCTATGATACGGAAAGGGGGTGTGTCGTCCAGTAGAAACCACTGAAGGGGCCAGAAGTGAGGTGGGGAGTTAATACCTTAGTCGTTTTGAGAGTCCCCTTCTTCTGGGTCTTTCTTGTTTACACCGTCGTTCTCTGTCTCCTTAGTTATGAAAGTCTCAGACTCTTACATTACCCGGGACATCTAGACAATTAATAGTTTGTTTTTAAGACAAAGTTCCTCCCTTTTTTTTACGTAAAATTATCGTCGAGATATTAATCGGTAACGACAGGTCCCAAAGAATCATCGAAAATGCAAACAGACGTAAGTGGAAATAAAGGAAATTGTTACAAGTGTATTTTACCGAGTCTTAACGAGAGGGAGATTAATAAATGACATTGTTGGTTGTTCGACTCTCTTTCTACTGTCTCCTCACTTCTTTCTAGAAAAATACCCTATAACTGAGTGGCGACAAAGGAAGAATGAGGGGCTATAAAAACGCAACAAAAAAGGATCGTATATTAAACATGCAAACGTATTTTGTGAACGGACTCGACAAACTAAAATACTACGAACTAAAATTATACCTATGTATCAAAAAAGTCGGAAACCATTTTCTGTCTAGGTTAGATACGGGTTTTAGCGGTGACCGGTTCTACCTCGACCACCCTGAACAGACACTATCCCCACCCTCAGTCAAATATTTACACTTACACTGTTGAACCTCCTGCATTCTCAAGTCAACGGTTTTGACTTAAATTCCGTCCTTTGTTAAACCCCCCTTTACAAGTTAAGACTCCTTCGTGTACTCTTTACTTTAGGAGTTATCCCGTTTTTGTTCTCGTTTTAGGGTTCCTGTTTAGTCTCAGTTTCAGTGTTGTCAGATTTCTTCCGTCCTGTAAGTGTGACTACCTTCATCAGTCGGACCATAGTACAGGAACTTGACTCTAACGAACGTAGGTGGAAAGACTTTCGGGTAGAAATTTTCCACTTGAGACTCAAGTCGTGGTCTTTACTACTTGTAACGTAACACATATTGTCGTTGAGACATGAGTCGGTTGTGGGTTATATACCTTATTCTTGTACAAGTTCCCAAGTACAATCTTGGGACAATCTTGTGTCGGACCCTTCTCCGTCTAAGTTTATGATAAGTGGTGGAAAGACACTCGTTGTACTTCACTAGCGATAGTTGTTCAACAGTAATGATTCACTAGTCTTATAATACTCGTTCTACCATTGTACTTTACTCTTCTCCGATTTTAATTTGTCGACTCGTCACTGGTAACGTGGGGAACATTCTAGTGGGTAGGTTCAGTGAATGTCCTACTTCTTTTCTAGTATCTTATGGTCCTGTAGTGACTGTAATGTTTTGGTACAGTTCGCCGAGAGAAATTTTAGTCAGTATCCGTACTGGAATCTGGAAAACCCACGACAGGGATAAATTCAAAGAAAGTTTCTACTCAGATAAGGGTGAAACTACACTACGGGTACTCTATTATGTTCTTCATGGAGGTGAGAGACCCTCGGGTCCCGAAAGGAGACCCTATTCGTACCCTACTGAAGAGAGGTTGTGTTTCGGTTCAAATTTTGACGGGTACGACACAATCTCTAGAGGTCGTTGTAAGTCTTGTTTTATTTAAAACGAGACAAGAGACTCATCATTACCGAGAACCATTATCCGAGAAAGACACCAAATAACCAGGTAGTACGTCAAATAATCTCGGGTCAGACACAGTCCTGAAGGTAATATTCGGGTATAAAGAGACCCAACTCTCTAGTTGTTATTTTAACCCGATCGTAACTTGGAATTAGAACTATAAGTCGGGGACGAACTCTTATCTCCTCCTCTTTAATTTCTCTCTTCCCGTCTCTCTGTCTCTACCTTTCTTTGTGGGTCCTTACACTACATCATTAAGGTTATAAAATAGAATCATCGATTAACATTCCGTGTGAAAAAAAAAAGTAACAAAGGTAAATAACACCCTGTGTAAACTACCTACTCTTCAATAAACTATCTTTTTTTAATTTATTTTTAATTTTAGTCAAAAGGGAGTCGTGTCAATAGTATAGATACACAGGTGTTTCGTTTGTACAGAAGTGGAACATTAAACGATGAGTTCAGAGAAATTCTTGCTCCCCAAATTGTAATACGTTTCGGTTCTCTCTTTTTATCCAAAAATTTACAACTTAAAAAGGATAAAAAAAAGAAAGGAAACCGAATACTAGTCGGTGACCGTCTGAAGACAATTCTACTTGAAAATATAGAAAGAAAGAAATTTGTTTTTGGTTTATTATGGTTACAACAAAAAATAAAAATGAGTATGGTGTGATTTCTTTTAATAAATTTGCACAAATTTCACGAAGGCTACCGATTCCTTTCTAGTAAGTATTTCCTAGGTAAAGTTTTGTGTGACAGAACGACATTACAGGTGATATCTCTTTCTGGAATCGAATTTAATATGGTGTCGATAAAATTTACCTAAAAATTTAATAGATGGAAACGTAAAGTAGTACCTACAAAGTCCCTTTAATAGGACTCTATTACGGTTGTTTACCGACGTCTGAAATCCAAATATTAACGAGAACAAGTAAATTCCAAGGGTCGTCTGGTATAGTCCTTTAAGTTACGGACCGTTCAGCCCCAACTATTATATGGCATTGACCGTAAAAGAATAATCTACTCGTGGGTTTAGTCGAAAGTAAACATCGTTACTGGGATTAATTCTCTTGGTACTGAATTTCGTGTCAGACACGTCAAATTCTTAGCCTAGACCTATACCATCATAATTGGTTTCCCAATAAAAAAAAGAAAAAGATCGGGTCTTTTAACCGTAATAGATTTGAGTTAAAAAGTATACATATAGTATAAAAAAGTTAAGGAGAGAGTTTTACTCTCCGAAGGAAGATCGAAGACTTATGTCTACACATTTTGACAGTGTACACATGTAAGGGTACACACACTCACATGAGTGGGGGCAGATGTCATCTACTAAGTCAAAATCTCAACATTCTCTCGAATCTTTTTTGTTGAACGACGTTACGAGTGATCGGGGTCGTAGAATTCGCCTTCTTGGTTCCCGAAACTTCGATTGTGTTAAACGAAACCTAGTAGTCAACCACTCTCCATTTCGGATTTAACGTATTCATAAAACTTTTGACGTGTTCTTTCTTGGAGGAAGAGGGGTGGAGGGCGTTTTTTCTTTTTTTTTTTCCTGGACCATTTCTACAATGGACCCCGTATACAATTACATGGACCTAAAAAAAAAAAAAATTGAGTAGGTCAGTTGTCTTTCATAATCAACGACCCTGGAACTTCAAAACATATCTGACTTTAAAATAGGAATGTAACCAGTACCACCCTGGTTCTGGTATTTTAGTAGAACCTGACAAAACCTTCCTATAAACTCATGAGGTAGACTTACACACATATTTTAAACTTTTCAATATCTCGCCCTGGGTTTCATTTAATGTGGAGAGAATATACGGCTCCTATTACTCTACCTCGTCCTTACTATTGGTCACAAACTTCTAGTACAGTATTAAGTATTTCTTGGAAATGGATATAACAAAGGAATTGATGTTAATGGAAGTGGGTCGTGACACTTCTACGTACCACTCTTGTTCCTGACGTTTATAGTCTCGTTATGGTAGGGGTAAAGAAACAAATCTTTATTCTGAAAAAGGAATTCACCTTTTTTAGGTCCAAATGTATGTACATGAGAGGTAATACGAGATGACAGAAGGACCATCTTTATTAATAATAACTATTATATTTATCTTTTTCAATTACAGTAAAGAGTCAATACCAATACTAATATCACCACTAATGTTGTCGACAATGAAAACTCGAAGTTCACGAAAAGAGACGTCATAGAACGTGTATTTGTACCTACGTCTTTGGATATGTCGTCCATAATAGTGTGTTTCAGTCTCAAACTCGGTTTTGTCCGAGTTCCTCGAGTCTACTAAATAGATTTAAACGTCTCGGATACTTTCTGTCTTGGGTCAAGCTTTGGTCCAATCGAACTGGGTGTTACTTTACAAAAGAGAAACGTCATAAAGGAAGTACTATTCTATCGTGTGTACAAACTGTTTTATCACCATTTAACCGTTATCCTTGTGCTTGTCTTTAGTTACGTTTTGTGGGAGTTCCAAGTCAATCGTGTCCTTTTGTTGAAGTATCTTTTTTCTTTTCACGTGTTCTCCTTTCCGACAGATACATCACCCATATCCACACACACTCACACCCCAGCCCCCCATCTACAACCACACCCACACTTTCTCTCTCTACATATATATGTATCTGTACTGCATTTAGTGTATATATTTACTATGTACGTACAAATATAAAAGTAAATACCTATACATATGTATTTATGTACTTTTCATTTTTCATTTTGTAAAATTTTTATCTTGGTTTTCCTTATTATGTACTATAATAATTCCAAAAAGTGTTTTAGGATGTGTTCAGTTTGACAATAACTCATCTTAAATAAAATGTTTAAACCATATCCTTCTATCCTAAGGATGGTCATAATATCCGTTGAAAAATAATTCCAAATTAACAACCTCAAAGAAGTAAAGTTCCTTTTACTAAATCGGGGGTCCTATACGTCTACTGATAATAGTATTCGGTGTAAAAGAATTCCTCCCCTCCCGGAAGTCGATAAGAACTTTTTCGTTTTTAAAGGTCCTTAATAGGAATGACGATAATATTTAATTATTTAAAATCATCACGGTATGGTGTTTAGAAACCGTGACTGGATATATCTTTGTAATTATAGAATACTATAACTAAAATTTCTGTTTCAGGTCTTGGAATACCATTTAGACCTCCTTCAAACAGTGAGTACTATCTACGACGGCATTCTGAGTGGATTATTATAGGCTCACTTAGCATTAGAGGTGCCCTCGAGTTGTACCCGAGTTATTCGTGTGTGTAGGAGAAGTCCCCTGAGATCCGAGTGCCGGCAGGGTCCGTGTGAATAGTTGTCGGTGGATTTCGTGACGACCAAGAAAACGAGACAGGGACAGTGACTACTTGCCTCACTATTGGATCGAGTCCAAACACTCTAAACATGACAGTCATGGTTCGGCTACCTCGAAATCTACGTAGGGAGGGGTTCCGTTCCTGTAAAGGTTATCCTACTTTGTTCATAAAGTCTGGTTAATCTTTCTCGGACCTTCTCTGGGTCCATCCTAGTGTCTTGTCCGTACGAAACTCGAAACTATCGAGTTGGTAGACCCGTGTCAAGAAAGGTCTATGTTACAAGTCAAGTCAGCGAGCCAGTACAGGTTGAGAAACGTTGGGGTACCTGAACACACGTCAACACGAGTAGTTACAGGTCGGGTAATTTTTTTTTTTTTTTTTTCGACACGTCGTATAGTCCTCAATCTTTTTCGTTACGGAAAGGACGGGAGAGGAGGGTGGAAGGGGTGGAGGTCAAGTGGTGGAACTTAATAATCATGATATTAAGTGGTAGACGATTTATACAAAAGGTTCGGATCAGCTCGCATACATGATTGTGGTCTGTCGTCGGATACATTCACTAGTCTTCATATTTATCCTCATCGGCGATTCATTTGGTCGAGAAGATGTTCAGGGGCACTACAGTCCCCATCCCTACTTTCCCGTCTTGTAGTGGAAGGTCGTAGAGTCGATAGTCGGAATGTCTGGTAAGAGGGTTTTACCGGTCCGACCCTTTTGCAAACTCTGTCTACAAAAGGTCAAACAAATAAAGGAAGACAGTGAAGGGGACCATAAGAGACGAGAAGAACCGTCGACTGGAAAGTGTTTACAACCAAGACAAAATCTTTACGGGATAACATTTCTGCTCCCGTCTCAAGAGTCTCGTTTCCGGTCACATCGATCCTCCGAGGCACCCCTCGTTCCTCGGGACAAAGTAGACGGTCTCCGCTCACAATTGGACGGGGATCAGGGTTCCTCCCCGTCCCCCAGTCCGGGGTGAGAGGTTACGAAGTAGGTTCGAATGAATTGTAAGGTGTCCTCTCGTATTAATTGTCATGCCTTGTTACACAACCAACCGAGTAGCTGGTTATGTAACCAACCGTTCTATAAAAACTTTTATTTCTAACCATTTATAGACCCATTGAAAATATCCCTTTACAATCCTTTGTTTGACCATAAATTATCATACCCACAACTAAGTATAAAAGGTACAACCAATTAAGAAAGTCGAGTCTTAGAGATGTTCTATTTCTGACTAAACCGTACATTACCTCAAACAAACTTACCTTTAATAACAGTCTATGCGGCGTTAAGGGGAGGATAATCTATACTTTAAGATCGATTCACTTAGTTTATCGAAGAGACTTGGTAACAAAAAAGTCATTATTTTATTCGCATTGTAAGGGAGGGGTGAACGGAATTTTAAACAACTGTGAGTTCATTTTGGTCATACACCTTCGTGTGACATCTGTCGTTTTGTGAAAGGTTCCTATGAAACAACCTATAATAATGAGTTATTACCAAAAATATTTCGAAGTCTACTATTTTTATACCCGTAAGGTTTTAATCCTGTGGAGTTTTTCATTACGTTACCCCTCGTGCACCCTCCAATTTGTTAGGAACGACTTGTCCTCTACTTGAGTCACTAACTCTCTATACCTCACGGGGTCACCGAGTCACCATTTCTTAGGTGGACGATTACGTCTTCTGTGTCCAAGGTAGGAACTCAGACCTTCTAGGGGACCTCTTCCTTTATCGTTGGGTCGGGTCACAAGAACGGACCCTTTAGGGTACCTGTCTCCTCGGACCACCCGATGTCAGGTCCCCCAACGTTCTCAGTCTGTGATGACTCGTTGGTTTGTTGTTGCTCACTCTACTTTCAATGTCCTGTCTTGAAGGAGGAGGAGGACAGAGGTTTTCCGCGTATCAGGAGTCCCCATTACTCAAGTTGTCGGTTGTCACCGTCGGGGTCACCGAAGGTCCCCAAAGAGAAAGTCCGTAACGAGTTGTCTGTTCCACGTCGCCACGACTGCGAGTGTCCAATCCTTAAGTTGCAGTTAACACAAAGAACCGTCGTAGAGACTTATTCTCGTTTGTCGTTCCTTCAAGGAAGATACGATAGTTTCTGACCTGGTCTCTCTGTCTTGGAGAGTGATGTAACACTTCCGTAGAGTACAAAACACAACCCACGACTAGGCTTACGAAGGAAGTCTCTTCCATTCATCAAGACTGACAGTGAAGTGTCTTCCCAGAGACCGTGTCTTTCGAGAGATTTTTGAGGGCGACTACCGGGAAGACACGGAGGGCTAATACAAAAAGGATAGGTGGAGAGGACAAAAAAGTCAATGTCAACGACCGAAACTCTAGAAACGGTAGAGTCAGTGTAAAATCGTACACAACGTAACATTACGAACGAAAAGTCACGAAAAGGAATATTTTCCTGGAGAAAAATTTTTTTTTTTTTTTTTCTTACCTTTGTTTGTCGAGAAGTGTAACTACCTTTCCTCTATAAGACCTCACACATATCGTACCACTCTTCCCGAGTGTCCCTACCCCTCTCGCATAGGTCGGACAGTCAATAAGGTGAACCTAAACGTCTTGAGGGATGATCCAAGACCGTTACGACTCTATTTATTGGAACCGAAGGAGGGGGTTTCCTTTACTCTGAGGGACAGTGGGGTAGTCATCGTACCCGAGGTAGTGGTGGACACTATGAAAATAAGTTTCGACTGGGTAAAGTATACTTAAGAAGTTCCGTCTCAGGTAAAGATTGGGTCGAGATTCTGAAGAGACAGTGGAAGTTGACGGGACTTGTGGATCTTGAAATCCACGGCGACAAATGAGTGATTCAACCACAGACTGAGAAAACCCTGAGGTACCTGAGATCGGACAGTCGGGGGAGACAGGTGCCCCAAAGGGTCCGTTCTTGTGACCCCACCGACCGGTAAATGAAGAGGTCCCCTAACTTGGGGACGGAGGACGGAACGTCCGTCTAGAAAATGGTGACTCGATGGTCCCTTCGGTGGATCTTATGTAATGCATAAATTATTGATAAATACTTTTCCATCGAAGTTCCAATTTTTTCCCTCTTCGGTTTTACTAAACTATAGTAAAATCGATCTTCTCACTCCAACCTACGTAACAAAGTTCCCGACGACGACGACGACGATTCAACGAAGGCAGCACAGACTGGGACACGCTGGGGTATCTACCGTCGGGTGGTCCGAGGGGGTAGGGACCCCGAGAGGTCCGTTCTTGTGACCTCACCCAACGGTAAAGGAAGAGATTACGCACTTTCACTTCAACAACTCAGTACAGACTGAAAATCGCTGGGGTAACTGAAATCGGAAGGTCCGAGGAGACAGGTACCCTAAAAGGTCCGTTCTCATGACTTCACCCAACGGTAACTTCCCGTGACTCTTGTTAACTTCTAGTACTTTATTAATTAACATACACTACGGTCCGAGAAACATGAGTGGTCTATAACCGAAGGAGGATGAAGGAACTAGTAATCCGTCCAAATCCAAATTAACGAGAGGAAATTCGTGGATGTCACTTGGTCGCTGACGTATGCATAAGGGTACACCTTACTCTGTTGCAGTTTTTCGTTGGGGGACTCACTTGAGGGCATTAAGGGTGTCATGATCCCATTTACACCGAGTTTCTGAAATATAACAGATGTCAGGGTATCAGACTAATACACTCTGGGTCCTACAGTCTATCTCGGGTGTTGTATTACCTGACCCTTACGTAATCGGAGTCTTTAGCCCTTAATTAGACCTTTGTACTTCTTAGTTTCCGTTTCTAGGAGAACCAATTTTGTTAAGATCACAAATTAGGTAATCCCACTAACCTTGTAATTTTCGTAGGAACCTTTCTAGTCTGGTTTTTCATTTTTCTTTAGTCCCTGGTGTTCTACTAGTTATTCGCAACAGTAATTACACGTACGCACGCGCGTGTGTGTGTGTGTGTGTGTGTTAGTCTGTCGATCAATGGAGGGAAAACGTTCCTTCTCCACCAGATCCTGACCTAAGTAGAAGAATGGTACCCTCGGGGACACTTAAATCAAGTATCGATCACATAGGGTCGTACCGGGGAGAGACGTCGGGGTCACTTTTACTGATAGAGTCACGTCCCACTGGACATCTAAAAAAGAAGTTAAGTCATCGACGAATTTCGGTCCCTTATTGAATGAATCGTCTCTTCTATTTCAAGTGCCCTATTTTACACATCCGTGCGTTTACATTCGATAAAGGTGAACCGTGTAGGTTCAGGTTATGACACGTAAGGTTTTAAGAGGTTTCACGATGTGTGTTGAAGTACGAAGAGACATGACGTTCTGTCCTAACACTTCCAGACTAAAGGGATTTAATTAAAAAGTATCGACTACTTAGGACTTAATTTACACCTTACCAAACTTTATTTCTCAGAGAGGAAGTGATACCCAACCGAAGAAACCCTCTACCCCCTCAAAAGGTATAGGAAAGGTTTCTTCTACCTACGAACACCTCATCTTCTCCTTCTAGTTACGTCAAGACTGACTTGAATCTACTACGAATTTTTTTACACTGGTCCTTGAGTCTCAACGTGTTGAGGTCCCCCACAGTGACCGTAACGTCAGACACGTTTGTCGAGGAGGACCTGAACCATTCGTGCCACCGAGATCTCTAGTGAACAGAAAGGAGAACAAATGTGACGACGACGACGACGATTCAGCGAGTCAGCACAGGTTGAGAATCACTGAGGTACCTGACGTCGGATGGTCCGAGGAGGCAGGTACGCTAAAAGGTCCGTTCTCATGGCCTCACCCCACGGCAACGGAAGAGACTAAGAAATGTCAAAGGAGATAGAATTCTAGCCTCTACCACCCCATCCTTCTCCTTCTCTTCGGCGGCATGTAACAGAACCGGGGTTTAGTGCCACGGTGAAGGTGCAGTCACAGGATACTCACGAGTGTTCGTTCTCCTCCGTCTTCACGCCTCGTGTTACGCAAAAGGGGAGAGTTGCAGACTCAGAGTGACGGCACAGGTGGTAGGGAGGGGTCCCCACCTAGTGACTCGGGGCAGGCGTGTCGGAGGAGACGTACTTTCGGGGTCGTCTTGTTAAGGAGAAATGATAAGATTGAAACGAAAACAGTTATTCGTGACTTCTGTATTTTTCTCTTCTACCCGAAACGAGGACTTACTCTCGCTAAACTGAAAGTTATAGTTCTCTCACCGTTTATGGAAGTCTACAACACAGGACGACTCGGAAAAGTCTCCGACCAAAAACAGACGTCTTCCGACAAAAGAGGAGTGTGATCTGGGTCTCTCCACTAGAGAAGAAATAAACTGGAGTACCTACGGAGAACCGCACGGTTTGACCCGGGGCCATTAAACCCCCCTTACCGTCCGTGTTTCGGTATAAAAGTACTCTGCGAAAGCCGGCACGGTATCACTCGTCCTCGGGTCCACGTATTTCGAGCGGACAGAGCACACAAACCCGACGACGGGAAAGAGAGAGAGGTGTGTCGGGGTCTCACCGTTGAAGAATTCCGTCTCGACACTTCATCCGTACTTTAACCGTGAAACTCTACGATACGAAAAACGTTCGAAACTCTGTGTAATTCTTAAATTTACGTAGGGGTTTATCGTGAACCCTAGTTCTTGCTATGGAAAGTCCATCAGACACGACTTCCAGCCTCCTACCTTATCCGGATGGTTGTGTTCATAACTGTGTATGTTGAGGGTCCGAGGAGGACTTAGTCCCAATATCTGTCGTCATCCCTCATTTTCGTATAAGAGAGGACTGTTCGAAGTCACGTCATTTTCCGTAAAATATAAATACGTATTACTCGATGAAGACACGAAATGTCTGGTAAAACGTGTACCAAACATGGAGTATAATTTAAACTACTACATAAACTTTCGTAAAATATTTGTCTTTTAACATACGTCTAAAATCGATAATACTTTTATTACTACTCATTTATTGAAGTCAATCACTCCAACAATAACTCGGTCGAACCTTCAGAGAGAGGGGGAGAAGGACTGGGATGGTAACTTACGTCTTTTATTCAATGTTTCCCCTATAATCCTGTACCAAAAGACTTCAATAACTGTAAGTGTCTTGACATGTATCTGTTATTTTAGGGTAAGGAATTTATTTTATGACCTTTTTTATTTCTCTAACTTTTGTTAGTCACGTGTTTTGATCCCACTTTATCATCCTTACCAATCATATAAAATTCTTCCAACGGACGGTTATAGGTAAGTTTAAAACTTTTTTCGGGATGATAAACCATAATTATGTTATTAGGGTGAGAACACTTAGGTTGGATGTTTTATTTTTGTAGTCAGTGATATGGGGACCACCGAGTCTCCAATTTCACAGACGGAGGTTACGTCCTCTGGACCCAAGCTTGGGACCCAGCCCTTCTAGGGGACCTCTTCCTTTACCGTTGGGTGAGGTTATAAGAACGGACCTCTTAGGGTACCTGTCTCCTCGGAACACCCGGTGTCAGGTACCCCAGCGTCTCAGCCTGTGCTGATTCGCTGAAGTGAAAGTGAAAGTGATATAGGAATATAGTTATCCCTCTGTCCATACATCCGTTCATCTATCTATCTACAAGTCTCATCGTAAAAAACACCAACGTCTTTTGAATTTTGTCGTTCAGTTGGTAAAAATTTTATAAATAAAACATAACCCCATATCGTCTAATTGTTACAATGCTATCAAAGTCTACTTGTCTCTTCTCTGAGTCGGTATATATACGTACGTAGGTAAGAGGAGATTTGCGAGGAGGGTAGGTCCGACGGTGTCCTGTGACTCGTCTTAAGGTACACGAAATGTCATCCAGGAACATTAAATACGTAAAATTTATATCGTCACACATGTACAGGTAGGGTTTGAGGGATTGATAGGGAAAAGGGGTAGAAAGGAGGACCTTTGGTATTCAAGTAAGAGACTCCGATACTCAGAGGAAGACAAAACATTCATTCCAGTAAACGTATTAAAGAAATATCTGACGTGTACATTCCCTACAGTATCCTATAAAGAGACAGATTGAATGAAGTGAGTCATACTGTTAGTGGTCCCACTAGGTACACCGACGTTTACCATAGGAAAGAAATAAACATTGCTGACTCATTACGAGGTAACATAGTTACATGGTGTGGAGGAAATAGGTAAAGAGATAACTACCAGTTGGTAAGAACTTGTTGTCTCGCAATTACAGAACCATGTTTATGAAACAGAAGTCCTATATGATATTAAATGACTCGAAATGTGAATAGAGTTTTACAAACTAAAATTACGAAAAAATCGACGTCAGGTACCTCAGCGATGATCAGCCCGTGCTGACTCGCTGAAGTGAAAGTGAAAAGTGAGAAGACGTAACCTCTTCCTTTACCGTTGGGTGAGGTCACAAGAACGGACCTCTTAGGGTCCCTACCCCCTCGGACCACCCGACGGCAGCTACCCCAGTGTGTCTCAGCCTGTGCTGACTACGGTGAACCGTCGTCGTCGTCGTATGACTATTTTACTGTGACTACATTCGTTAGAACGTGTATTTAGAAAAGAGTGTTGAGACTAATAAAGATATCATAAATAATGGTCTTCTCTTTACTTCTCATAAAGTCTAATACTAGTCTTGGTTGACTATACCCCTTTATATTCTCTCGTGTCCTCAGCCCACTCTCCTTTCACCTCAAACTGTCATACGATCCTCTCCTTCGAGTCACTTCCTTCGGAAGAGACCTTTTCCCCACGAACTGGTCCTCTGGATTTACTATCCTTACTCGCCCCGTCCGTCTTCCGACTCTCTTGTCTTCGGTACCGTACACGTTTCCGGGACTTCGTGCTTTTCCAAAGGTTCCTAAAACCTCAAACCCTCTCCTTCCTCTCTCGATGTAGTACTCGGAACTTCGAGTATTATTTCCCGAAACTAAAATGTCGTTCAATACCGTTTGAGAAGTCTCCACAGATTGACCCTCTTACCTGACTATGTCACACCCTAAAACTTGAAGAGTGAGACCGCACCTGTACTAAACATCCTCCTACTCACCTACACCCAATCCAATTAAGTAGATCCTCTGTTACTACCTCTCTTTACCTGTCTAACTTTTTCCCCTTTTGGTATCCTGCCGACGATCCAAAAGACGCGATCATTTTCCTACGTACGAACGAAGAATGACTCTCCCCTACCTCATCCATCTTTTTTTGAACCCTCTTCCCGACGTAACTTATATCTCTCCCAGCGTTCGAGACAAACCAGTACGACACCGTCTCTCAGGAGAGTGTTAGGGCAGTTCACCCCTCAACTGTGGAATCGGTCCACAAGTCTACTAAACAGTCTCGAGTTCCACACTTAAACCCTCAGTAGTCGTATTTCATGACGTCCCTTCCTTTTTTATATAAAAGGGAAAATGGAAAGATCCAAGAACCGACCCAGAGACATCACTTTCTGTCTAATTGATCTCTTTTCGTACACTTAAGTAAACTATGTTCAAAAGACACTATGTCTTCGGAAATATTCCTTTTCTGGTCTTCAATTTGGATTCACAAGAATACGAGTTAAACTACTTCTGACCTTTTCACGTTCGAGTACCTTTGACACTATTCTGTCTCATACTTGATTCGCATCATTTGACCTCCTTTGAATCGTTTAGTGGGTGAGGAAGTCTAAGGAGAGACTCGGAGCGAAGAAGTCTCAATTCCTACGATGAAGGGAGACCCAAATCCTTCCATGGACAGTGTACTCTCAGATTTCTGTACCAAGTCGTCTTTAAGGAAGGACTCGGACGGTAAAGAGTCTAAGACAGTCGAATTTCGTAGATCATACGTTCCACGGCATAAAACCTTGTTGTGCAGACCTTGAGGCAGTCATTGCAGTACCCTGACCCACGCTCCTTGGTCCTCTCTCACCTCTGTCTCCACTCTTCTTTCAGGTTCTGACTCGGGACCTAATCCTCTCCTCTTCACAGTCCCCGTCTTTTCACTGAATCCCTACCAACCACTGTGTCTTCTTTTTAGTCCTTATTTTCTCCTATCTTGTAAAATTTACTACGAGATTTTATGTCTGTCTTTTTAGGTGCCTTAAACCATCGTCCCCCAAGTACACCCAGAGACTTTTGGTGAAGTCACCCCGTCAACCCTGTGCAGAACGGGAGAAAACACCCTCCTTTACTCCCATTCCTTCTCCTTGTCTCGGACACTCACCTCTCTGAGGACGTCTCTTAAATCCGACATTTACACACGTCTCCCTTTTCCACTCTAGATATGTCGACAGACTACGTTTCCCCCAATCGGAAGTGAAGAAGACTTACTATCTCTGGTGGTACGTCGACGCACGGTCGTCCATACGAAGGAATTGTTTTTCCTGTGACTACTATTTTCTTTGGGCCTCTTCCGTTCTCCTCCGCCCTGGGTTTCGTGTTCACCAACGAAAAGGGAGAACGGTTATTTTGTTTCCTCCTTCCTCCTCTCCTCTCACGTCGACCTTCACATCTACACTAGCCTGTTCTGTACTCAAACTCCGTCTTCCTTTACCATACCCTTTTTACTAGAAGTTATCTCCTATTACGGTCCCTTGTATGGTCGCCTGAAGGTCGTTCGAGACGAGAAACCTCCACTGATTAAATTTGGTCAGTCGACTCGACACGATAATTATGAAAGACACCACTGAAGGTTCGGAATCGATATCCATTATCCGTCGTCCCATTGACTCAAGTGTGTTTCGATGCAAAAACGGTCTATTCAGGTTGTTTCCACACAAACGTCACGAGAGACAAAAGGTCCTAGTATTACCGTTTAAAAGTTTCCTTTACCTCCTTCTCTTCAGAACTATCCCCGACTTCCAATCTCTCTTTTATGAAGAGTCATACTGGTCGTCAATATCACTGACCCAAGGTTCATTCACTCGACTCTTCTACTCCACACCAGTCTCGTGACGTGCGACTTCTAATTCCGAAGTCTTCGTCTTTTCCAGGTCCCACCCTTGGATCCTCACACTCCAACTTCGGTTTGTCTTCATTTCAAGTGGACAGTACCCCCTCCAGTTCTTTCGTTCACTGGTATACGACCTACAGAGTGGACACTTCTACTACATAGTGGTTTTTACCATTGTCTTAGTTTCTACTTTTCTTTTTGATTCTTGATCTTATACGTCTCCTACTTACGGGTCCTGTACCCTTACTGTCGTCTCTGGGACGCCTTACCGCGTCGAAACTTCCGACACCAAAAATTGGTCCTTGTTCCCTTTACGACACTTTACCTGTTGCTTTTATGAGGTGGAGGTCTGGGACTTTATACCCTGATAGTCGTTTTTACTTATTTATACAGAAAGTACCCTCTGGACGTCACAATCTTCGCATCTCTACAGAAGTCCATTATCCGTCCGATAATCGCCTAGATGTAGGATCTCTTTCAAGGCGCCCCTTTACTTCCACACCCCTTCAAGAACGACTAGTACCTAGACCTTTAGTTCTCCTGTTCTACTTTTTTGAAAACCTCCCCCCTTTCCTCTTCTGTTCACCACCTGATCCAGGTACATCAATCAATCAATCAAGTGAGCGAGTCAGTACAGGCTGAGAAACATTCACTGCGTCCTTTGTCACACCTCCGCTCCTCTTACGTCTGCCGTTCTCGTCGGTCCTTCTGACCTGGGGACCGATGTCGACGCCGCTAGCGTCTACACTGCACGAGTCGACACTGAGTTCTCGTCGCCAGGACCACGAAGGGAACTCCGGCGAACCCCTCCTGGAGAAAGAGGAGACCTCGAGAACACTAGAAAGTGTTGTGGCCAACAAAGTTAGGGTAGTAAACTTTTCGTAAAAGGGACGGGATTAAACACTACGGTGAAAGTCAAGTCAAGTCAGCGAGTCAGTACAGACTGAGAAACGCTGGGGTACTTAGTGTCGTGCGGTCCGGAGGGACAGGTAGTGGTTGAGGGCCTCAAGTGGATTTGAGTAGACGTAACTCTGTCACTACGGTAGGTTGGTAGAGTAGGAAACAGCAGGGGAAGAGGACGGGGGTTAGGGAGGGTCGTAGTCCCAAAAAAGGTTACTCAGTTGAGAAGCGTACTCCACCGGTTTCATGACCTCAGAGTCGAAACCGTAGTCAGAAAGGTTTCTTATGACCTCACCCAACGGTAAAGGAAGAGGTTACCGTTGGGTGAGGTCATAAGAACGGACCTCTTAGGGTACCTACCTCCTCGGACCACCCGATGTCAGGTGGCCCAACGATTCTCAGCCTGTGCTAACTCACTGAAGTGAAAGTGAAAGTGAAAAGGTTTCTTGTGCGTCCTGACTAAAGGAAATCCTACCTGACCAACCTAGAGGAACGTCAGGTTCCCTGAGAGTTCTCAGAAGAGGTTGTGGTGTCAAGTGTTCGTAGTTAAGAAGTCGCGAGTCGGAAGAAGTGTCAGGTTGAGAGTGTAGGTATGTACTGGTGACCTTTTTGGTATCGGAATTCATCTGTCTGGAAACGACCGTTTCATTACAGAGACGAAAAGTTATACGATAGATCCAACCAATATTGAAAGGAAGGTTTCTCATTCGTAGAAAATTAAGGTACCGACGTCAGTGGTAGACGTCACTAAAACCTCGGGGGGTTTTATTTCAGACTGTGACAAAGGTGACAAAGGGGTAGATAAAGGGTAGTTCACTACCCTAGTCTACGGTATAGAAACAAAAGACTTATGACTCGAAATTCGGTTGAAAAAGTGAGAGGAGAAAGTGAAAGTAGTTCTCCGAAAAATCGAGGAGAAGTGAAAGACGGTATTCCCACGACAGTAGACGTATAGACTCCAAGAACTATAAAGAGGGCCGTTAGAACTAAGGTCGAACACGAAGAAGGTCGGGTCGCAAAGAGTACTACATGAGGCGTATCTTCAATTTATTCGTCCCACTGTTACATGTCGGAACTACATGAGGAAAAAGATAAACCTTGGTCAGACAACAAGGAACAGGTCAAGATTGACAACGAAGGACTGACGTATGTCCAAAGAGTTCTCCGTCCAGTCCACCAGACCATAAGGGTAGAGAAAGTCTTAAAAGGTGTCAAATAACGCTAGGTGTGTCAGTTTCCGAAACTGTATCAGTTATTTCGTCTTTGTACAAAAAGACCTTGAAAGAACGAAAAAGGTACTAGGTCGTCTACAACCGTTAAACTAGAGACCAAGGAGATGGAAAAGATTTTGGTCGAACTTGTAGTCCTTCAAGTGGTAAGTGTATAACGACTTCGGACCGAACCTCTTAAAAATCGTAATGAAATGATCACACACTCTACTCACGTTAACACGTCATCAAACTCGTAAGAAACCGTAACGGAAAGAAACCCTAACCTTACTTGTGACTGGAAAAGGTCAGGACACCGGTGACGACTCAAAAGGTTTAAACGACCGTATCACTCACGTCGTGAAAGTGTCGTAGTAGAAAGTCCTAAACTTTGTCGAGTTGACCTTAAGGTAGTGGAGGTGACCGAAACAAGTATCACTACGAAAGATTCCGGGTGAACTGAAGTGCGAGGTCCTACAGGCCGAGATCCACTCACTAGTGTGGTAGTACTAATAGACCCAGCACTTCTAGAAAAAACATGTCAAGAAGACCCATAAGAACTTTGGAATTTGTAAACGATTTACTTACGTAGACGTAATTCGGGGTACAACTCTATAAGAGAAGAAAAGGTAACTAGGTGAGGTAACTAAGAGTACGGTTACGGGGAAAAGTTTCTTGATAGTTGAAATTTTTTTTTAATTATAAATGATCCCGTTCAGGAGGAATTAATAAGAAAGAAGTCACACAACATAATAAGTTCGAGAAGGAAATAAGTCACTTGAAACATCAACGTGTTTCTTCACGGTTTTGTTATGGAGACCTGAAAACTACTGAAACAATTTTGACATTTATTTAATCGTACTGTGATGTTACCGTACGGAAAAAAGAAAAAAATTACAGAGGAGTAAATGAGTCCCGAAACACACGGGAAATTAATTAAGAGGGAAAACTTAATCTAAAAATGTAATATAAAGGTTTACAAATAAACCTTTACATAACGAATATACATCTGTTTCAAACCCCCAAAGTGGAGATAAAGGAACCATAAGTTGATGGAATTACTTGATAGAATAATTACAATTACAATAAAGATTTATTAACGAAGACCAAAACACCCAATTTTCAATAATGGACTTTTTAATTTAGACTTAAAGAGTAAAGAAAAATTTTGAATGAATAAATGAATAAACCGACGTGGTGTAGAAACGACGTCGTGCGTCTCAGTAACTGGAAGTGACGTCGTGCACCCCAGAAAAATCAAGACTGGATACTTGCGAATCATCGTGGTACACCAATGGATCAAGGGACTGGTCTCCAACTTGCACCCAGGGGACGTGACCCGTGTACTAATCGGAGACCCGGTAGTCCCTTCAGGGAGAATAAAGACTCCATGGGAATCTGAAGATTACGGAAAACATATCATGTAATTTGGTAATTATAGACAGAATAAAAAGTAAGAGTACGTTCATGTACTTAATACAACAGATATTCTTATCCAGATAATCAGTAAATTTTATACATCGGGGTCAAATTGATTGTCAACGTAGACTTTAACTATCATACATAAGAAAAACGTAAGAACCCGATTCGAGATACGGAAAAAAAAGAATTACATATACATAAATGAAGACGAAAATATACGTTCGTGTTGTCCAGTTAATAAGTAGAGTTTGATTATCGTCATAAAATATAAAAGACTTTTTCTTTTAATAAATAACAAAACTCACGAAGTCAAACAAATCGTCTGAATATCTCTTTCCAAAATATTAAAAATAATAATATAAACAACAATCTGGTAAATAGTTAAGATTAAAACAAATGAAGGTGATAAAGTAACGGAGATCCTCTTAAGATCTCCATACAGTCCTTAACGAAAGGAGTGTCTCAGAAAATCTACATAAGTAGGTAAATAAATACCTAAGACGAGAATGGTTATAACAAGGAACTATTAGTACAAAAATAGATGAAAAAATAAAGTTACTAGTAGAGAAAAGTAAAACAGAGTAATTATTATGATACTTAAACGAAAGATGATGTCAAAACCTTCGTAGGTTGTGAAAATATTGTCATAACATAAAACCGAAAATTTTACTCCCATAAATATTAAAAAGAACTAAATTAAAAGATTTATCTAACAAAATTAAAAAAAAGTGGGTACATTCTAAAAACCTTAAACCACCTTCCTTAGTAAAGATTCTGAATCCTACACTAAAAAAAAAAGGAGAATTAAAAAGCTATCTATGGATCTTTCCTTCATAGAAATGACCGTCTCATTTTTGTAGACACGAACTTATCGCAAAATCACAATAGGGATTACTATGACATTCGGATCGTCCCGATTTACTAATTGTCGATTCTGTGAAATTCACCAAACTGACCCGTAAAATGTACGGTTCTCTCGGAATAAAGACAAACAGGAAGAACTTAATGTAAAAAGACATCAAAGTACATGTTTGTGATCATTAATCACGGACCACCTTATAAACACAACAACGAAAGTATGTGTCGGGACAAAACACCCTTTTGTATAAGTAAGTGACGTCTCTCTAGTTTGATCAGTTAGAGTTACTTTTAGTTGGGACTTATGAGTAGACTTCCTGACTACTACTTCGACTTTGGGTCTGTGAAACCGGTGGATCACGACTCTCTGTTGAGAAACTTTTTCTAGGACTACGACTCTTTCTAACTACCGTCCTCCTCTTCCCCCGTCGTCTCCTACTCTACCGACCTACCGCAGTGACTGAGTCACCGGTACTGATACTCGTTTCAGGTCCTCTGTCACTTCCCGTTTCCTCGGACCGTACGACGTCAGATACCCCAGCGTTTCTCAACCTGAACTGAATTGTTGACTTGTTGTCGGTGTTATAAGTATGTGCCTTTAGTGTTTTTACAAATCTGAGGGGAATCAAATAGACGTTGGAATTCCTGGGAGTAATCGTGATGAAGGTGGACTATCAGTAAGAGTCTTAATGTTTGTCTTCCAGAGTCGTACTTTTAGTTGTAGACCTCCAAAGTCCAGAAAGTTTACATTTGAGTATTTACCTTTCTTAGTGTCATTGCGAAATCCTTTTATTAAGAGATGTAATCTTCCTAACGTTAATGAATTCGGATAGTATCATACAAGCCTCTTCCGTTACCGTTGGGTGAGGTCATGAGAACGGACCTTTTAGGGTACCTGCTTCCTCGGACCATCCGATGTCAGGTACACCAGCGTTACTCAGGCTGTGCTGACTCGTTAAAGTGAAAGTAAAAAGTGAAAGTACGTAACCTCTTCCTTTACCGTTGGGTGAGGTCACAAGAACGGACCTCTTAGGGTCCCTGCCCCCTCGGACTACCCGACGGCAGATACCCCAACGTGTCTCAGCCTGTGCTGACTTCGCTGAATCGTCGTAGTATCATACAATCCGACTTCATGTAAGATTGTGAGTTTAAGGTCTTATCAAAAAAAAAAAAAAAAAAAGGACGTCCCAATCCTCTTCATTTTAGTGGACGAACTCTGCTCTATACAGTATATCAGATGTATTTGTTATTTTGTTGACCTACATTGAGTTTATAAACACAATCTTTAGGAGTCCTTATTGAAAAAAAAAAAAAAAAACCAAACAAACAACAACAATAACTACAAAAATCCAAGTAGATTTAAAGTCATACGAGGGACAGACCAAAGAGGGCTAGTGGTCCAATACCAACTCTTGACCGTGTAGACCGCTCCGTGCATTGTCGTCTTCACCAAGGTGCGCACCTAGTACACACTTCTTAGTACCTCCCTTTACCGTCAAAAATATTATAACGTCGTCGGTAGTTTTGTATTATTACTTAGGGTAAATATTCTGACTACCACTAGTACACTACTATAGACAGACTCTGTTGACCTTTCCTTATAAAATTACAACTTTTTCACTAAACCTGTGTTGACACTACCTACAGGTTATCTTCTTTATCGAATTTCATAAAGAAGGTTCAAACATGTTAGTCGAACTGTTGAACTTTTTAGTGAAAATAGGAAAGGTAATCGGAGGATTGTAGATAGATGGTTATTCAATTGAAAAGTTGATTTTAGTAAGGAATATGGTATTTTGAATATCTTATTTTAATAGATTACAATATTTGAGGGGACGACGCAGACGACGATGCACCGAAGTCAGCCCAGGCTGAGACACTCTGGGGTATCTTCCGTCGGGTGGTCCGAGACGGCAGAGACCCTAAGAGGTCCGTTCTTGTGACCTGCACCCAACGGTAAAGGATACTTAAGGATTTATCTGTCAAAACATATCATTCCGGGAGGTTACATTCTTTGTGAAAACTGTTCGATTACAAAATGAAGAAGAAGTTTTCTCATATAAGATTGGACCCGACATAGGGCGGAAGGAAGTCATAGGTAGAGTTTTCTTCATGTTGTCGGACGGGGTTAACATGGAATTTATATATTTGTTTCCGTTCTTACACTCCAAGATGAGTACCGTTTCAATAGTAGGATTTTACCTTTATGACTTTGTATTTGTTAAAAAATTTAACGAAACGTACAATACATTCTTTCGTCTCACCGGGAAAACCATAAAAACAAACGAGTCAAAACAAAAAAAAAAGGGGACATCACCCTTTTAGATCCAACCTAGATTTGTTTCTTTGTTAATTTGTTCTGCGTACGGGTACCCAAGTCAAAATTTTACCCTTAGTTGTCTCTCGTTGTCTTTAAAATTTTTTATTATTATGTCTCTGTAGTTCGTCTATTTACCAGTCTCAACCGGTGGACAGTAGTTGTTTAAGATTCCGTAAGATTATTGAGAGGTCTAGGGTCGACATTGTTTAACAAGATTTATTTCTATAAGTGAATCGGTAGATTGAGATCGTTTACTCATATAGTATAATTGACATAAATACCTGCGTAAGGCATCGTATTTTGTTATTATTTCAAAAACTACCTACGTCTATGTGTGTACGTTATATGTTTACCTATTTCGTAATTGATTTCGATTCTTCGACGACAACCGTAAAAACCGAGGGTCGTAGGGAGGAACCTTCGGACCCCTGCTCGAGTGACGGTCCGGTGTCTGGGTCGTTAATCTCTCTCCGGTCCAGGGTAAGGGTGTGTCGTCCCCGGGTCCACTGGAGTGATCCCAACACTGTACACCCCCTTTGTTCAACGTGCACACTCGATTCACTGAAGTCAGTACAGGCTGAGAAACACCGGGGTGCCTGATATCGGGTGGTCCGAGGAGACAGATACCCTAAGAGGTCCGTTCTTATGACCTCACCCATCGGTAGGCGAAGCGGACCTCTAGAAGGGCTGGGTCCCTGACTCGGACGCAGAGTACAGAGAACGAAACCGTCCCCCTAAGAGATGTTCGACGTGTGTGTTGAAATTTACGTGAGTTCGGAGGACACTTTACTTGTTTCTTGAGGGGCTACACACACTGATGAAGGGACCCGTCCGACCCCTCCCCCCCGTAGAATTTCCGGACTCGGTCTGGGTTCTCCGGAGTGACTAGGTGGGAGTGGATTTGAGGGCTACTTTTTAACGGGGTCTCAGAAGATGTCGAAAAATTAGTAATAACGATTATAATAATTATAAAGAGATAGTGGGGTTTCATAATGTAAAGTTTTCATACTTGTAACGTTTATTTGGTTGTACACCCCTCTTCTAAGACACCTGAGAAGTGGGCAGACTTCCTTTTCTGTCGTCGTTAAAGAGTTCCTCGGGTGAGGAAGACAAATGGTCAACTTTATGACGTCAGAGAGTTTATTAAATTAGAATCGCAATCCATTATCTCACCCTGGTCCTGTTGTTCGGTCCGTAGTTCCGGGAAATCTTATAATCTCAAACGTTCCCTTTTTCCGGCATTTTGGCACTTAGTCCGAGACCGAGGCTTTCGTCTCGGGGGACGGGCGGAGACAGACCAGGGGTTGTGTCGCGACAGGACTTTTCGGGGGTCTCAGGAGTCTGGGGGTGGGATGATGGAGGGAGGGGGAGGAGGGCCCTACCTTTTGTTTAACAAAAGTCGATGTTATGGCGTCCCGAAGTGAGACTGGACGCACCATGTCACTGTGACACGCCGAACTTAAGAATGTATGTCGACGTATTTCGTTAAAAGTACATTTAAAGATCCATTTAGTCGGACGTCAACCAGATAATGTACCTGCGTATGTGTCTTTGGTAATTCAGTCTGTCTAATCTTCAACGGGAGCAAAGAAGTTTACGGAAAGGGACCCGGAAACTGTCACGGACTTAAACCCCTTTTTTTTTTTCTCCTCTCTTTTTTACGGAGTTGAGGTGTGTGTTTGTCCCACGAGCCTCCGCGCACATTGTGGGGTTCCGAACCTCGGTCAGTTCAGTCTTTCCCGGAGAGGTCCTCTCTTTCTTTGGACCGCACTTTTAGTCGGGAGTTTACTCGTCTCTCAGCCCATTAAGGTAGTGGGACGGTCCCATGACGGTCCGGTCGCGGCCATGGAACTGAAAAAGAAGCTTCTGCGTTCTCTACGTTCGTTTGCCGGGGCGCCAGGGGGCGTGGGGGCGGTGAGGACGCCCCGTCCGTCCGACGAGTTAATCGATTGTCGTCCCCCTCTTCAAAGGTCCCAGTCTCCTGGTCTAGTCAGGAGGTCCCCGTAGAAAGGGACCCTTGGCCATCGGTCCCGGGATGGGTGGGTCGGACGTTGTCCTCAAGTCGTCGTGGGGTCGGTAGACCGTTGTCAGTCAGATAGACCCGGAAGGGAGATTTACGTAAGAACGGGTCTCCTCCGTAAAGAACTCGTACAAGAAAATTCCGTTGTCGGAGGTGTCTCGTGTTTCCCTTTCTACAGTGACTGCGGAACGGGCCCTACAAACAAATACGTTAGAAATTTATTAAGTAGAAATAGGGATAACTCGGGTAGTGTCGTGCAGTTTTTATTTGCACAGCGGAACCGGATAACAAACGTCGAGTCCTAACAGTTCGCTCTTCTTTTATAATGTCTCTGCCTCCCTCTATGTGCGTCCTCACACTGGAAATTGACGTGATGGAGATTGGTTAGAGTAGTTTAATTTCGTGACATATAAAAGGAATTATTAGAGACTAATCCGACCCCGATACTCACCTGTGCTTGTGGGCGGTAACGATACGTCGCCCTACAGACGAATCGTGGTCGTTTCGCAAACCCTTATTCACTCGTTTTACGAAATTAAACTATCCCAATCTTAGGACGTCCGAGACCCCACTTTCCAGGGGTTGTCGAGGCGAGTGTGACTTATACGTCTTTATTTTTTCATTTAACGAATGTAGACGACGTCCGCCGTCCCTTTTGCTAGACTAACCTGTCACGTTCCCGAGAGGTAGAGAAAACCCAATCTCTCTCCCAAAGTCTCGTAGTTTTCGAACATTAACCTCATTAAGACTTAATTACCTGTGTGTGTGTGTGTGTGCGTGTGTGTGTGTGTTGTAAAACTCCGTCGACAAACGTCTTCGGACGGACAAGTCCTTACGAATGTCTAATGTTTCTTCGTTGAAAGTCTTATTGGGACGGGCGGGGTTTTCTTAGGATTCATGTCCAAACTTACACTGTTGTCCATTGTTCATATTGTAAGAATAGACCGAGCAGGAAGACGGTGCTTCGGACCCTCGATAGTCTGGATGTATAGAGGAGCGGGTGAAACATATAGAAGGACTTCACACACACGTGGGACCAAGAGGAAGTACGTATTTTTCTACTGAACCTTTCCCGAAGTGGCCCTAAGGATCTTCAACTGTGTCTTTCGAGTCCAAAACGGAACGAGACACTACACCCTAAAGTAGACGCATAAACTAGTTATGCTTAGTTTCCGTCCTGAGTTCCCGAAACCCCGTGTTCGGCCGAGTCAAAGTGAACCCTTCAGTCCTCCGTCGGACGGTACAGTGGAACTACGCAAACGTCCTGGTGTAAGTTCTGGGGCGAAGGGACTAGGACAATTTGGGCCGAGCTAGACGTCGAGACAGAGCACAAAGTACGATCCGGCTCCCACGGCAAACTTGAAACAAAAGTACAAAATAAAATAAAAAGAACTAATCGAGGGTGGTCGAATGTCTAGATTTATGGGGGAGAGTCAGGGCAACGGCCGTCTGAGGACAGTGCGCGACTTTCGTTAGCACCGGAGACGACCACCTCGATTCAGGGGGGTTCCTCTCCTTAATGACTTTCACTTGGTTGACTCCCTTACGCAGAACGTTCCGGTTGAAAGTTCTCGATAAAGAGTCGGTCCGTAACTAGACCCTTCCGTCGGAACCGGTCTGCTCGTGCCTTCGACTCTACCTCCAAGGGCTTACGGGAACCTGCGGGACGGAATATCCTTGTCGGGGTCCGGGGAGACTATAGGATCCTCATTTACCCCGACTACCGGTTTGTGTTAAAAAAAAAGGCATAAGGATAGTGACAAGAGACTTTAGTTGTTATCGGATAACAAACGACACCTTTACTCCAACTATCCAACATATTACTGTACTTTGATTTTTGTCATACTTATAGTTTTACATAGATACACGTACACATATATACATATAGAATATATGTATATATACAGACACACATGTGTGTGTGGATTATAAAATTCCATCCCTTTAGTTATCTACACTATGGTTCGGTGTGTCTTTCTCCAGATCCAAATAGGGAGAGGTCGTTTGAGGCACTAGGTGTCTCTGTTACTCAGAAAAAGCAAAGAGCCAACTCCGTCCTACCGAGTCCCAGACAGTACCTCTACGGCCCTTGACGAAGGAGAATCTTTCGGAGAGATATTCGTTTTCAGGAAAGGTTTAGACTCCAAGACGGATATGGTTTACCGACCGAGACCAGAGATAGTAGGACTTTGGAAGAAACAGACGACGCGCGACGGCGTCAGATAACCTTCCATAAACAGTTGTTAATATACAGATAATTCCTCATCAGTTAGTCACACCCGGGTTTGTCGGTCCGGAGGTCCCGGGTCGATAACTATCCTTTGACAGTTATAGGGTACGGAAGAAAAGAGTTGTTTTGTGTGTCAGTGGAGTGGGTTTAGTAACAGACACTTTGTAGTGTCTGTACCGAAAGGAACGCGTACAGACTAAAGAGATGAAAGATTTGATTATAAGTCAAACTTACTTATTTTCGACAAATTTTTTAGACTTATTTCCTATGACTAATTTTACGATAAAGTCGACCCACCCCCCATCTATAAATTATATTAATTCTTGTAATACCCTCCTGACGCGTGCATCCACCGACGTTAATGGTGACTTTTAACCTTTTGGCCTTCTTTTAATTATTCCCTATCAAATATAATCAAACTACCATTAATTATAGATATTTATGAAAGGTAAGGTGGTTGTGGTTCAAATCTCAATAAATGAATTACATCCTGTTTTCCAACACTATAGTCAGTTATATAAATAAGTTAAACGTTTAGAAAGACCCCTAAAACATTAATAGTACCTCCTAAATAGAAAAAGACTTTCTTCTTTTTGACCCTCAAGGTACACTTACCAAATTTGACTTCGGGGGTCGGGGAACGTAGGGTCCTTTTTGGTGGTACACCCCCACCCCCTTCCCTCTTCTTTTCTTTCTTTCTTTTCTTCGGGATTCATTCCGACGTAGGAAACTTGTCCGCTGGGAGGACGTAGTGTCTTATGCGATCAGTGGGATGTTGTTTTCTGTCGTAGTTTGGGCGAGGTGTTTCTGGAGTCTGTGGGTTGCTATAAATTTCGTCTACATTATAAATCACACCGGCGTGATACCTTCTACGTGAAAATTCTAAACAATGTCGGTTCAGAACAATTCAAATGTTTTTGTTTACAAAAGAAGGAAGGAAGGTTACACAAAGACACCAAGAAACTAAGGAGTTAGTCTACCTCTTTAATGGCACTCCGTGTGTACTCTCGAGTCCCAAGTCCATGGTCCGTTTACTTAGGTCCCTATTCCGTACTAATTTGAACGCGGAGGTTCAGCTCGGAAGAGAGTAAGATAGGGTGGATAAAAGTGGTTTCGGTTTATTAAGTCTGTCTCGTTTCTTTCCAGTTTTTCTTTGTGTTTACAGTTCCCTTTCAAAAAACCCTCCCTTACCTCAATTTCTCTGTTGTTTTAAAGTTTCGCGACTTTACTTGTCTCTACAAAGTCCAGAATCCATCTTTCCGGAAAAAAAAAAGAAAAATGTCAGTTTTGTCTCACCTAAGCTCCATGTGATTAGTTTAATGAGTAGAAGTCAGAATTCTCACAAGGGGTATTGTCCTTCGAAAAAACAACAACAACGTAAAATACCGATGCTTGATTACCGAAAATTACGTATAAATCAAAATGTCCACGACAACTACAAGTTTAGATGAATATCTATAAGTTTAGAGTAGACGGTATATCTAAATTTCCTCTGGACGTCAAGTAAAACCTACGAGCGAGGTCCTTTAATATCTACCGGAATTGTTTTACAAGGTGCTCGTATTTATCACTTTGCCTGGTCCAGTCCTTGAGTGCATAGGATTCCAGGCACTCGGCAATGAAGGTGTCGTCTGTCAGTATCAACGTTCCCCGTCGACTAGGGCGAAAACTTTCCAGGTAATACACATAAATGTTTTATTTGTTACGCACGTTCAAGTACTAACAGTAGTAATTATTATCCGGAGTATCGTTCGGCAATTTATTTATATGCACGGTATCTACCGATGGCCTGGGTAGTGCGGAAAAAAGGATATAGTCTAGGTTTCGAAACAGAGACAAAACAAAATTTTTTTAATGAGAAGTACTCCGACGTCGCTGTTGTCTTTCTTTAATCATAAATTTTATTGAGTGGTCACAAGTCTACGAGGCTAAAATTTAGTTTCTCCATCCGTTTACGTCTCAATCCCGTTCTTGAATCAGAGTAATCTGGGTCCAAACGTTTCGTGTCAGTGTTTGGTCCTATGTTTTTACAAGAGGTACGAAGTTATTACTTGATGCAGAGTATCCTTTTCCGTTTATTTATTTGTTTATTGTACTCGAGAGGACTCAATTTTGACCTGTTCAAAAAAACCACACTTTACGAAGATAGTACTGTAAGAGGAGTGTAAAAATAAAATACTCGCACTTTTATAAACGAATAACTGTTTAAGAAAATGTAGTTCTATGACGATTTTTTACTGTCCCTAATAGAAATACTCAAAGTTGAGGTGTTAGATCTTTAGTCATATGTTCACGGGTCGTCAGAATCGTTATAGGCATTCAATTTCGTTCAAAGATTCTAAAAATTTATTGTATAAAAAATTTCATCCGTAATGAGGTAGGAGAGTAATTCATTACAAGTCAAGTTTTTTGACTTTCGTTTTTATTTTCATAGTGGAAGTTCATTATGAGATTAATATCTTCTTAATACATTATTTTTTAATTACGAACAGTCTTTTTCGAACTTAAGATGAACCGATTAAAAAGATTGTACGTCTTTGTAACTTCGTCCTTTTTATACTCCGTATAATAAATATACAACATAGATGCGTCCATCCTCCTTACATATATAAAGTACCTCTTTTATAATGGTGATAAACGATTTTATTTCTAGTAAATCAGACGAAACTAAAAAGAGGAAATTTTCCCACCGTATTTCCGAATTATCCCTTTTATGTACGTACCGGTAATTAATACGAATAAAATACCCGGTTTTTCTTTGAGAAACCGTCAACATCTAATTCACGTATAATAAGACTACATCTCGAAAAACAACTCAGTATTGTTTTGAAAAGTCTGTAAATAAAGTATTGAGAAACAGTTTAAAACTAGTCGTCCACTTGTCAATACGACTAGTCATCCGACCGAGTCTTTCAGCTCCCAGGACCGTTTCCAGTGTGTCGGAGACACGACCCTCGGCTCGAAGGTCAAGGGTGACTGATGTGTCTCCTGACACTGAAACAGATACTAAGGGTGGTCAATTTTATTTTTACTCTTAGTCTTCTCTCTCTTTCTCTCTCACTTACTCTTTAAAGTGCGCATCATCTCTATAAGTAAAAAAAACGAACCAAAAACAGATCTTCTCAGTAGAATCTTTTGTAGACCGGCTCTGTGATAGTCCCCGGAGAGTTATGAAACTTTAATAGAGGGTCAGGACTTCTCAGGGTTTTACAATCGTTTAATGTTGTCAAACAGAGGGACCCTCGGGTCCCATACAAAGTGGTGAAACTTATTCTCTCCTTATTCCCTTCGGTGCACACGAAATCCTGATTGACGAGAACTTGAGAAAAACCTGTACCTTGGTCGGATCTTATACATTTTAACTGTCTCATATTTATGTGACGAGTCTCCATCCATCAATATTCCACGACGAGACAATGTATGTACACTTATCGCACTTACGATACAAAAAAATTTTTTGGTTTTTAATTTGTGTGTGTGTGTGTATGTTTTTCCCTCCCTCACTTTACTGCAATAGAAGGAGAAGGGTTTAATTTCTGGTCATACGAAATAAAAGGTGTACGAAACTTGTGTATAGGTAAAGATTTCTTATAAAGAGATCCGAACGCACGGATTTTTAGGTCCGGGAAATAATACCTCGAAGGTTTGCACAGGTCTCCACCTTGTTTAAGAACGTCTACTTTTAGAGGGTTCTACTCGTTAGACATTGTTTTATATAAAAAAATTTTAGGATCCTTTTAACCGAACTAAGTCACACGAATACTTCTTGTGAATGAAACAAAATTTTACGTCTCTGTAGGTTCATGTGTTTACACGAACATCTTCCTTCCCTTCTGAAAAGTTGTTTACTAAACATGTTTGTGAAAGTTAGGACGTTCCACATAAAAATTCAAAACACTTTTAAATGTAATTTAAAACCTTCATAAATTTTTGTTTGATCTGGAAAATAGGAACGTAAGAGTATGGGTATGTGTACACGCGCGTACGTGTGTGTGTGTGTGTGTGTGTGTGTGTGTGTGATGTGTGTGAAGGAAGGTACTTAAAAAACTCCGGTTATTTCTTTGTAACCATCACATTATACTTTCATAAACGATTAATAAGGACAGGTAAATTAATCTTTAATAATAAAGGACGAAAAGTTTAGTCGCTAAAAAGAGACTTGTTACCTAATCCTGTGTGGAAGTTTGTTATTAATCTTTTTTTTTAGTAGCTGAAGGTCTTATAACTTCCCACTTTAAGGTCTACGATGTCCGTTTTAAGTACCATAGAATGGCGGTAGATGACCGGTAACAAATTTACGTTGCTAAATTTCCATGTCCAAATTTAAATATCTTAATTTTCTTTAAATTTTGGTTTTCGAAACTTTTCTTGAAACTTTTAAGATGACCTTGGTGAGTAATGAAACTTCCAACGAGGTTTACAGACTTTTATAAAAGAATTAAACTCGTCTTGAGATAGATGAATATTGATGGTGGAGGGTGCGAAGGGAAATTGAAGACTTCGAGATTACTCTAACAGATAAGTCAAGGGAAATTGGGAAGTCTTAAGACTTCCGTCCTGAGTTCAGGAAAGAAGGGGAGTGGTGGGGTTGTTTGTGTGAGTTAGAGAAGAGGTTTGAAGAAAGGAAATGGTCGAGGTTCGTACTTGTCAAAGGTCAAGGTAACCTTCGGTTTCCTGGTAGGAGACTTGTATGTAGAGAAGTACATAAAAAGAGAAATTTCCAGTGTAGACGTTCTTTGGGGATACGTTGTGTCCGACTAGCGGAGTGAACGAGACGTACGACGGAAACAGTCGCGGTGGTTTCTAGTACCATTCTATAAGGCCGTCGGTGTTTGTGGTGCCTTATTAAACAGGAGGTCTTTAGAGGGTCTGGAAAAGATAGACACGACGAACGGCGATTCGGTCCGGAAGGATCTACCGAAACGTCACCAAAAGAATTGATTCCTCTGTAGGAATGTAAGTAGGTACTGTATATAAGTAGAATTTTTGCCGGGTACCAAGGTCGGACGGTTTCATAAAAACATAGGAAAATGGTCGTATAAAAGGTTACAACAGTACCAGTTCGTAAACAATAAATCGTTAGAATAATAAATTAATCGTATTGTGGTTGACGAGGGAGAGTTAGGCAAAGATATAAAGATATCTACGGAAGGTCAAACTAGTCCATAGAATACCTTTTCAAAGTTCCTACAGTAAGTACACGAATCGTGCCACGGATCGTGTAATATTTTGGAATTGTTCACTATCGATACGAATACTACTAGCAATTATTTTTATTAATCATGTCTGCATACGATATTTACATTGGGAAGTGTATTTATGGGTAATACAAGAATAGACAATATTACTATTTCAGGAAGTCAATCAATGTTAAGGATTGAACTTCGGGTAGAAAAAGGAAAAGATTAGAAGTGTTAAGGAATGTTTATCCGTTTACTAATTTGGAGAGGAGGTCGTCCTCTGAGTTGAGGATCTCCTATTAAGCAGAAGCGGTCCTCGGAGTCGTGGGACCCCCCCTAAGTGAGTGTCTCGGGGGAAGGATGACGTGGGGTCGGACCGAAGGACATGTCAGGGTTGTACATAAGAAAGATAACTTTTTTTTTTTTTTTTTTTTCCTTCCAAGATTTAGTTTATCTTCCACTTCGTTTTCTCGGCCCCTACCGGGGATCGCAGAGGGAGCCGAGACACGGCCAACGGCCCTGGTGTGCGTGACCCGGCCCTGGCGAGGAGGGACCCCAGGGGTGAGAACTAGACTGACATTGGTCTCGCACAGTCACTGGGAACACAGGGACTCGGACCGCTCAAAGTCCAGTAAGACCCTGACCGTACCTGACTGTGTCAAGGGCATAGGTAGGGGCCGAAAGACGAGGAATCTTACTGGGTCTTACCTAGATAAATCCGGTCCTGATAAGGTAAAATTATCTCGGGACATGCATGACCCCCAGATTATTGGGTGAAAGATTTAGGACTTTTAACCCGGTTTTATCATAGATGATTTGGTGTTGTAGAGATTTCTAAAATAACCTCTCCTCTGATTTTTTAACATTATATATATAGAGTTTGGTAAATGGTTTTCAATTTAGAACATATGAGAAATTTGTGATCGAAAGTTTATAACTTTTGCTAAGTTAAAAATTTTAAGTAATTCTGGACTTTTGGACTTTTTACTGGGTCACTCATTTTGTTGGTAGGTCTATTTACAGTGTCCCTCGTAGATTTAGTAAGTTGAAGAACGGTTTTTGACAATCCAAGACCTTACAGTTTGAAAATACCGTTTCAACATTTTCTACTACCTCTGTCTTGAATCAATTTGTCTGTGGTTCTGTCTAATTAGGTTTCGCGAAGGAACAGACACCAATTCTCAAAACAATCTTGGTAGTGGGCAAGAGGACTAAAGATCCAAAGATTTGGTGACTTTGACCCTCAGACGTACCTTTAACACTGAGACCGGTTAATCTGCCGTCATGCGACGTCTGGTCTATGTGTCGTGGGACGATTGTCGTTACGCCACGACTCTAAGGTCGTCTTTCCCCTCGTCTCCGTAGACTCGTCAGGGTGGGTCACGCGAGAGGACGAACCGAGAGGGTGGTGTTCCCGTGCGTGGATTCGTGTTAACAAGACGTGCTAAGAGGAGCTGGCGGCGAAGAGAAAAGAAGTAGAGCTTCGAAGAGCTTTGGTGTCGGAGCAGGTGCCGAAGGTCAGAGAAGAGAGAGGTAAAGGAGAGAGACGGATAAGGGGGAGTCCAAAAGAAAGTAACTTCAAAGCAAAAATTTATTTACAAATTACTATAGTTTCATATTTAACTTTATATAAAAATTTTTCGTTGATCATATTTCCCGAGTGTCACATTAGTTCTAGCCTCGTGGGACCGAGTGGGGGCCAGATAAGGGGTCTTGAGAAGGTCTGGGAAAGGAAGAAATGAAAAACACTACTAAAGATATTGAAGATTTCTCGACGGTTATGACGATAAATAACTAATACATGAATTTTGGCATAGATAACTTGACACACAGTAAAAAAAAATTAGAGGGTAGAAGTAAGTTTGTCTTCGAACCACTCTCGTTCGGGAACAGGTAACACAAGGAACAAGACAAACACCTATGTAAACGTCGACCTTAAAGTAACATAGAAAAGGTAAAAAGAGTCTCTTCATCGTCGTACCTTTTCGACTAACGGAATGATAGTAGTCTTATAGATTACTTTATACTTAGAAAACGGACTTCACGAATAATTTGATTGGGAGAGGTGGAGTAGAGAGTGGAAATGGGTGAGGTCATAAGAGCCCGAAGGGAACACCGAGTCGATCATTTCTTAAACGGACGTTACACCCTTTGGACCCAAGCTGAGGACCCAACCCTTCTAGGGACCTCTTCTCTTTCCTATGGTGAGGTCATGACACCGGACCTCTTAAGGTACCTGAAATATCAGGTACCCCAGTGTTTCTCAGTCTGTCCTGACTCACTGAAAGAAGTGACGGGGAGTAGTCGGTAGTCCTAGAGGTACAAATAAAGTCCCCTCTTTTTCACTCGTTTCCGTTAAAAAAGATGGTAATGTAGTTAGTATTGACTCTGATGAGTCAAAAAGTCCGAAGTTCAATTAAAAGATACAAAATTAAACATCTTCTTTTTCATCTAATGATACTCTGGTGTAAAGTTCAAAGTTTTTATAATTGAACTTAATGACCTTTATTCGATCAAGTCAAATCAGTAAAGTCAAGTCAAGTCAGTGAGTCAGCACAGGTTGAGAAACGCTGGGGTACTTAACGTCGTGCGGTCCGGAAGGACAGGCAGTGGTTGAGGGCCTCAAGTGTGTCTGAGTGCAGGTAGTTCAGGCACTACGGTAGGTCGGTTGAGTAGGAGACAGCAGGGGAAGAGGAGGACGGGGGTTAGGGTAGGTCGTAGTCTCAGAAAAGGTTGCTCAGTTGCGAAGTATAGTCCACCGGTTTCATGACCTCAAAGTCGAAATCGCAGTAAGGAAGGTTTCTTTAGGGTCCCGACTAGAGGGAGTCTTACCTGACCGACCTAGAGGAACGTCAGGTTCCCTGAGAGTTCTCAGAAGAGGTTGTAGTGTCAAGTTTTCGTGGTTAAGAAGCCACGAGTCGGAAGAAGTGTCAGGTTGAGAGTGTAGGTATGTACTGGTGGCCTTTTTGGTATCGGAACTGATCTGCCTGGAATCAACCGTTTCATTACAGAGACGAAAACTTATACGATAGATCCTTTATTCGATGTGTCCGTAGTTAGTTTCGACTAGGTTTCTAGAAGGAACGAGTTCCTCCTAGAAACATGTCTTTATAAAAAATTCTTGAGGAAAACTTTAGTTTTGGTTTTTCTCTAAGGGTAGTCGAGACTTGACACATCCACTAAGACAACCCTTTGTGGCCGAACGAGAGTGTGAACGAACAAACGCCCACTTCTCTGAGTCTCTTCCCCGGCCCCGTGACGAGTAGGAAGTGAAGAGGTATTACAAGAAGGGACTTCCTGTACATCGAACGTCTGGAGTGTGGACGTGAGGGCACACGGGGTCCGTGTGTGGGTCTATGTCCGTCCTGGGGTTTATGTGTGTCTGTCTACTGTATGTGGAGTAGACAAATTTTTCAGTCTAAACAAAACAAAATCATTCTCATTTCTCCTACTTGGTCACTCTTTGTTCTCGTATGTGTCTCTCTGTGTCCAAATGCGGACGCACGTATAAGTACATGTTTGTACGTGAGGAAACATGTCAAATACTGAGTCGTCTTTAACGCCGAACTCATCCTCTTTGGTGCTAGACACGCTTTGTAAACTTTTTTTAATTCGTGAACTTAACAATTCCCCCAACAAAAGGAATACTGGTACGGAGTGGGTCACTGACCGTGCACTGCCGAAGGGTACATATCAACGGAAGGGACATAAAGAAAGATCTTTTCACTGTCACTTTTACAATCAGCGAGTGACACAGGTTGAGAAACACTGGGTCTCCTGACATCGGGCGATCCGAGGAGACAGGCACCCTAAGAGACCCGTTCTTATGACCTCACCCGAGGGTGAAGGAAGAGGTCCCCTAGAAGGACAGGGTCTCTAGCTTGGACGCAGGGGACGTAACGTCAGTGTAAGAAATAACAGACTCGGTGGTCTCTTTGGGAAGAAATATCTTTTCGGTCAAAGAGAGCAAGTACGAAAGTCCATAGTGTGTGCAGAACAAAACAATACCCCCCGAGTTATATAATTTTATTTAGTACTGAAATCCTTATTGATAGATTTGAACTCTAAAAAGGTTTTATATCAGAGGGACTGTGCCTAGAGTCGGACAGGCCGTCCACGGAAGTCGGGGAGCGTCTTCTCCGTCCTCCGTGAGTCTCGTCGACGTCTCCGGGACTCGTGGTCGGTGCACGACCATGGGACGGAGCCTCGTGTACACCCTCGGTCGTTCTGGTCCCAAGTCCAACGGGGAGCTGTGACACAGACACAGGACCCCACGGGAGAGAGAGACTTGGTATGAACACTGCAGAGGCTATTCTGCCACTCCTCATTCACTTTACAACGCACACTTTGTTATGGGGCGGAGTGCGAACCATTGGAGTGGTTGTTATAATCGTCAGTACTAGAAGGGTCCGGTTGTCAAGTAAAGACCTACAACAGTGACTAACTACCAGAAGAAAAAATCCAGTCATACTTCGAACTGAATGAACCTAGATCCCTTAGCCGTTCTCCCCCCTTTAGTTTACGGCAATTCTACACACTTCCACAATAAAGTAGTGTATCGTTACTCGTTTGCATTGAGAAACCTTAATTTTCATCTTAACATTTCGTCTACAAAGGACCACAGGAAATAAAAGTTTTGAAGAAACTCTGACACCCTTTATAGACTAGAGAGTAAAATGTCCCCTCCTTCGATACCCTTCTTAACGACGACCGAGTAGTACTGAGTCTACGGTTCAGCCTCCTCCGACCATTCTATCTCTTTCTACCTCCACTAGAACAAGTCAGAGGGTTAAAAGTCATTGTTTCTTTACTTCGGGTTTCTAGATGTCTAGGTAGGTGAAACGAACAGACAACTTACAGGTTTTTAAAAATGTACCATTAATTTGAAGTTATATTAACAAGTGGAAGTTCTTGTTATTATGGGTCACAATCACTCCTAAATTCTTAAAAGGATCTTTTGGTAAGTAAGAGTATCTAGGAATCACCTTCCCTTTACGGTGTCGAAAAGGATTTACGTCAAACCGTTGTACAAGGTTCCTGAGGTTACATATGAAGGGGAACTTAGTATATTAAAATTATATTTAAATGTCCTTTTCTTATTAGTCTGTATTTGTTCCTAAACGTAAGTTTCTACTAAATATACCTGAATAACTTTTTTATCCTTTCCGTTCTATAGATTGTGTTTCCCATAAACATCGTGTAGGACTACTATTTTATGAAGTGTCGGTTATATATCGTACGTTATAGAAAAAATTTATTATCTTAAAATATCATCAAACAGTTGTCACCTTTCCTTTAGTGATTTATCATACAGAGTATACTAAAGACAAAACAACTTTTTATTACATTATAAAAATATTTGTGATTTTACACTAGGAAATATCTTTCAAAATTTCTGAACAAAGAAGAGAAAACTATATACAAGGTCTGACAGAGACTATTTAATTATATTAAAAGTTAGACTTTTTATAATGATTTATCTTTTATATTTGTATGTGATAAATCCGATTCTTCAGTTAACCCTTGGTCGAATTTACGATGCACCCCTTTATAGTCTGACTACCCTTTTTCGACCCACCTCCGAAGTGAAATCTAAAAAACCTTATTTTGGTTGTGTCAGGAGATGAATTTTAATACCGGTTTAAAATTCTCGAGGAATAGGAAGAGTTAGAGAGAAGGAAGTATCTGACGTCGACAGAAGCCTTTGGATACTCGTTAATTTTACACCGGACACCTACTCAAAGGTGTAAAACTATTTACGTACAACTATTTCCGTCTGTCGCTGTACTTATACCCAAAGAACACTTTTATTAGGAGAGGTTTATGCGACATCACAAGGGACATTGATACGTAAATAGCATCTAACGATTATATGAAAACTGATTCTTGTTATAAACATGGTACATAGTAGGTGAATTTTTTTTTTTTTTTTCAGACCGGGGTCTTCCGTTTGGATGTATCTTTGGAACGGGAACCAACAACACCTAATCTTCGGAACAGAGGTTGGGACCCCCACCTCAGTCGTCACGAGTTTTTCAGTCTCGTTCTTGTCGTCAAAGATTACGTAGTCCTTAGGGTCTTGGAGGCTTACTCAGTGATAAAATCGGATTCGTTAGGGACACTTTAGAGACAGAGGTTTAATAGTTTCAGTTCAGAAACTACTTTATTGCTTCAGTTTGAATCGGGTTGTACAGACGGACACCGGACCCCTCTCCAACGACGACGACGACGACGACGATTCAGCGAAGTCAGCACAGGCTGAGACACGCTGGGGTATCTACCGTCGGGTGGTCCGAGGGGGTAGGGACGACCTTTTACCATTTGTTTCCCGTCGAACAGTTCCATTGTCCCATAAAGTTACTTTAAAGTCCCCTTCGTGACTCTATTATCCAGAAGGTTTCCGTACAGGGTTCCTAGAAGGGTTCACTGCAGAGTCTGAACCTGCGTTGTAAAAGGTTTTCCATCATTTTTTGACCAATATTCTTATAACTTGTGGAGGGGATGTCACTCATATATTTTCCTGGACCTCGTAAAGACTTAGACTGATCGGGTCCCGACCCCCTATTTTACCTCCTACGGGTTAATTGAAACGTAAAGTCTGTTTATATCTTATAACTATCGTATCAGTCAGTCAAGTCAGTGAGTCAGTACAGGTTGAGAAACGCTGGGGTACTTAACGTCGTGCGGTCCGGAGGGACAGGTAGTGGTTGAGGGTCTCAAGTGAGTTTGAGTGCAGTTAGCTCAGTCCCTACAGTAGGTCGGTAGAGTAGGAGCCAGCAGGGGAAGAGGAGGACGGGGGTTAGGGAGGGTCGTAGTTTCAGAAAAGGTCTCTCAGTTGAGAAGCGTACTCCACCGGTTTCATAACCTCGAAGTCGAAATCGTAGTAAGGAAGGTTTCTTGTGACTCCCGACTAGAGGAAATCTTACCTGACCAACCTAGAGGAACGTCAGGTTCCCTGAGAGTTCTCAGAAGAGGTTGTAGTGTCAAGTTTTCGTAGTTAAGAAGCCGTGAGTCGAAAGAAGTGTCAGGTTAAGAGTGTAGGTATGTACTGGTGTCCTTCTTTATATCGGAACTGATCTGTCTGGAAACAACCGTTTCATTACAGACACGAAAAGTTATACGATAGATCCAACCAGTATTGAAAGGAAGGTTCCTCATTCGTAGAAAATTAAAGTACCGACGTCAGTCGTAGACGTCACTAAAACCTCGGGTTTTTTATTTCAGACTGTGACAAAGGTGACAAAGGGGTAGATAAAGGGTACTGCACTACCCTGGTCTACGGTACTAGAAACAAAAGACTTACAACTGTATTCATACAGGGTTTATAACGTACCCTATATGTATTTGACTAAAGGGGAACAAATAGATTTTAAGTGACACTTAACCGTAGAAGAAAAAGTAAAAGGGAGATTTAAACCGTTGAGAAACAGTTGTGGAGTCCGTCTTTCCATAAGGTTGTCGGGTTGAGTCTGTGGAATACACACAGATCTCCTGTATTTACGTACGACAGACTCCCGTGTCTCGCCGAAGAGACCACCGTTTTGGACCTCCTCCGTTTACGACGAACGATGTCCGAATGTGAGATTCTCAAGTAGGCCTCTTCCGCACGAACTTATAAAAGACACCAGGGCTACACTTGGCGTGTCCTTTTTTCGACCCGAGTGGAATGTCGGTAGGGTCTCCTGTCGGACCCCTCTGTCTCGAAGTCGTCTTCGATCGCCCCCGATCTTTCCTCAGCGTTCACAGGTCGCCCTTGACCCTCCCTAAACGAGTAGTTCTCTTGAAGTCCACTCTCTACGGGTCCTAGGACCACCCATGTGTGTGTATACACGTACGCGCGCGCGCGCGCGTGTGTGTGTGTGTGTGTGTGTGTCTCCGTCCTCTCTCTCTTTCTCTCCCTTCCTGTCTCTCGTTTTCTCTTTCCCTCGTTAGAGTCTTCTCTTCCAATCAAAAGTTTATTTACAGTTCCATTTCTCATGTCTCGAACGGGAGATCTTGTTGAGGTCCTTCGTTTCTCCGAAGGACGAGACCCCAAAGGGAAGTCACAAAAGGAGCGGACTTGAAGTCGGAACATCCAAAGCATACGGTCCGACTCTTTTTAGTCCCTCCTTCGTAGGCTACTTCTTCAGTCCGTCGTTCGGGGGTAAGTAGGAGGGTCGTCGGTCGTATGTCTCCGTATCGACCTTCTGTCTTCGTTACTACTTCTCTCCTATAAAAGAAGAATAATTATCCTGATCTGTAAATTTAACAAGGTGACTTCGTCACAAAACACTGAACTCACCACTTAGACTACCACTACTCTTTTCGGCCCCTACTTGGAACCTAGTTGATAACTCTCTCCTATACTTCCATTTACTTTCTGTTTTGTTTATATCGACGAAATGTCAACGTGGGTACTCAGGACGAACAATTACAGTCTGAAGTAATTAAAAAAAATAATTCCAAATACACATAGTAACCCCGAAGGGTCCACCAATTCACCCTTTCTTAGACGGACGGTTTCGTCTTCTACGTCCAAGTTAGGACCCGGACTTTTTAGGGGACCTCTTCCTTTACCGTTCGGTAACATCATAAGAACGGACCTTTTAAGGTACCCGACTCCGCGGACCGACCCGATGTCAGGTACCCCAGTGTTTCTCAACCTGTGGTGAATCGTTGTTGTTGTACATAGTAATCTTTTCAGTAATAAATCTACAATGAAAAACAATAATGAAATTTACAGTTCGAGACTCATTCCATTGGTCACTAATTTTTATATATATAGAACCCAAACCTACTACGTCCATTGTACTTGACCCTTTTTGTTTTACCAACGTATTTATGGTCTAACCAATTGTGACTCGAGAAGGGACAATCACATTGATAAACGTAAAATGAAGTCCTTCCCAAACGTGAGTTTTGAAGTGGGTCTTTAGACTCCCCTTTCTTTGACTTTCAAGAAACTGGGGTGTGACAAATACGATTCAGAGTTGAATAATGGTGTTGTTGGGCAACCCAACCAGTACTAAGGGTTAAATGTCTCCGTTTTTGATTCCGGGACTCTTCGAATGAGTCGATGATCCCGTACTTCGGTTCTAAGTTCCGGACACTTTGAGAAAGTTACGAGACAGGTTGTCGGGACGAGTCCAGTAGAAATCGATGTCCTTGCCTGGTGATACCGGACTCGTGTCGAGGGGACGTACCTGGTCGACCTCTCCAAAGTGGACGTGTTGAAAGGTAGCCACAGACCGAAATCACTCTGATTGAGAATCTTCACGACGACACACTTGCTGGAACGGAGGTCCAGTGGGTCAGGCACTTAAACGCCGTAACGTGGGGTGTTTCCCCAGGGATTCTCCAGTATCAAGTTTCTTAGACAGGACTCGAGACCGAGGACTTGGAACTTCTCGCCTGTGTTTCGTCACCGGTTCTGATTTGACGGAAATAGGGTGAGTGGAAGATTGGTTCACTCTTTCCCACCACCGACTCCGGGGTCACGACACCCCGGAGGTGGAGAAGTAGGTTCTTACTTCACCAGTCCGAGGTACAAGAGTTTCAGTAAGGACGGTATCTCGAATACGACAAGGAGAGGAGTCTCGTGGCCTTTCTAGGTGAATGTTGAGTCGCCTTTATCATATTGGGTTCCGGGTTGTAGATTTAGGAGACTAGAAAGACCATCCCTCTCCCAGCTCTCGTCCTTCTAACAGGAACTGGGGGGCGGGGGTCCCGAGTCTTCGGGTCTCTCCGGACCCTGTGAAATAAAACTAAAGATCAGTAAAAAAAAATTAAACTCTTTATGGTTTTACCTCAATATTTTTACTCAAACCTTAATTGTGTGATAACATATATGTTGTCTATTTATTCTTGGATGATATATCTTAAAGGGACCATCGAGTCAACCATTTATTAGACGGACGTTATGCCCTCTGGGGTCAAACTAAGGACCCAACCCTTCTAGGAGACCTCTTCCCTATCCGATGGGTGAGGTCATAAAACCCCGAAGGGAACACCGAGTCGACCATTTCTTAGGTGGACGTTACGTCCTCTGGACCCAAGCTAGGAACCCAACCCTTCTAGGAGACCTCTTCCCTTACCGATGGGTGAGGTCATAAGACCGGACCTCTTAAAGTACCTGACATATCAGGTACCCCAACGTTTCTCAACCTGTACTGACTCGTTAAAAGTGTTAGTGTATATCGATATATCGTATCCTTTGTTATATAAGTCATAGAACATCATTTCTTAGATCCTCTTTCGTTACCGTGAGGTGAGGTCATGAGAACGGACCGTTTAGGGTACCTACCTCCCCGGACTACCTAACGTCAGGTACCCCAACGACTCCCAACCTGTGCTGACTCTCTGAAGTGAAAGTGAAAAGTGAAAGTACGTAACCTCTTCCTTTACCGTTAGGTGAGGTCACAAGAACGGACCTCTTAGGGTCCCTGCCCCCTCGGACGACCCGACGACAGATACCCCAGCGTGTCTCGACCTGTACTGACTTCACTGAATCGTCGTCGTGATCGTGATTTCTTAGACTTTTTCTTATATATATATATATACACACACACACACACACACACACATACATACTTAATGAAACGACATGTGGACTTTGATTATTGGGGACCTGACATCACACGGTCCGAGGAGAGAGGTACCCCAAAGGGTCCGTTCTTATGATCTCACTCAACGGTGAAGAAAGAGGTCCCGTAGAAGGGTTGGGTCCTTAGTTTGGGTGTAGAGGACGTACCCGTCCGCCTAAGAAATGATACTCGGTGGTCCCTTCGGACGAAGTTAATGTTACTAATTTTCCTTTTCTTTTTTTCTTAACGTAAGTCAAACGTCCCATTAAAACCTCTATTAACTGTAGAAATATAAGTCAGAAGGTTAAGTACTTATACCGAATAGAGAAAATAAATTTGTAACGGTTATAGAAAGTTATTTTAAAATATTAAAGAATTTTTTAGAATCATCAATTATAAAATTTTAATTCATCTTACGACTTACGAACAAATCAGTGAGTCAATACAAGTTGAGAAACGTTGGGATGCCCGACATCGGGTGATCCGAGGTGACAGGTACCCCTAAGAGGTCCGTTCTTATAACCTCACCCAACGGTACGGGTGAGCTTGGGTCCAAAGGGAGTAACGTCAGTCTAAGAAGTGGTAGACTCGATGACGATTCAGCGAAGTCAGCACAGGTTGAGACACTTTGGGGTCTCTGTCGTCGGGTGGTCCGAGGGGGCAGGCACCCTAAGAGGTCCGTTCTTGTGACCTCACCCAACGATAAAGGAAGGGTTTACTACGTATCAATATAGACACTGATATCCTTAGCGGAATGAACCTGTACCTGGGTGCTCAGATTTCAACTCTGGGACGGATTTACTCTCAGACAGCACTGGGTCCCAGGAGACATTGTATGTCGTTTTGTAAACTCCACTGCAGTAGCGGAGAGTTCTACTTTGCGGGGGACGGCAAGACACTAAGAAGATACAGGGCGGTTGTGTAGCATGTCAAGTTTGTAGGCCTAAAAGTACCTGGGTAAGAGAAGGTCGTAACCGGTCCTAAGAAGTTCCTTCGGTGTCTTCTGTATCGTAGACCCAGAGTCAGGGTGTCTTAGACCAAGAGTCAGGGTTTCTTCCCGAGTAAAGGGACCTAAGTCTCCAGTAACAGATCATACGGTCATACTTTATTTTTATTCGTCAGCCTTCTTTAGATAGACGCATTTGATTCTGCGGACGTCTCTCCACCTTTCCTCACCATCCTTAATACTGTTGTCGCCAGATTGACTTACAGGTGATACCCAATCACTCATATACACTACCAATTTGGGTGTCTGAAACTTCAGTGCGTCTAGACTCGATCTAAGAATGGACGGTCCCCATACATACATAAAGGTAAAATGATTACTGGAAAAAAATTTTTTTTTTGAAATAAAACATAACGTCATATCGACTAATTGTTAAACTATCAAAGTCCATCTGTCGTTTCCCTGAGTCGATATGTATGTGCATATAAGTAAGAGGGTGTTTGAGGAGAGGGTAGGTCCGACGGTGTATTGTAACTCATCGTAAGGTACACAATAGACCATCCAGGAACAACCGAAAGGTAAAATTTATACTGTCATACATGTACAGATAAGGTTTGAGAGATTGATAAGGAGGGGGAGACCGTTGGCATTCAAACAAAAGATTCAGGCACTCGGACAAAGACAAGACATTCGTTCAAGTAAACATAGTAAAGAAAAATCCAAGGTGTATATTCCCTACGGGATACCATAAAGAGGAAGAGACAGACCGTGTGAAGTGAGTCACACTGTTATTTGTCTCGATGGTAAATGATTCCTGAAGGGACCACCGAGTCTGCCATTTCGCAGACAGATGTTTCACCCTCTGGACCCAAGTTCGGGACCCAACCCTTCTAGGGGACCTCTTCCTTTACCGTTAGGTGAGGTCATGACGACAGGTCTTTTAGGGTACCTGTCTCCTCGGACCATACGATGTAAGATACCCTAGTGTTTCTCAGCCTGTGTTGACTCGTTGAAGTGAAGTGAACTGGTAAATGATTACTGGAAAACAATAGATTCTTCCCAATAACCGTCCCAATCTCTATTGCACCGTACCATGGGTCATGGACTTTCATGAGTTGTTTATGATCAGTATGGACAAAAACAGTGACTCGTGGAGACACCAAAATCTTTGTCATCATCATCATTATCACTACTCTTTTCATATTCTTTTTACTACTGGCAAAAAGAAACTAGTAAAATACAGATTCCTTCGTCCATTCTCAGTCTGTGTTGACTCGCTGACTTGTTCATCTCTTCCAAGTGTACGTTTTATGAATCCCTAATTTCCCTCAAGAGGTTCACCCGTGTTTCATCGACTCTTGTAAAGTTCTCACCACTCTCCGACTTCCCACTCGTCTTTGACCTATTCGTGTCTTTACTACCCTTTATACCATTTGTGTCCGATACCGACCGTTCTTGAGTCCTATTAAACGCCTCCGTCATGGTACTCTGTACTTGAGTACTCAGCCATAGTGGGACGAAGAGTCAGGGTCGAAGTCTTGGCCCTTACACCACCGGTACAGTCACTCCCTAGGATAGACTAGTGGTCCCTATACATGAGAAATGAGTAGACAAACGAGTGAGTCGTCTACACCTAAAGGTCCTACACGACCAGGGACATGACTATCCCCGACATATCTTCGTTAGGTCACTTTTACCCCAGTAATCCTACTCAGGATTAGGGTATTCTGGCCATAGGAATACTTTTCCCCTTTAAACCTGTGTTTCCACGTGTATCTCCCTTCTTCTTCACTTTTGTGTGTCCCTCTTCTGCCACCGGTTGGTCGGTTCCCCTATCTAGATCTTGTCTGGAAAAGGAGTGACGGCAGTTTTCCTTAGGTGAGACGACTGCGAGACTACCGGAGGTCTTGACCCTCTGTTATTTGAAGACAAGAAATTCAGTGGGTCGAACAAGAGGAAACATTACCGTCGGGAATCCTCCGACATAGATTTTCTGTAATTGCCACGAATAAAATTTAAAATTCTTTCGGTCGCATCGACACTGTGTCTACGACGTCTCTGTGTGCCGAGATTTAACTTCCAAAAGAGACGGACCTTATAGGATCAAGAGGAGAAAAGTTTCTAGAAAAGAAGAAGTTTTGGGTCAAGTCCGTCAGAATACGTGATCCTCTGAAAGGACCTACGGGAGTGTAGGGCATTCGTTTAGGGAAGAAGTTATGGGTCTAAGATAGTTATAGAATATATAAGATAAATATACAAAAGAGTCTAGTTCTTGGACAACTCCAGGATAGAGAAGTAGGTCAAACATGAAGGTTGAGTTCTAGACAATTGTGTGATCCGTGAATTATTTCTACACGATATCTTCAAATAGACATTTACCTGGTAATCTCTGGAGGTAATGGTGTTCGGTTCGATGTCGATCTGGGGGTTTTAATATTTTATTATTGGTCCTGTCCTATTCATTCGTATATCGAAGAGGTGTTTAAGGACTTGTTATTTTTATACTTCTGTGGTAGATTTGGTACTGTCTCCACCTAGTTCTTATGTACCTTTCTCATATTCGTCAATGGACGGTATAACATATTCGTCAATGGACAACGTCGACGAAGGGTGACTTTATCCTTCCACTTCTAAAAATTCGTCGGTTCATAGGTGGGGAGATGACGTATAGAAGGATTCCGTCAGTCTGTAGTTCAAAGGAAGGGTCAAGGAGGACGGTCTACGGGGAGTCTTTGATTTTACGTTATTTTATTAACGAGGGAACCCTCTCACTAAAAGTGTTTATTTTGCGTCATCCCTTCTTGTCTCTGTCTTTCTCGTATACCGGCTCAGACAGTATAAGGTGCACTAAATAGACAAATCTTACGGTCTATTGGTCCGTCGACACCATTTTCGTTACGGCTCCAGTTACAGTGTCGCGAGTTTATCTAGGACCCTTAAGTCTATCGGTAAACAGATCCTACTACGGTTCCTCAGTACAGAACCTATAAGATATCTCATCTCCACCTTTGAAACTGAACGAAGACTGTTTATACCTTTACTACGGTGATGATATTAATGGAATGTTTTAATATATATATATATATATATATATATGTGTATGTGTGTGTGTGTGTCACACACACACAAACACATATCACTCTCGAGACTCATCTGATTTCATTCTCCCTGAGAGGACGACTGGAACTTCGTCGTTTAAGAGTACGAAACTTGACACCTCTTTCAGTGTACCGTTCTTTGAGACTCGTCCCCGACCCCAGCCCCATCCCCAATGATCCTCGTCCCCTCTGGATCCTGAATTCCCTACGGAGATCGGAGACCAATCATTATTCTATCCCGAGAAACGATACACGGACTTGATTGAACCTTCAATTAAGTCTAAGAAGGGATGAGTTCGAAGGTCTACTCTTACCTCAGGTCGGTAATTAAACTAACGTTGGGAAACTCTGGGACTTGTCTTTTGGGTCATTTCGGTACGGGTCTTAGTATTTTTAAACTAATATTTCATTATTCACATGGACTTGGTGATTAAACCACCATCCAAAGATACATCGGTTTCTTTGATTAGACAGTGTCACGTACAGTTGGGTAAAAATTCGGCATCTAGACTCTTCCGTGGGTTCAACGACTCTCCCTAGTTCGGATTAGTGTTACGAAAAGATTCGTATCATGACTCTTGGATTTCTTTTAAGGAGTAAGATTGACTCCCCTGTTTCGTTTAGTATTTCGAGAATAGTCGGGAAATCCTTTACTAAGTATTGTTTCCTGTCTCTGACCCCTTTTTCGTCTAGAGACTCCTATTAGAAGACATTGTAGTCCTGTTATTTCGAGTTCGTTGAACAGTCGTTAGGATTTATGTTAAATTTTTGTTTTACAGGAAATATTTTACCTCGTCTTTAGTTTCGTCTCTATCCTTTAGTCCCCTCTGTCCCTTTTATTCTTTCCTAACGTCCCTTTCGTTCACACGTTTGTGTAATTATTGTCGGTGTAGTGTCGTCATTTCTCTTGTTTAGGAAAGTAAATCGTGTATAAAAAACTCATAGAGGGTATATAATCTACGATCCTTTTGTGTCTCTTGTTTTGACTCTCCCGGGAACGTAAGTACCTCAAGTGAAAGGTTTCACTTTCTATCGTTACTCGTTAATTCAGTTATCTACTTTATTGCCACAGACACGAATATTACTGTTTATACAAAGACGTTATCTCTTACTACCCCTCCTAGATGTAACGTATCCTATAAACCCCTCCTCAATAAATTTCTACTTTCCTCGGTCAGTACGTATCTCGGATCTTTTCTTACAATGTCTATCTTCCCTCTTTATCTGTTTGTCATTATCAAGTCAGAAGTCCTATCGTGATAGTCACTAATTGTCTCGTAGATCCTCTTCTTGTCGTTCCTTTCTCTTACAAATTTGTTGTGTTATTTGGTTTGAAGTTGTTACAGGTTTATACACCCTTAATTCGTTGTGTAAGAATTTGTTGGTCACCTAGTTACTCTTTAAGAATTCCCTCTAATCTTTTGTTAAAATCTACTTAATTTTACTTTTATGTATATTTTTGAATATCCTATATCGATTTCATTACGTATGTCTCTTTGCATACGTAAAGGACGTTATACATCCCATTTGAGGATGTTATCCGTATGCACTTCATTCACTTCACTTCAGCGAGTCAGCACAGGCTGAGAAACGTTGGGGTACCTGACATCGGATGGGCCGAGGAGGGTACCCTAAAAGGTGCGTTCTCATGACCTCACCCAACGGTAAAGGAGGAGGTCTCCTAGAAGGGGTGGACCCCTAGCTTGGGTCCAGAGGGCGTAACATCCGTTTACGAAACGGCAGACTCGGTATATATGGGGATGTTATTTTTTCTTCTTTCTAGAACTTACTTATTGGATTAAAAGGTGGAATTCTCTGACTTTCTCTCGTTTGATATGGTTTCCTTTGTACTTTGTTTCTTTATAAAAATAAAAGTATTTATAAAAATATACCTATATGTACTTCACCCTTATCTTTTTGTCATCCCTTTTAATTATCATAGTTTGCAACCAAGAAACCTTTATAGTTGTTATGACTGTTTGGAATCGATCTAACTAGTCCTTTTTCCCTTTTCTAAGTTTAATGATTTTAATCCTTACTTTCTCCCCCGTATTGAAAGTTGAAATGTCTTTATTTTCCTTAATATCTCTTTATAATACTTATCACATATATTTATGTAATTTATTGGATTACTTTATCTCTTGAAGGGTCCCTCTTTGTTTACTGAGTTATTTTCTCGTTTTTATATACTTATCCGGTTTCACTCAAGTTCTAATTTAATCACTAAAAATTTCAGAGACCTTTTCTTCGGAACATGGAATACTGAACGGAACTAAGATTTGGATCCGTTTCTGTAATGTTTTAGTTACGTGGGATAATTATATCTGTGTTTTTAGGAGTTGTTTTAGAGTCGATAGGTTCAATTCTTTGTATATTACCTAATATGTATTACCGGTTCGTCCTAATAGGTTCCTTACGTTTTGACCAAATTTAAATTTTTATTATTATTTATTTATTTATTTACATAGTTGTACAATGATTTTTCTGTTTTCGTGTTCTACTAGGGTTATTTCACTTTTATAACCTGTTTTAGGTGTATACAAGTACTATTTTTCTTTCTTTTTTAATCCTCATCTTTTTAATGATTTGGAGTATACCTTGTATAAGTTTTTGGATGTCTATTATCCATACTATCTTAACAAAAGGGGATGTTAGTTCCTCCTTTTGTTGTTCTATTCTTGTAGACGAAGTGAAGATAAGTTGTGACATGACGTCTAAGAACGTCTCGTCAATCCTTTCTTTTGTTTTATTTACCGTAGGTCTAATCTTTACTTTTGAATTTTTAGAGAGATAAGAGTCTACTACATAAGAACATATATTGTAAGATTCCTTAGGTTTATGTATGTGTATGAACGAACACACACTCGTGTGTACCCGGGTACACGTGTGTGTGATGTCATAATCTTGATTTTTCGTTAAAGCCGTTTCGGTACCCTGTGTTCCAGTTATAAGGTTTTTTCTACGGTAGTAATTCGTAAGTTTGATTTATTTAATTCGTTAAGGAATGTAATAGTATTTTTAAACTTATTTAAGTTGGTACATTCAAACTGAATATGTACCTTTTGATGATTTGTAACGATTTTCTTTATTTTCTTTTTGTCTTCACTCGTCTTTCTATGTACCTACGCGAACTTTTGTAATACGATTCGCTTTCGTCGGTCAGCGTTCTTATATATGAGGTACTAGGGTCTGAGGTAGATATATCCTATAGGTCGTATCCGATCACTTTCTCTGTTTTTCGAATGATAACACCGATCTCCGATCCCTGTCCCCACTATTGTTCGTTAACAATTACCTATATCTCAAAGAAACCCCCCGTTACTATTACAAGATTTTAATTACAGTATCGAGGTGTTGATATACTCATATGATTTTTTTTACTTAACATGTTAAATCTTGTCCACTTGAAATACTATTAACTTATTATCGAATCATTTTAACAAGGAAAATTTTACACGATACCTTAAAATAAAAAAATTTCGACTTCTCTGACATAATATAGGTTCAAATGAAGTCATCTCTCTTATAACGGTCCGTACTTTTACACTAAAGTAACATATTCGACAGTCAAGTAGATCTCCTGGGTCGTACAGATTTACTAATACATGATAGAATTAGACAACCTGACGATATTGTTTTACGTTACTGACCAATCGAATATTCGTTCTCTTTAAGTAAGGAGTAGTAAGACGTCAGATCTTCAGGTTCTGTTTCCGTGGTTGTCTAAGAGACGGACCACTCTGGGTCGAAGACTAAGTATCTGTTAAAGTACACATACAGAAATACACCGTCTTCCCAGTTCTCTGAAGAAACCACAGAGGAAATATTGTCGTGATTTGGGTGAGTATTCCGAGACAGGAGTTTTCGATTTCAAGATGGAGGTTTATAGTAGTGTGACTCTTAATCCAAAGTTGTATGATTAAAATCCCCCTGTGTCTGCAAGTCTGGTATCGTATAGGAATTCTTCTCTAGAAGTCGTATGTCCTTCGTTTTGACTATCGTACGGTCTCTTTTTCCGTAAATGTCGGCAATAGTCTCTAATATCATGACGAGAGAGTTATTAAATATCTTGTTCATTTATTTTGTAGTCATCATGATGTCTAAACTTATTGTGTTAGTTGGTGTATCTCAAGTAACTATAAATATCTTGTGAGACGGTGTCTCGTATCTTGTATGTAAGAAAGGTTCGTGTGTCACCTTGTTAATGGTCCTATATGGTGTGAGACGTTGTATTTTGTTCAGAGTTATTTAAAATTACAATAGACCGGTTTTACCTTAATTGAATTTTTAGTCATTCTATTTCTAGAGACCTTATAGGGGTGTATAAATTATTATTTATTATATGAAGATTGTACATCAAGTTTTTTAAGTTTTCCTTAACTCTTTTATAAAAATTACTTTTAATTTTGTGTTGTATGTAATTAGACGTTCAACAGAACTCCGTAATGAACGTCAATTTGAATGGTATGATTTGCGGACTGAATCTTTTCTACTTTCCAGAGTTATTCACTGGACTTGGGGGTGGAATTCCTTAATGTAATTTTTTCTTTCTTTCTTTCTTTCTTTAGGGTCGTTTGTCCTTTTTGTTTACTTTATTATGACTGGTCTCATCTTTAGTTACTTTAACTTTTGTCTTTGTCATCTCTTAAATTCTTCAGTCATTAAGCGATAAATTCTTTGAGTTGTTTTAACTATTTAGAGATCGGTATGATCAATCCTTTACTTGTAAATGATTTGAGTCCTAACTCTCTTCACTGTGGAGATGTCTAATATGTCAATAGTTTTCCCATTGTTTACCCAAAAAACAACAACAACAATTCAAAAAACCGTTTTGTTTGACTGTTTACACTACTTTACCCTTTAAAGGAAATCTCTGTGTTTACTAGTTTCAAGTGAGTTCTTTTTTAACTAATTAACATTATTTTAAGATAGTTTGTCAATTCTTTCTTTCCTATAGTTAGGATCTTTTTAAGAAGACTTTTTGACATTTTCGTCTTTAATTAGGATTTAATAAGATACTCCGGTCTTACGAGACGATAGTTTTATATTATCTTTGTAATTTTCTTTTGATATCTGATAGGGAGTAATTACGTCTACGTTTATAAAATTCTTAAAAAAAACCGTTTTCCTGATATGGTTATATAATTTTGATATTATATAGTTCTGATTAACCCTAAATCGGATCCTTATGTTCTGACTAAATATAAACTTTTAGTTAGATATATTGACTGATATAATAGTTCGTTTTTACTTTTTAGTAGGTTAGTTGAGTTGAGTCTTCCATGTCTTTTTGTAAACTGTTTTAACTTGTACGTCGGGATAACTTTCTGTAGTCGTTTAATTCTTACGTTCCCTTGAAAGAAGTACTATCTTATGTAGACGGTTTTGGACGTCAATTGTAGTATAAGTTGTCCTTAACGACTTATACAAGGACGTCCTAGTCTTTCTTTTGTTCTTATAGGTGAGTGGGGTGGAAATAGGTTATAAAATGACTTCCAAGATCCGTCAAGTTATTCTGTTTTTTTTATTTAATTAATTTTTGTGATTATAACCTTTCGTTATTAACTTACAGAAATAAACATCTGTTGTCTGAAAATGTAACTTTTAGGTTATCTTAGATGGTTTTTTCGATTGTCTTGATAAAAAGTACTCAAATTATTTACAGGTTGTACATTCTAATTACTTATTTTAGTCAATATCCATTTATGGTATAGGGTTACTACTTTTTATTTAAACTTGAAATTTGTTTAGTCGTTGTAAATGTTATAATTTTTATACTTTATCATACTCTATTTAGACTGGTTCGTATACGTTCTAGACACGTGACTTCAAATATTTTGTCAAGATCCTCTTTAATTTTTCTGGATTTGTCTACCTCCCTACGTGGTATAAGTGTTAAGTTATCTAAATTATAACAATTCGTCAATTAAGAAGTTTTAAAAGACATCTTATTTACGTTCGAGTTAGGTTTCAGGTACTATTAAATAAAATTTTCAACCTTTTAACTAAGATTTTAATTATGTCTCTATTTTGTCTATTTCTTGTCGCTTTTGTTGAAATATATTCTTGGTTTAACTCCTTATTGTGATAGACTAAGAGTTGAAAAAATACTACAATGTCATTTTTCTATCACATTGAAACCACAGTCCAATACTATATCTTATCTCTCAGGACTATACATCGGTTGACTAAAAACTGTTTACGTGTTTTAGTTAAGGAAACCTCTGATAACAGAAAAGTTCTATACCCCAACCTGTTGTCTGTGTACTTATTTACAAGTTGTAACGATTAATAATACCTTTACGTTTGGTTTCGAAGTTAATTCATAGTGGATTAAATAGTGGATTGTCAGTCTTACAGGTGATAATTGTTTAGATGTTCATTATCGACGATCTTTCCTACACTTCCCTTTTTTTTCTTTAGAGAATGTGACAACCCTAACATTTACCCACGTTCGTCATACCTTTTGTCACATATCCAAGAAATTTTTTGACCTCAATATACTAGGCCGTTAGAGTGAGAACCGTATATTGGTCTTTTCTGTTTTGGACATTAAACCTTTCTGTACACGAGGGGTCATAAGTGTCGTCGTGATAAATATTATCGGTTCTGTACCTTCGTTTGATTTCTAGGTGGTTATCTACTTACTTACCCCCGTATCTACATATTACTTTATAACGACGACGACGACAACGACGACGACGACGACGACGACGATTCAGTGAAGTCAACACAAGTTAAGACACGCTGGGGTATCTACCGTCGGATCGTCCGAGGGGCTAGGGACCCTAAGAGGTCCGTTCTTGTGACCTCACTCAACGGTAAAGGAAGAGGTTACGTACTTTCACTTTTCACTTTCACTTCAGTAAGTCAGCACAGGTTGAGAATCGCTGGGGTACCTGACGTCGGGTAGTCCGAGGAGGCAGGTACCCTAAGAGGTCCGTTCTCATGACCTCACCCGCGGTAGCGGAAAAGACCATATTACGGTATTTTTTCTTACTTTGTTACGGTAGACATCACTGTACTGACCTGGATCTTTAATACAATTCATTTATTCAGTTTCTGTTTATGGTATGTTATAGTAAATGTACACCCTAGATTTTTTACTATGTTTAATTGAATCAATTACGTTCTGTTTTTTTCTGAGTGTCTGTATCTTTTGTTTGAATACCAATGGTTTTCCTTTTCCCCCTCCCCATTTAATCCTCAAACCCTAATCGTCTATGTGTGATGATATACATTTTATCTATTCGTCTTTCCTGGATGATATATTGTGTCCCTTGATATAAGTTATAGAATATTATTGGATATTTCCTTTTCATAAACCTTTTTTCGTTCCGACATATAACAGTGGGACGAATAAATCGAAGATACGTCTCATGTAGTACTCTTTACGACCTGACCTTCTTTGTGTTCGACCTTAGTTCTAACGACCCTCTTTATAATTATTTGAGTCTATACGTCTACTGTGGTGGGAATACCGTCTTTCACTTCTCCTTGATTTCTCGGAGAACTACTTTCACTTTCTCCTCTCACTTTTTCAACCGAATTTCGAGTTGTAAGTCTTTTGATTCTAGTACCGTAGGGCAGGGTAGTGAAGCACCGTTTATCTACCCTTTTGTCACAGTCTGATATAAAACCCCCCGAGATTTTAGTGACGTCTACCCCTAACGTCGTTACTTTAATTTTATACGAATGAGGAACCTTCCTTTCAGCACTGATTGAATCTGTCGTATAATTTTTCGTCTCTATAATGAAACGGTTGTTTTCAGTCAGATCAGTTCCCATACCAAAAAGGTCACCAGTACATACCTACACTCTCAACCTGATATTTCTTTCGACTCGTGGCTTCTTGACTACGAAAACTTGACACCACAACCTCTTCTGAGAACTCTCAGGGAACCTGACGTTCCTCTAGGTTGATCAGGTAGGATTCCTTCCAGTCAGGACTCACAAGTAACCTTCCCGACTACAATTTCGACTTTGAGGTTATGAAACCGGTGGACTACGTTTCTCGACTCAGTAAACTTTTCTGGGACTACGACCCTTTCTAACTCCCGTACTCCTCTTCCCCTGTCGCGTCCTACTCTACCAACCTACCATAGTGACTGAGTTACCTATACCTAAACCCACCTGAGACCCTCAACCACTACCTGTCCCTCTGGACCGTACGACACCAAGTACCCCAGTGTTTCAGTCTGTGCTGACTCGTTGACTTGCCTTGACTTGACTATATATATATATATGTACATACATATTGACTTAGTGAAACGATATGTAGACTTTGATTGTGTTATAACAGTTAATTAATAAGAAGTTAAAATTTTTTCTATACCCCGACCTTGTTAAACTACAGGAACACGTTTATTTAAAATATTCTAGATATAGAATATGGTACGTCTTGATAATTGAGTCTTACCTAGTATCCTGATTTCAATTGATTTTTCAGATCCTTTTTTGTTCTCTCTCCTTAAGGGACCACCAAGTAACTAATTCTGAGATGGACGGTTTACCACTTTTGATGATTTCCCCTTTAACTGTCATTGTGTTATTATCACCCCTTGAATTGTGGGGTGAGTGTGGTCTAGTAAGTCTGTCTTTTAATTGGTCCTTTGTGTTCGAAATTTGCTATGTGACCTGATCGACCTGGATTACCTATAGAGACACCGTAAAGTAGGGGTTTGTCGTCTAAAGTGCAAAAAGAGTTCACGTGCACCTTATAAGAGGCTTATCTAGTGTAGAACCAGTATTTAATTCGGATCCATTCAAATTTTTTCAACTTTGTAGAATCTTTTGTAAGATTTGTAGAAAAGACTGGTGTTGTGATATTCCATTCGATTCTTGATGGCCCTTTTTTTTAAATATTTTTTATGTTTGTGTACCTACGATTATGTGAAGACTTGTTGGTTCTCCATCGACTTCTTTAATTTCTCCATTAGTGTTTGATGGATCTCCGTTTACCGTTACTTTTGCACTGTTGAGTTTTGGGTACCCTACGTCCTTTTCGCCATGATTCTGCCTGCAAATATCGTTATGTTCGGATGGGATTCTATGTTCTCTTTGAAGTTTATTTGTTGGATTGGGATCTGGATTTCGTTGATTTTTTCTTGTTGTTGTTGTTGTTGTTTTTTTTTTGGCTTCAACCGTTTTCCCTTTTTTAGTATTTATAGTCCCGTCTTTACTTACTCTGCCATAGTTTCTAGTTGTTTTGATTGTCGACCAAGAAACTCTTCTATTTGTTTTAACTGTTTGGTTATCGGTCTAAGTGACCCTCTCTTCCCTCTTCTGAGTTTAGTTTTTTTAATCTTTAATTTCTCCTCTTCAATGTTGTCTCTTACGTCTTTATATTTTCTAGTATTCTCTGATCATACTCGTTGATATGTGGTTATTTTACCTGTTGAAACTTCTTTACCTGTTTAAGAATCATTTCATACTAGAAGGTTTGGAATTGGTCCTTCGTTGTCTTCTGTACTCGTCTGGTTAGTATCGGTACCTTTAGTTTTGATATTATTATTTTTTTTTAGAAGGTCGTTTGTTTTCAGGTCTTGGTCTGTCGAGGTGTTCGTTTAAGATACTTTTCAAGTCTCTTCTCGATTCTGAATGGACTAGCTTGAGAAGGTCTTTGAACGTCTCCTTTCTTTTGAGGGTTTGAGTAAGATACTCCAGTAGTAGTGGGACTATCGTTTTGGTTTCTACGGTCTCTTTTTCTTTTAATCTCCGGTTATAGTGACTACCTGTATCTACGTTTTTAGGAGTTGTTTTAAGACCGTTTGTCTTAGGTCGTTGTGTAATTTTCCTAATATGTAGTACTCGTTCACCCGAAATAGAGTCACTACGTTTTTCATAAGTTACATACGTTTAGTTACACTATGTAGTATAATACCCAACTTTCTATCTTTGGTATACTAGTAGAGTTATCTGTGTCTCTTTCGAAAGTTCCTTTCAGTTGTGGGTACATATTATTTTTAAGAGGAAATCCGTGTCTTCGTTCTATGGAGTTGTAATATTCCTGGTACATACTGTTTGGGTGTAGTTTATAATAAAAGTCACCACTTTTTGACTTTCATAAGGAGATTTAAGTCCTTGTTCTGTTCCCACAGGTGGGAGTGGTGATAATAAGCTGTATCAAAACCTTCAGGATCGGTATCGTTAGTCTCTTCTTTTTCTTTTGTTTTCCTTAGTTTTAGTCTTTTTTTCATTTTGAGAGTACGTCTACTGTACTGTATCTTTTGGGATTTCTACGGTGGTCTTTAATGATGTCGATTGGTTACTTATATCATTTCAACGGTCTATACTTTAATTATGTGTCTTTGGAGAACGTAAGGATATGTAATTATTACTTTTTAGTCTCTCTCTTTAATTCCTTCGATAGGGTAAGTGGCAACGTTGTTTTACTTATTTTATGGATCCTTATTCGGATGGATTTCTCTGTTTTCTGGACATACGTCTTTTGATATTCTTTGACTACTTTATTTATTTTTTGTTGTGTTTGTCAATCTCTCTATATGGTACAAAAACCTAACCTTCTTAGTTGTAACACTTGTACTAATACGATGGGTTTCGTTTGATGTCAAAGTCATGTTAGTGATATTTTGATGGTTACCATAAAAAGGGACTTCGAGTTTTGCCATTTCTTAGATGGACGTTACGTCCTCTGGTCCCAAGTTAGGGACCCAACCCTTCTATGAGACCTCTTCCCTTACCGTTCGGTAAGGTAATAAGAACGGACTTCTTAGGGTACCTGTCTCCCCGGAAAGTCCGATGTCAGATACCCAAACGTTTCTCAGTCTGTGCTGACTCACTGATTGTGTGTGTCTTTTTTATTAAGTGTTAAACACACCTTTATGTCTTCTGGGACTTACCGGTTTTGTTAGGACTCTTTCTTTTTGTCGACCTCCTTAGTTGGGAGGACTGAAGTCTGATATGATGTTTCTATGTCAATAGTTCTGTCGTACCATGACCGTGTTTTTGTCTTTATATTTGGTTACCTTTTTCTATCTTTCGGGTCCCTATTTGGGTACGTGGATATCTGTGAAGTAGAAACTGTTTCCTCCGCTCTTGTGTGTTACCTCTTTTCTGTCGGATAAGTTATTCACTACGACCCTTTTGACCTGTCGATGTATATCTTCTTGCTTTGATCTTGTGGAGGATTGTGGTATATGTTTTTATGTGAGTTTTACTTAATTTCTGAATTCACATTCCGGTCTTTGATATTTCGAGAGTCTCCTTGTACTGTCTGTCATGTGAGGAAGTGTATTTAGTGTCGTTCTAGGAGACACTTGGTGAAGTGTCTCATTCCCTTTATTCTTATCTTTTGTTTACTCTGGGTTAATTTGAATTTTCGGAAACGTGTCTTTTCCTGTGATATTCATTCCACTTTTTTATTGACGAATATGTCGAGTTATGGTCTTTTTTGTTTGTTGGGTTGGTTTTTCACCTGTCTTCTATATGTAACTGTAAAGAGGTTTCTTCTGTATGTCTACCGATTATTTGTGTACTTTTATACGAGTTGTACAGAGTAGTAATCTTTTTACGTTTAGTTTTGATGTCACTCCATAGTGGCGTGTGACCAGTCTTACCGGTAGTAGTTTGTAAGGTGTTTGTTATTTACGATATCTCCCACACCTCTTTTTCCTTGGGAGATCGTAACACTCTTACATTTAGTTATATCGGTGATACCTCTTGTCTTACCTCTCAGGAAGTTTTTGATCCTTATTTTGATGGAAAACAACACGAATGACACAAATCAGTGAGTCAACGTAAGCACAGACTGAGAAACGTTGAGGTACCTGACGGACGGTCCGTGCAGACAGGTGTCCCTAAGAGGTCCGTTCTTATGACCTCATCCAACGGTACGGGAGGAGGTCTCCTATAAGGGTTAGGTCCCTAGTTTGGGTACAGAGGGGGTAACGTCTGCATAAGAAATGACAGACTCGATAATCCCTTGGAGTTCTTATGACCTCACCCATCGGATAGGGAAGAGGTCCCTTAGAAGGACTGGGTCCTTAGCTTGGTCCTAGAGGACTTAACGTCTACCTAGGAAATGGTCGACTCGATGGTCCCTTCGGGTTAGGGTGATGACCCGTATATGGGGCTCCTTTAGTAATAACTTTTTGTGTGCGTATAGAGTCACAAGTAACGTCGTGACAAATGTTATCGATCCTATACCTTCGTTGGATCTATAGGTGACTGTCTACTTATCTATTTCTTCAACACCATGTATATACATTAACTTATAATGAATCGTTACTTTTCTTTGTATAAAGGAAGGCAAGACTCCTCCACCTACTTGGATCTCGAATATTTGTTTCACTTCAATCTTTCTCTTTTTACTTATAGTATATAATTGTGTATATATATCTGAGATCTTTCTACTATGACTACTTGGATAAACGTCCCGTCGTCACCTCTACGTCTATGTCTTTTGTCTAAACACTTGTGTCGCACCCTTCCTCTCCCACCCTACTTATTTCTCCCATCGTAACTTTGTATGTGTAGTGGTACACATTTTATCTGTCGGTCACCCTTAAACGACATACTACGTCTCTCGAGTTTAGACCACGAGACACTGTTGGATCTCCCCACCCTACCCCACCCCCCACCCTCCCTACTAAGTACGACTCCATACCGTCTTTGGTTGTGTTATGACATTTCGTTGATTAGAGGTCAATTTTTATTTAGTTAACTTTTTTTCTTAGGTGGACGGTTACATCCCCTGTGTTCAAACTAGGGACCAGGTCCTTACGAGGTGAGTGACGCCCCATTGATTTTACACATACGGTGTTTATGACGGGACACGGGCTCTCGGATACTCGGGGTTGATGACTCGGGTCCTCGTCGTTGATGACTTCCGGTACTCGGGCTCACGCGTGCGTGACGTGGTTCCTTTCGGTGGGGCTACTCTTCGGGGACGAGACGTTGAACTTTCGTCGGGGGTGAGTGGCGTTGACCTCTTTTGGGAACTCGTCGTTACTTCTAGGTCACGTCGGTTTTTTTTTTTTTTTGTTATAAATTAATTAATTTTTCTGTTTTGGAAATTTTTTTTTGCCTCTTTTATAAACCATTTCAACTCGTTTCTATAGAAACTGTAGTATAGTTTTCTTACTGAGTATTTTAAACTATTAAATTCAAGTAGTTTTAATTATTGTACGAGAAAATTTTCTGTATCGACTTACTTTCTAATCAACGCCTTACCCCCATTTTTAAACGTTTGAGTATGATAATTTCTGAACATAGGTCTTATGTATTTCTGGAAAGTTTAGAACTATTATTCCTTTAGTGTAAAAATTTTGCCCGTGTAAAATTTTCTATACACCTACTGTTTATTTTCAATGGGTTGTTGTCATCAACAATCTAAGTATTATTAACTTTGTAGTCACTTTATAGGGACAAAATAGATAATCTAACCGATTTTAACCGGTAAAGTTCAAAACCGTTACTACACTTCTTAACAATTGAAGTTGTGACTCCTCTTCCGTCTTACCGCCTTAAACAAACGTTTTTGTCAAACCGTTCAAGAATTTTACGATTTGTAATTGAATAGTATACTAAGTCGTTAAAGTGAAAGAACTAAAGAATCCTATTTAATTCATATACAAGTATTTCCGGACGTAGATAACAGTTTTTGACCTTTACTGAGTTTACAAGTAGTTGTCTACTTGTCTATTTGTTTACACCATTATAGGTATTTTATTCACCACCAATAAAAATTCAGTACTCTGAGAAACACTGGGGTACCTGATGTCGTACGTTCTGAAAAGACAGGAGGTGATAGAGGATCTCAAACGACTTTAAGTACAGTCGACTCAGCCACTACGATAGATTCGTAGAGTAGGAGACGACGGTGGAAGAGGAAAACCCAAGTTAGAAAGGATCGTAGTCCCAGAAAAGAGAAAAAAAGACCTAATTTACTGTAAAATAATGTATGAAATACTTTTGTACTAGTCAAATTATTTTTATGTTATATTTCGTTATTAAAATTTTATCGTATAATCATAAACGTGATATACCAGAATTGTACAGTAACGACAACTGTGTTAGTACTGATAGACCATTATTGTTTGATAACAGGACTCTGACTAATTACGTAAGTTTAAAGTTTCATACTGTTGGAAATNAAGTGAGACATATTAACCGAGGTCAAAGTAGGTAGAGTAGTCTTGACTAAGTTTACTTAAGAAAAATTGCCGACTCATTATGAGGTAACACATCCCAGAAAAGGTTAAACAGTCGACAAACATAGTACACCGGTTTCATGACCTCGAAGTTGAAGTCGTAGTCATGAAGATTACTTATAAGTCCCAACTAAAGAACTTCTGACTACCCAAAGTAGAGGAACATCAGGTTCCTCGAGAGCTCCCAGAAGAGGTCATGACGTCAAGTTTTCGTAGTTAAAAACCACGAGTCGGAAGGAACACCAGGTTGATAGTGTAACTATGTACTGATGACGTTTTTGGTATCGAAACCGATGTGCTTTAAAACAGCGGTTTCAATACAGAGACGAAATATTATACGACAGATCCAAATAGAATCGAGAGGAAGGTTCTTCGTTCACAGAAAGTTAACGTACCGACGTCAGTGGTAGACGCCGCTGAAACATCGGGTGCATTTCTTTTAGACAGTGACGAAGGTGAAAAAGGGGAAGACAAACGGTACTTCACTATCCTCATCTACGGTGCTAGAAACAAAACGAAAGAACAATTACGACTCAAAGTTCGGTCGAAAAAGTGAGAGGAGAAAGTGGGAGTAGTTCTCCGAAAAATCAAGGAGAGGCGAAACCCGGTAACGAGAAAGAAAACAACAACAAGTCAACGATTTAGGATCGGTGGAGAAAAAGATGGGGTACCTGACATCGGGTGGTCCACGGAGACAGGTACCCTAAGGGGTCCGTTCTTATGACCTCACCCAACAGTAAAGAAATAGGTCCCCTAGAAGGACTGGGTCCCTAACTTGGACTAAGAGGACGTGACCGTTCTATTAAGAAATGGTGACTCGGCGGTCGCTTTGGGTTTTCCGTGGGGATATCGTCTCCTCACCATATTAGAAGTGTAGATTCCAACAAATATAAAAGGGATCGTCGACACTAAGGTCGAACAAGGTCTAAGTAGGTCGGACCGTAAAGCGTACAACATGAGAAGTATATTCAATTTATTCGTTCCACTGTTATATATCGGAACAGTAGGAGGCAAGTGTTAAAACTTGGTCAGTCAGCAAGGTACAGACCAAGATTGACAACGAAGAGTCCTCTATCCATTCACCAGACCATACGGGTGGAGAAAATTCTTAAAAGGTCAAACAACACTAGGTGTGTCAGTTTCCGAAATCACATCAACTACTTCGTCTACAAAAAGACTTTGAGGGAACGAAAGAGGTACTAGGTTGTTTACAACTGTTAAACTAGAGACCAAGGAGACGGAAAAGATTTGAGTCACACATATAGACCTTCAAGAACCAAGTGTATGACGACTTCAGATCGAACTTCCTAATACTCGTATTGGAACGATCGTACACTCTACTCGCGTCAACCTATCATCAAACTTGTAAGAAACCGTTACGGAAATACTAACCTTGCTTTTGGTTGGAAAAGGCTAAGACACCGGTATTATATTTTGTTGTTGCACCTATTTATTTTTTATAATAAGACTGACTTACTTGACTCTGGTTTTTTTATAATTATCGAGGACGATATTCTAAAGTAAATATTTTTTAAACTCTTTTATACTTGATTGGATATCATTCTTTTATTTAACTACGGACATGCTCCCTACCTCCCACCCTCGTCGTTCTTCTCTCCTTTAAGTTTTCTCGTACTCGTCAGGAAACCTCCAGTACCTATAAAAGTGACAGAAATATTATGTTACCGAGGTGTTTATATAAACGTACAGTTTTTAATTGTTTATCATGTGAGATTTATCTACGTTAGATAACAAACAGTGAATAAATAGTCATTTCGACGAATTTATATTGTTTTAATCTGTATTTATATATTAAAAAAGAATAATCTTTAGTAAACAGGGTGTACCGTGACGAATTGTACTGTACGGTACCTTTTATACTGATCCTATATTTGCAGTTCATTTCTAAGTTACACTTATCCTACTTGCACTCTAATGTCCCCTTGATAAACGAACGAAAATAACAATCTTTTATGTCTAATAAATGACACTTTTAGGTACTTAAAGGATTATATTTTTTAATTATTTCATAAGAGAAGGAGGTGGAAGCTGTTATTTGCACACCCTAAAGTAACGGTTAGTGTCTCCCAAAAGTGATGACTTTCCGGTACCTTTCACTTCTATGTCAAAGTCCTTCTGTTCCCGACCCAAGTCGGCCTTAGACTCTGCCAAGGCACGACACGTAACGACCACGACAAGTGCTCCAGGCGTGACAGGCGACTTGGCCCCCAACCTTTCGTGCTCGCTTCTCCGACGCTCCTCTGAGCTCTTCGTCCTTGACATCTGTGGAAATAAGAGAGGACCGACTGTGTCGTCGGCATCGTCGTTTGTGCGATATAAGAGAATGGCACCGACTGGGTTGTCTGTGCTACACCGTCATTGCGGCGGCGAAGGATCGACCTCGAGCGCATTGTTTCGTCGGGTCCGGGATCGCTCCCGGAGCACTGCGCGTACGCGCCGTGACATTCACGGAAGCGACAAGGTATTAGTGGCAAGTGTTTTGCACCCCGTTCTCCCTCTCCGGCACCCCGCTCTCGGACTGGTGCGGTGGAACGGATCAACGAGAAAGGGATGCATGACATAGGGACTAAAAAACTTGAATTTCGGAAGAGAGTGGATACCGTATCTCTCCGTCGCATTGAACTGAGTCGGTCGTCCGTCGACCGCGATAGAATATTTAAGACTAAAGAGGTTTAACTTTTACTAAAAAAATTTTTTTCGTTCTTTTCGGTCTACCATTGTTTAAAAGGGGACATTAAGTCTCTTTAAACCATAGAACCTTTCTTGAGTCTAACCTCTATGTCTAGACCGAAGGTATCTTTGACGACATCGGACTACCGTGCTGGTATTCGTGAAGTGCAATGGACAGTGTCGGGATTAAGAGAACACTCTGCGTGTGTAGTTCTGAGACAACACTTCTAGTACATCGTAAGTCCTTTCGTGACACATAGGACATTCTCTTTCATGTTCCATCGAATTCAAGGACGACAAACGGTCGTTCGATCTAGACTCCGAAAGTGGCACTACCTTCGTTATCTAACATTCTCGTCTTTTTCTTTCGTGTCTGAGTCCTGAGGACGGTCCTTGGGTATCCAATGGTAAGGACACGTGAGAGGAGTAGGCTGGTAGTCGTGGACATAGGAAGAACGGAGAGTTGGCGTTCGAACCAAACAAAGGGAACGATACGAGGTTACTAGAGTCGATAAAATTTTTCTGTGAAGTCGTTACGTCAAAAGTAACGGTTGTCTTCGTGACTAAAAACTGGTACTTCGTCCCGAACTATTTCCTTATTATGTCTCTATTGTCACACTACTCAACACAAGAGATCTTTTTTTTAAAGGAAGGTTATAAATAATTAGGATAAAGAGAGGTGAAACTAGAGTTCCACTATACCTTCTGTCTACCCATAATTTTCTAAAAAATTAGGAAGATGACAATTATTATTCCCATGACTCAAAATACCTTGGTAGTCTACAACAGACATCCCGAATTAGGTGGTCACTGTCTCTTTCGTGGCAGTTAAACACATAGGACAAACAATCATTACTTTGGGAATTTTGACTTTTATTTTAGTTAACGAACATCAATTTCTTAGAAGAGGGTCGAGAAGGTCTCAAGTCCGGCGAGACGAAAAGATAATACTTTCGGGAAGAAGAGAAAGAGGTTCGGACATTGAACGAGTATTTTAATTGTACATCGACTTCCGACTGGACTCACACCCTGCCGCCGACTCTCTTTTGTCGGAACGAAGACGTTAGAGACTTTATGTAAGAAATGCGTTTAGTACGTGAGGTCTTCTTCGTTTCGACGGAGACGACACTTATAAAGGAAAACCAAAAAGAGTTTGTAAACGATAAGTGTTTTTAAGTGTAACTCGATAAACGTCCCCCACCCCCCCCCCGATAAATATTTGTAACGTTGTCGAAGATTTGACTTTTTTGTTGTTGTTTTTAGTCTTAACCCTTTACACGACCAAAAGAGACACTCATATTTTTATGACGGTGTGTATTGAGGTTTCTCACTCGTAGATAAAACACGTATACGATATGTGCCTCTTTCTACAAGATTTAAAGAATAAAGAGACGGGTTAGAAGTCCGTTACAAAGGTTCACGTCAGTCGTAATACCTAGATCCTCTCCTTTATTCATGTGGCGTGTACACGTGGGACTCAGGAGTGTTCTCCGTCTCCCCGATAAACAAAGTCGGGATAGAAATTTGGTAGGAGTCTTCTTTCCGAAGGTGGAGTCTCACGTTAATTGTTCCAGGAAACGTTCGGACAGAGTAACCGAGTCCACCCTGTTGACGTGTCGTTCCGACGTGGGTTGTGAGTCGAGTAGCAAGCAATAACAAGAAGTGCCTACTTTGGAATACAAAGTACACCGTTTTCTTTCCGACCTTTAAACAAAAATTGTCTTTGTATTTGTTTAGTTACGTCCGAAATTAACCGTGGAGATTCTACTGAATCTAGTCTCCCTCGTAGACCGTACGACCCTCCGACGATATAAACATCGGATAAAAGAATAATCCATCTGACTGTGAATTCTTGATCAAGTTTTCCCGAGTCGAGGGGTACAGACTCGACTCACCAGGGATTAGACCTCTTGGTACTACCTTCCATCTTAGATGTCGAGTCAAAATTTTGAGATCAGATTTTCTCTAAAGTAAAGCTTAAATGATAGATATCTGGTTGCATTGATTTTCGATTTGGTTTATGATGGGTTGAGATCTCACATAGAGTTAATCATCGACCATACGACCCCCTTCAGGGTTTTCAAAGGGCTTCGTTTCTGGTCCGAGTACAATGGCAAGATTCTCGAAACGTCCACTAAAATAGTGAAAGGTCTACTAAAATAGACAAAATAGTGATTTATCAGGGAGGATATCAGATGGAGGATTATGGACTCTCTTGTATTCTGATTCCTACCTAATGACCTTTTGGGGTCGTTCACATCCTCCTCTCGTAAAAAGTTGAGTCGAAGGATGCTCGTACAGTGTCAAAACCAGAAACACGGATACACTAGGGTTTTGTGATACGTTACCCTGTCCTTTCGGTAGAGAGGTTTAAGACAAAAAGGAGACACTAGGAGAGACGTTAGTTGTACGTAAGTCGGACATGACTGACTCGTAACTAAGTTACGGGTACGATCCACGACCGTTCTACGTTACTGTCCTTACGGAACTAAGGGCGGTCATAAATTCGATTTATTGTTTCCTTTAGGTAACAAGGAAGACACCATTGGAAATTTTTCTTTCTAACATATAATGCTTATTACATGTTAAGAATACCAGTACGTTCTACGAATGTACTGTTTTCTCTCCCTTTCTTATCGGTCAGAATACCTTGTTTTTCTTAACCCCCTTTGAGTACTAAGTCACAGACTCCCAATGACGTCATCCTTTATAAAATATTGGTAACTACCATAACCAATAAAAGATGTAAGTATACTACTTACTTCTGTATCGGAAGGGTGGAACCTCTCCTAATTGAAAATGGTTTCTTCTTACTTGTAAGAGATCTTGTGATTGTACCTTCTTTCAATATTCGAACGTCAAAGATAAGTTTCGTATTTCGTATGTGAGTAGGAAAGTGAAGAACTTATATAGTTGTGGTGGAATTCGTTACACATTTGGTGTAAAATTTTGTGTTGGGATTGGTAAAAGTAAACTATATAATTTATTATGTAAACACTTAACTACTCTTTCACGATTTTAAGTGTTAAATTTTACTTTAAATACAATTCCATGACAATCACACCATCAGTGACGTCTTAATAAACCTTTCCCCTACGGTGTTCGTTTTAAGAGTCTCCTTATGAGACTTCATTTTTGAGATAATTTTTACGGTGAGGAAACGTCAAGATTTGTTTTACCGGAAAAGGCATTCTGACCAGTCTATGAGTACTACCTTTTCCTTTCGATCATTGATAGTTCAAATCTTTTCATCTTTATACAAAGATTTTATATACTTTTACCACCGTCACAATCAGCGAGTCAGTACAGGTTAAGAAACTCCGAGGCACCTGACCCCGAGGGATCCAAGAAGACAGGCACCCCTAAGAGGTCCGTTCTTATGACCGCACCCATCGGTAAGGGAAGAGGTCTCCTAGAAGGGCTGGGTGCCTAACTTGGGTCCAGAACGTCAGTCTAAGAAATGATTGACTCGGGGGTCTCTCGGGGTACCTCTACCGTAGTATTCCTTTTCTTACACTAAGACCCATTGTGTCGAGATTTCTTAACATGACCTTAAAAGGTGCAAGGATCTTATTTCCTATAAAAGAAGAAAAAAAGAGAGACCTCTATGACATTTTGTCTCAAGACCCCCTTTAAAAATAACGAAACTTAGTTGACTTTTATCCAATTTACTTACTAAAGAAGAAATCTTTCTCCTGTTTTATTTTGTAACGTATATAATTGTGTCTACACTCAAGTCCGAGTAATCCTAGACAATTTTTACGGAAGTTTTTACCCTTTTAGTACCGCCCAACACGAGAGTACCACAGTAAATATTGACTTATTTCAATCCTTTTCATCTTTCATAAAGACATGAGATCAAAAAGGTAGGTGTCTCTTGTACATAGGTTGGGATCCTTACCACTACATCTCATATTAAGTAGTTATACTAATATAGTATCCAAACAGATTTAAGTTGTTTAAGGTTCGTACGAATATTTCAGAAGAGTCACTTGTGTGAACGGGTGTTTCACTTTTTTCTGTAAAAACTCACACGAAGAACGGATAACTATTTGTCTAAGGGATTGTCAGTCGGTTAAGATAAGTAGGTCCCATGTCCCCTCCGGGAGATTTATCTCCTTGTTTTGAAGTTTCCGAAATGGTCTCAGTTGTGAGAGTCTTACTCTGGACAAGGAACACCTCTTGTGTCCGGGAATTAGTGAGATCGTTGATCAATTACAGTACTCGACGTAGTTCGAAACCCCCGGTCTTTCCTTTGGTCGTTTATTTGTTAAACAATACTACTGAATTCCGAACTGTAAATCTTCAAAGACAACGACAACAAGAAAACTACACCGAGAACCAAGAAGGAGAAGATCTTCTTTCGAGAGTATATAAAGAAGAGTTTGACGGAAGTATATCCTAACATATTTCAGTTTCGACTTACTACAAGATAAGTTCTGCGTCAACGAATGTCCACTGCCTGGTTGAGAGGTCTTGGTTGACTGTGTCAGGAATTTTTGGACTGTGACACTCAACCGTTTGACAAGTAGGTATATCACTCACTGTCGAGACTAAAGTACTACCCTTTATCCACTTGTTTTTGACGATTCAGTCACTTTATGGATCCATAACCCTGAAGTGATCACTGATTTACCATGTCTTTTACCAAGGAAAAAAAAAAAATTTGTCAACATAGATTGTTGGCGACTACTGAGACTACCATTTCTTAGACGGACTTTGCGACCTCTGGACCCAAACTAGTGACCCAGTCCTTCTAGGGGACCTCTTCTCTTACCCATGGGTGAGGTCATAAAAACGGACCTCTTAAGGTACCTGTCTCCTGGGACCATCCGATGTCAGAAACCCCAGTGTTTCTCAGACTGTGTTGACTCCCTGATTGTGTGCTATATATTTGAGTTTGACTAAGATTTAAATTAGATGTCTTCGACTACTGGACTTTTTTATTAAAACATCGCCTATAAAACCCTGTCTCTTCAGGTGACAGTACCCGTAGAAGTACGGATTGGAGTCTCTTACGGGTCTCACTCCTTCGGAATCTCTAATACATAGATTCAGGAAGCTAAAGTCTGCTCTCCTGATTTCGGTCCCTCGAGGAGGAGGGGCACTGTGTCCACCAGTCGTCGGTCAGACCCTGATCTTGGGTCTGGAAGTCTATCCGGGTCACATAGAGAGTCAGGTGGAACGATGGAAGTTTTACTCACACCGTGAATCGGTCACAGGTTCGTCGATACGAGGTCACGTTTAGGCTATTGGGAGTCACGTAAGTCTCCAGTACAGACGTAATAGGTTGTGACTTAGGGGTCACGAACCGTGTCACGTCCCACAGTCAGTTATTCCGAAATCAGTTTACCTCAACTTAACTTGACCTCTTGTCGAAGTCGTTGGTTATGATTGCCGTTTGTGGATACTATTGTCGTGTATTAATATTTTACGGAGAATACCCTTTCCATGACAAAGTACATGTACTTAAGTGTACTATAAGCACTTAAGAACAATTGTCATTGGGTACGACGTTCACGATCCTTCTCAGGGTTGGTATCACTTTACCCTTCCCACAAATAAAAACGACTCTAGTACCGTTTGTGTAACGTGTTAGTGTTCAGAGTCAACACTTTGCTTGTGAGAACTCCCTGGACTGGTGACGCAGGTCCGTCGGTCTATCCCGTGTGACGCGTCCTAACCGAACTGGGTGTCATCTTCTGATTGACACGGTGTAAAACCTTTCGATTAAACTTTCTTGAGTTGTAAAATTACAAAAATTTTTCATAAATCTGTTTCGACCTTCGGGGGATTCGATACTTTCGGGTTGTTCGATCTTCCTCCGGGGTCCCTCGTAACGACCCGATCAAACAGTCGTAAACATCAAACCACTGACAATACGTGTCTTACAGACACGGTGAGGACTTTAGAGATACACTTTGGGATTATGGGTCTCACCGACGTAAACGGATACTTCGGAGATTCCTTCGATTATTCCATTTTACTCCAGTATTTCCCACCCGGGGAATAGACGGTCCCGATCGCAGGAATATTCTTCTCGTGAGACAGTAGTCTCGTGAGACAGAGAGAGGCAGAGACAGAGAGAGAAACAAAACTTACGTGTGTGTCCTTTCCGGTACGTCACTGGGTCACTCGTCGGTCGACAGATGTTTGGTCCTTCTCTAAGAGTGGTCTTGTCTTAAACGGACGTGGAACTGGAACCTGAAGAGTGAGGTAGTCAAGTCAAGTCGGTGAGTCAGCACAGACTGGGACACGTTGAAGTACCTGACACCGCACGGTCTGAAGGGACCAGGTAGTGGTTGAGAACCTCAAGTAAGTTTGACTCAGTCACTACGGTAGGTTGGTAGAGTAGGAGACAGCAGGGGAAGAGGAGGACGGAAATTGGAAAGGGTCGTAGTCCCAGAAAAGGTTAGCTAGTCAAGGAGGGTATCCACCGGTTTCATAACCTCGAAGTCAAAGTCGTAGTCAGGAAAGTTACTCATAAGTCCTGATTAAAGGAGATCCTACCTGACCAACCAAGAGAAACGTCAGGGTCCCTGAGAGTTCTCAGAAGAGGTTGTGGTGTCAAGTTTTCGTAGTTAAGAAGCCACGAGTCGAAAGAAATATCAGGTTGAGAGTGTAGGTATGTACTGATGCCCCTTTTGGTATGAAAACTGATCTGTCTGAAGACAGCCGTTTCATTACAGAGACGAAAAATTCTATGACAGATCCAACCAACATCGAAAAGGAGGTTCCTCGTTCGAAGAAAATTAAAGTATCGACGTCAGTGGTAGACGTCACTAAAACCTCGGGTTTTTTCATTTCAGAGAGTGACAAAGGTAACAAAGGGGTAGATAAACGGTACTTTACTACCCTGACCTACGGTATTAGGATCAAAAAACTTACAACTCAAAATTTGGTCGAAAAAGTGAGAGGAGAAAGTGAAAGTAATTCTCCGAAGAATCAAGGAGAAGTGAAAGACGGTATTCCCACCACAGTAGACGTATAGACTCCAATAATCATAAGGAGGACCGTTAGAACTACCCACACTCCTTTATTCTTAAAGTGGCACACCAACTCTGTGGACCTAGACCCCGACTACCGGATATAAACTCCACAACCTACCTCAACACTCCTTTCCACGACCTTGGAAGACCCGGGGTTCTTTCCGAACTGAAAATCCGGACACGGTCCTTTGTCTCGTCTGTCTAGACTTCGAGTCGTTCGAAGGATCCGAACCCCCCGTCTCGTACCCGACCGGAAACCCCAGGAGTCCGTTTAGTGATGTGAGAGGCTCTGAGTCGAGGAAAGGGAAATTTCTTCCAACTTTTGTCAGGGGTCCCGAGGTGATAGAACACTAAAACATTTACCAAGGAATAGAAAGTAACCTCAAATGTAATCAGTTTACGCTCACGTCCCGTTTACATAAGACGCTTGAACCAGTCTTACTAAACATAAGGTGTCAGAGTCGGGGAGTGGCGTTCCAACTACACACAAATCTTACGTTATTGGTTCACAAAATATAAAGTATTTTCGGTTTAATTGCCACTTTTGAGTGACTACCATGAAAAGGAGAAAAGTTTAAGTTTCTTTTAACCTAAGAAGTAATATAGTCTCACCGTCGAGTGGTGACAATCCTTCCTTCCCTAATAAACTTTAGGTCTCCTTCATAAGATTAGTCCCCTCTAAAGATTATCTTCTCTGGTCTTCTGGTGTAAAGTTTCGAACGTACGTTATGTGATCCGGTTGAAGGAGTCCGACATCAGAAAAAGGTTTCACTTTCACAAGTCAGTATAGACTAAGAAACACTGGGGTACCTGACATCGGGTGGTCCGAGGAGACAGGTACCTTAAGAGGTCCGTTCTTATGACCTCACTCAACGGTAGGGAAAGAGGTCCTCTAGAAGGGCTGGGTCCCTAGCTTGGGCCCCGGAGGGTGTAATGCCCGATATAAGAAATGGTAGGTTCGGTGGTCCCTTTGGGTCAGAAGGAGGTTTCCCCGATGGTTTAGGTCCTTTCCGGTGAACTCAAGTGGGATACTCCTAGACCCGGACTCCCCCTTTGGGGGATTACCCCATACGAGACACCAGGTCCGTCTGTGGGGTGTGAGCCCAGTTGACAGGAAGGACGTTTCAACAAAAATAGGATACTCCCGGTGACAGGAGTCGTTTTACATGGACTCTGGAGGGAGCGTCATTCTTATTTGAGACTCGAAAAAGACTTCGAGGGGTTCGGAACTCTTCACCTCTCCTTCCATTCCCCCTTCCATATTTCATCTGGGGGTTTAGGTACGGGTTGGTTTATTTAGGTGTCCTTTTACTAGGAAGTGATCCTACTTACTTTAGTTTACGAGGAGTTTTCCCCCTTTCCTTTTTTTATCATCCAATACTTTATTTCAACTTGGTGACTTAGGATATAACACGCAAAACGAAGAAAGAGTTACTATCTACCTATCTATATGTCTGTCTCTCTACCTATCTATCTATATTATCAATCTACTATCTATTTTCTCAATCTACTATCTATTTATATTATCTATTTACTATCTAACTCACTAAGCTAAGAACTACTTGTCCGTATTTTAATATTTAAAAAGGAGAGAAATCCATCACCTCTTAAGTCTAGTAAAAGGTAAGTAAGTTGTACGGTTATTGAATCAGAAACTCAACAACCCTGAACCGTCATTTGTTTTTTCTTTTACAGGACTGGAGGTTCTTCGTATATCTGACCACTCATCAATAACTTGATTCTTAAAATAAAATAATAAAACGTCAATTTAAAAAAAAATTACAACATACAATACAATACCAGTCATTGTTCGTAATCAATTCTTTTTACGCACTTTGGAGGGACGAACATTAACAAAAACGAAAGGGACTGGTTCGTGAAAGGTCGGAAGTAAATGTTCTAATATCGAAACTCAATTTCCCTAAATTTAAATTTAAGAAAGGGAGGGTGACCCGTCAGAGGAACCAGAGACTTGAAATTACGGGAGCACAGCACTTGAAATTACGGGAGCACAGCACTTCGACTTTCTGGTCGTTCTCTGTAACGGAAGTCCCGTCTGGACGGCTTCCCTATGTCCCAAGAGAAGACGTTTACCGTTCGAGTCTCGAGGAATTAAACTCACTACCCGACTAGATGACCTGTTATGGTTCTCGGTGTCGATCTCTCGAGGGAGAGAAGAGGGTGTCTCCGGTACACCCTTTCCCTTACAGTCCAATGAGACGCAAAAGGAAGGATTATCTTCAGCTTTCTGGTGTCTTCCTAAGACTCTAGTTCCGACGAAACTTCGGTCGAGGTGGTGAATGGTCGACGACTAGAACCGCTTAGTAAACGAGAGAGGTCGGAACCAAAGAAGTAGACACTTCACTGTACCGGACGAGTGGAGGGTCTATTGTATCCACCACCCTTTGACTCGGTCAAAAGGTCTGACTTTTCATACGTATTTATGACATGTCTACGCAACTTTTTCGTTTACATATAAGTACGAAAGTCGTCTTCACAGGTTCATGGTCTTTACGTTGTAAGACGGTTTATGTACTATCTCTTTCTAGTCCTTTTTATCCCACACATGTTCCCTTCCTGCCCGACGCTACCAGTACCCCTCCCTGCTAATTACAGACCCTAACCCTTCCACCCACATCTTTGAGACGAGAAGATTTCTGAAAACTGGGTCTGGACAAACTCGACGGATCGAGATTCAAGGAACCTTTGGTAAGGTCGACACCAGTTGACTTGTTGGATGAGGATTTGTCGAACTGTAATAAGGAGATGTGGTAATTTGATCCCGGATATGGAGTTGTCGTTGTGGTCACTTATTGAATCCTTCCCGACCTTGTACCTTGTCTAGTCTTTCCGGAACCTCCGTTGGGGTCCCGATAACGAACGTTCTGGCTTAGGTACTGACTACGTTTCTGACCCCTGAGTTTTGGACGAAGAAAGATTAGGTTTGGGAGAGAAGAAAGTCAGAGAAGCAAGAATGTTCGGATCCAGAATTGGACTTCCCAGTAATTGTTGGGGAACTGAGAAGAATGAATTCGTCTCTACAATTAGGTCCTCAGAACCGACATGGAGTCGGATCCATTAGTGTGAGACGGGCGGTTTCAGTAAAGAACCTTTCTGTCAGTAATGTCGTCGAACCTGTGAGGGAGGGTGGTAGAGAAAGGTGGAGGTTCTTTTTCATTCATAACAAGGACCCCAGAACCGGTCTACGGTCAAGACCAGTTAAACTAAGGTGGGTGGTCTTGTTCTCGAAAAGGTCCTCCGACCAGTCACCCCGACGAAGTACAAAGTATCCAGTGTTCAAGTTTAGGATATCTCCCCGACGAAAGTTATTCTGAAGACAATTACAAGTTCCCCACCCTTTACCGGGACCCTTACGAAAGGAGTGAAAAGAAAGAAACGGAGTTATTGACAGGATGACCCTTTCCATTGTCCTCCAATAGAAAGTAAAGGGAATAAGATTATGCTCCAGCCACGGGTCTCGGTTCAACCGGGAGGTGGTAGGGTATCCCTTAGTCCGAGGTAAAGGTTCTAGACGTCACCATAGTGAGAAAGTCGACCGACCCCTCTTTTTTTCTACCTGAAAGTAAAGGATAGGTCTGAATACTAAATACGTTGTCATATTTAATGACACTGAGTTGTATCACTTCAACATATTGTTCATGTATTTTAAGTCCACGAGTTATACTTTATTATGTTTTACAGGTTAGTTGTGAAAGACTATACCACCGATTACGAATTTTTACGAATAGAGAACACTCAAACAAGTACGGAGGACTATCTCTTTTCTTTAGGATCGTGCTTTTTAGTGTCCCACTCTCGACGTGTATAGGTCGTGAATAATACGTGGTCCGTACTCAGACCCAAGGGACGTACTTGGTAGAGTAGACAATTTAAACTTTCCAGGTTGAATAGTGATACAACCCGAACGGTCCTCCAAGCTCACCATTCCTCGGACGGACGGTCACGTCCTCGGAATTCTCTACGTCCAAACTAGGGACCCACCCCTTCTAGGGGACCTCCTCCCGTACTGTTGGGTGAGGTCATAAGAACGGACCCCTTGGGGTACCTGTCTCCACGGACCGTCCTATGTCAGGTACCCCAGTGTGTCTCAACCTGTGTCGCCTTCGCTGAATCGTGTCGTGTCCTAGTGGTCACACTAGGGACTTTATACCGTCTACTGTGTCGGTCACTTCTCACCGCGGATGTGAGTGTGAAGATTGGGGACCCCGGTCTCAGACGTCGAGACTTGTGATCTTACGATAACGAAGGTTTTGTGTCTCCGACTGTTATGTCGTTGGAGACTCTCCACTCCGACACCTGGTCAACATAAACGGATAAATACGAAAGGATTCAATGGGGGTAAGAGATACTACTCGTCTATAATATAAAGATTAGTCCTTTTTTTTTACTAGAAAATTTGGAACGAAAACAGGATAGGGTAAAGTCTGTTCCATTTTTTTTTTTAGAGATAGATATAGATAATAGATATATAGATATAGAATCATGGTTTCTCAGAAAAAGTATCTCAAGAGAAAAGTCAAAGCTCTTGATCTCTTTTTACAATCTTATTCCGTTAAACCGTTCGAAGAGGTATCTTTACCGTAGAAAAATATTTGACTAAAAGTGAAGAAGAGTTCGTGGTACAGAGGAAAGGGAGGGGGGTCTTTTGTCCAGGAGAACTGGGTGTCTGGTTTCTTCCGCGTTCTTTAACTCCCCGTTTTTCAGTACGGATTCATGGGTAAGGAAGGACCAAAGTGTCCCTCCTTGAACGGGAGACCCGTGACGGTAACATTCCCGGAGTCTTTGAACCGTCGTAAAATTTTCGTACTCTATTAAGGGGTAGATCTGCCATTCTTTATACCTGAACTCTAGTTATGTCCCACTTAATCATCAGTTGTCGTTAGTTCATGTTGTCTCTTTTATACTAAGTAAAGAATCTTCCCGATTCTAGAGTTTGTCAAATAGCTCTTTGTAACTTCTGACCCCTCGACTCGACCCTCCTTACAAAATTAAATTAGCCGCTCACCCAAACACCTCCTTCCCGTCTGTGACCTTCCGAAAACTCTGACATAAGACATAAAATAAAACAAAAAACGACACCGACGTCCTTAAAATACCGACGTGACGAAGGACGTCAAAGAATTCGGGGTTCTAGTCAGGGACCATTCCCTTCGTTGGTTGGAGTGTGTAATAACGTACCTTCAAAAGTCGAGTTCCATGGTTTGTCATTAATTAGATTAAGTGTTAATGAGTCATCGTTACTTCAATTCTTACAGTGTAAAGTACTGTATGAAAAGTAAAGTCTACCCGAAAAGTTACACTAAAAAGGACTGTAAATTGATGGGACGACACAGAAAGGAGAGCGTCTCTTTGCTTTAAATAAGTAGTTCCTACGTCAAAGGACAAGGAACCCACGACCTCTATACTTGTTTACACCTAATGGAATTATACTTTTCACTACCGGGAACCGTAGACGGACTGTTACTTACAACTTTTCTTACCTCATCGGTAAAAGAAACCACATAAAACGATAATTCAAACTTATCGATCTCCTAACCAAGATTCAGAGTTACTGTGATCTGTCGTAAAACTATTCATTTATAACTAAAAATTTATCAAAATTTGTCACAAATGGTTTATGTAAAGGGTGATTTATACGCAAAGAGACGGACGTATCCTCTCCTACTTCTTAAATGCGTTCTTCGTAAATATTTAGGGGTTGCGAGGGAAGACCTCTTACTTTACCGTTAGACGAGGTCCTACGAATAGACCTTTCAAGGTACCTGTCTTCTCGGACCACCCGAAGTCAGGTATCCCAGCGTTTCGTAATTTGTTCTGACGTACTGACTCGTACGCGCGTTGGGTGAGAAAGGACGGTAAAGTCGGTAGGTCCCTACCTTCTTCCGTAGGTCGTTCCGATAAATCCAATGTTCGAGACTTCTCTTTGCGCTTGCAGGTTTACGGGGAGGGGTCACTTATGAGACTTAGACCACGGAAAGTTTGGTTACGAATAGTCTCGGTGATTCGTGTCTTGATTTGAGTAAAACTTCGTAGTAGGGGGTTTGTGATGGTTCAGTATTTTACAAAGGAACCCTGTCTCACAATTTCTCTCTTCGACCCAAACTTCCGATTCCACCCTTGACCCCCGACTGAAACTCGCATGTTCCCATTCCTGTCTGACTAGGGTTCGATGGGTTCCTCCAGTGGGGTTTGAGACATTGAGATTCTTCTCAAGTCTCGGCTGGGTGTTTGACCGAATTCCCTCGGACATGTCTACTTGAGGGTCATTACTTAGCGTTTAAGACTTTAGAGACTCACAAAAAGATAGGACGGGTTTCGAATCTGAAAAGTAGTCCTGAGATACCCGTCTTACCTGTCAGTGGTTCTCCCAGGTACGATTTCGTAACGAGTCGAAAGTTCACAGGGTCCTGGTCCCCGGACCGGGGGTCTGAGTAGTGACTACCTGCGAAGAGGGGACGTACACACCGTCCCTGTTCCCCTGATACAACCTGTACTTCGATTCCCGTCTCTCGTACCTCAGTGTTCAGACACTTCCTTTGCCGTAAAGGGATAAAGTCTGTTCAATCTACAGGATCATTTTCGTTGGTGGGTCGACTCTTGGTCATGTGTGTCCTAGGATTGGGTTTGCACCGACCGACCTGGTGTAGAAAAAGAATGAAATGGTTCAATGTACGTCAGTCGTATTTGAAACGGAACTCGTAGTAGAACTGGTAAAGACTAGAAAACCCCACGAAGTTATTATCGAGCCAATAGGTTTTATAAATCCTTTACCCCGTAGGTTCATTTGACTTTAAGATGGAATCGTTTACACAAACACACACACACACACACACACACGTGCGTGTGTACAAGTCAGTGAGTCTGTACAGGTTGATGAACACTAGGGTACCTAACATCGGGTGGTACGAAGAGACAAGTACCCTAAAGGGTCCATTCTTATGACCTCACCAAAGGTAAAGGAAGAGGTCCCCTAGAAGGACTGGGTCCCTCGATTGGGCACAGAGAACACAGAGGACGTAACCGTCCACCTAAGAAATGGAGACACGGTGGATCGTTTACACCAGATTACCTTTATTGGTCCGACAAGGTAGTATGTCGTTCATCGACGGGTATGAGGAAGTAGTTTTTACGGATGAAATAAACGTCGGACGTGACGGGAACTAGTCTCATCAATCGTCCGAAGGAAGACTAACAACGACATCGAACAGGAGGAACAAGTCAACATTGGGTCAGGGGATCCTGTCCCAGAAAGAACGACGTCGAATAAAGGTCACATACCGTTCTCATTCAGGAGTCATGCATATACATATCTATAGACACATTCACGTGTATAAACATGTACGTATGTACGTACCCGTACATATACATAGTCAAGTCGAGTCAAGTCAGCGAGTCAGTACAGGCAGAGAAACGCTGGGGTACTTAGCGTCGTGTGGTCCGGAGGGACAAGTAGTGGTAGAGGGCCTCAAGTGAGTCTGAGTGCAGGTAGCTCAGGCACTACGGTAGGTCGGTAGAGTAGGAACCAACAGGGGAAGAGGAGGACGAGGGTAGAGGAGGACGGGGGTTAGGGAGGGTCGTAGTCTCAGAAAAGGTTACTCAGTTGAGAAGAGTACTCCGCCGGTTTCATGACCTCAAAGTCGAAATCGTAGTAAGGAAGGTTTCTTTAGGGTCCCAACTAGAGGAAGCTTTACCTGACCAACCTATAGGAACGTCAGGTTCGCTGAGAGTTCTCAGAAGAGGTTGTGGTGTCAAGTTTTCGTAGTTAAGAAGCCGCGAGTCAGAAGAAGTGTCAGGTTAAGAGTGTAGGTATGTACTGGTGTCCTTTTTGGTATCGGAACTGATCTGCCTGGAATCAGCCGTTTCATTACAGAGACGAAAACTTATACGATAGATCCAACCAGTATTGAAAGGAAGGTTCCTTATTCGCAGAGAATTAAAGTACCGACGTCAGTGGTAGGCGTCACTAAGACCTCGGGGGGTTTTTATTTCAGACTGTGAAAAAGGTGACAAAGGGGTAGATAAAGGGTACTTCACTACCCTGGTCTACGGTACTAGAAGCAAAAGACTTACAACTCGAAGTTCGGTTGAAAAAGCGAGAGGAGAAAGTGAAAGTAGTTCTCCGAAAAATCAAGGAGAAGTGAAAGACGGTATTCCCACCACAGTAGACGTATAGACTCCAATAACTATAAAGAGGGTCGTTAGAATTAAGGTCGAACACAAAGAAGGTCAGGTCGCAAAGAGTCCTACATGAGACGTATCTTCAATTTATTCGTCCCACTGTTATATGTCGGAACTGCATGAGGAAAAGGATAAACCTTGGTCAGACAACAAGGTACAGGTCAAGATTGACAACGAAGGACTGGACATATGTCCAAAAAATCCTCCGTCAACTCCACCAGACCATAAGGGTAGAGAAAGTCTTAAAAGGTGTCAAATAACACTAGGTGTGTCAGTTGCCGAAACCGTATCGGTTATTTCGTCTTTATCTACAAAAAGACCTTGAGAGAACGAAAAAGGAAGTAGGTCGCCTACAACCGTTAAACTATATGTACGTACCTATAGTATATAACGTATCATTTATGTGATGTAAACATTATTATACCATTTTAATATATCATTTACATACTAGACATAACATACATCATATTACACTGTGTATTACATCTGATATTTAAATATACACTCTATATTACACATATAATATATACTTTATATTAAAAAATTCGAAGTATAATATATACCTTATATAATGTGCTATCATATATCAAAGCACGTATGACATAATGCAACGACAACGATTCAGTGAGTCAGCACAGGGTGAGAAACGTCGGGGTACGTGACGTCGTATGGTCCAAAGGGACAGGAAGGGGTAGAGGGTCTCGAACGAGTTTGAGTACAGGTAACTCAGTCACTACGGTAGGTTGGTAGAGTAAGAGACAACGGGGGAAGAGGAGGACGGAAGTTGGAAAGGGTCGTAGTCATAGAAAAGATTACTCAACCGAGAAGTGTAGTCCACCGGTTTCATAACCTCGAAGTCGAAGTCGTAGTCACGAAGGTTACTTATCAGTCCTGACTAAAGGAAATCCTAACAGACCAAACTAGAGGAACGTCAGGTTTCTTGAGAGTTCTCAGAAGAGGTTGTGGTGTCAAATTTTCGTAGTTAAGAAGTCGGGAGTCGGAATATTGTATGGTATTAAATGCATATATGAAGTAATATATAACGTGTGATATCGATATATTACCTCTTCCGTTACCGTTGGGTGAGGTCATGAGAACGGACCTTTTAGGGTACCTGCCTCCTCGGACCACCCGTGGTTAGGTACCCCAGTGATCCTCAGTCTGTGCTGACTCGCTGAAGTGAAAGTGAAAAGTGAAAGTACGTAACCTCTTCCTTTACCGTTGGGTAAGGTTATAAGAACGGACCTCTTAGGGTCCCTGCCGCCTCGGATCACCCGACGGCAGATACCCCAACGTGTCTCAGCCTGTACTGACTTCACTGAATCGTCGAATCGTCGATATATTGTATGTATGTATATATATGTATATACGTATGTAAATATATATTATACTAAGTCACTTACTTGTTTTCATGTTGTCTCAGACTCTACTTCCACCACTTCTCGAAATGACATTTACACGTGTAGAGACTCCTACGGGGGTTATGTCGGTTGTGGGTCCCAAACTCAGGCCCGAGACAAAGATTGGTCCATAAATACACCGCCTTTTAGAGAATCAGTAGACTCGGTTCCCTTTTACTCCTGTTGGGACGATCGTCAACAGTCATGAGAGATACATGGTCCAGGTCCCGGTTCGCGTAACGTCGAGGTTTGAGTTAATTGGAGGGTCATTGGGATAATCAGTCTATGATGATAGACGGGGTAAGTATCCACTCCGTCAATTCCGAGTCACTCCCACTCATGAAACGACTTCCGGTGTGTCGTAAGACCTGGGTCCTGATTGAACGAATTGTAGAAGTCGTCCCTGATTTACTCTCACATGTATTTGGTAAAGTGTGTCGTGGGTCACGATTCACGAGTCATTTACGGTCGGTCGGAAGTGGAGGGAGAAACTTACTACTGTTAGAGACCAATTGGTATACACGACAATTTTCAACTGTTATATAAATAAACGGAATATTTCTTACCTTCCTCTTTAGTCGAACGTATCTAAAATAAAAGTTTGATAGATATTTATTATTCAATTCCTTTTCAACGGAAAGAATAAATTTCCAGATTAAATTTAAGAAATAGTTTTACTAAATTCACGGGAAGTGACCCTTTGGTATTAAGTTTCTGAAATAAATAATCTGAAGAACTTTCACACAAAAATTACGTGTAAGACTGAAAAACGGTTTGGAGAAGAGACTTTGTCATTTTAATCTCGTCGGGGGAGAAATTTCTCAATATAAATAATCTAAAAATGTATAACTATTCCATATTAAATAGTTTTATTTAGACTTTTAACCGTGTAGTTAGAGAGAGAGAAGATTATAAGAAATATAGGTCTTGGAACTGGAATTAAAAAAGACTATACGTAAGTCTCTTCAGAGTACTGTTCCTTAAAGAAAAGATTTCTCAGCCTCGAGATAGAAATTCACATTGAAAAGACACTGGTTGGAGTGAAAGGAGAGGTGACACCAAGGTGCGCCGTCACACACAAAATAGACTGTGACTATTCATTTACGTTAATGGAAAATTTAGATTTCTCACCACTTGAGACTTTTTATACGTCCTGGACATTCGGTTCAGGATTTTGTTACAAATTTAGAGAACCCTTTTGTACCCTTCTTTCAGTGACAAAGAGTAAATGAAACACGACATCGGAGAGACACAACAAAGTCAATCTCTGTTTTGAAGTTTTCTACTGATGAAGGTTTTGACGTCACTAGTCTAAGACCCACTAACGTCCATCGTGTGCACACTGTATTTAGCGACCTCATAAAACCTGTACTCAGAGAGAAAAGATCTTAAGAGTCCATAGTTAACACTATACATCGTCTGTGGTTATACCTATAGGTCCTTACGACCGTCCTAGTGTAAACTATGGACTAACTGTCATTTCGTCCTTCTTTAAGATTACTTTTTATTTTCGGGTTCTGGGGAAAGGGTCCTATTTTCGTAGAATTAGAAGTTTAATGACTCGTAATATTTATTTCTATAATATGGGAGAAAGGGGTTTAGGTAATTTGTCACACAATGAACCCCGAGGTTTACGGGAATTGTTTACTATTGTCTAAAATTTTAACTGTTGAAAATATGGGATTAAACTGGGAGACATTACTGTCCCTCTATACTTCTCAGACTCAGGTAAGAACAATGTGGTAATCATTACCTGGTTCATAAACACAAACGGGTTAAACAGAGCTTCAGAATTGGGGACTACACCACCACGAACCTCTGCCCGTGAAACTCTTCATGAACCCAAATCTACTCCAGTAATCCCTAAGGAGAATTACCATGTTCACGGGAATATTCTTCTCCTTCTCTCTCTAGAGAGAGAGGTATGTGTACGTGGGGGGGAGTTTTCCAGTACACTCCTCTGTTCTGCTACGGTAGGTATTGAGTGGTTCTCTTAACAGTGGTCTTGGGTTGGTATGACCGTGGGACTTGAACCCAAAGAGTCGGAGAAGAAACGGCTACAAGTCAACGATTCAATACAGACTGAGACACTGGGGTTCTTGATATCGTGTGGTCTGAGAAGACAGGAGGTGATAGAGGGACTCAAACGAGTTTAAGTAAAGATGACTCAACCACTACGATAGATTGGTAGAGTAGGAGACGGTAGGGGAAGAGGTAAAAGGAAGCTTGAAAGGTCGTAGTCCCCGAAAAGGTCACTCACCTGAGAAACGTTGTACACCGGTTTCATAACCTCCAAGTCGGAGTCGTAGACAAGAAGGCTACTTTACTTCCAAGTGATAAATTCGGTGGGTCAGATACCGTATAATAATGTCGTCAGACTTGATTGTGTTGGTTGTTTTGATCACAAGAAACTTTTTACTTTTGTATCGAAGTGGTCTTAGGTGCGGAACTACTTATGGGTGTCAGAGGGGAGAGGACAAAGTCATAGGAGAGGGTAGAGGTTGTAGACGCGAGGTGTCTGACGAGACACTATCTCAGGTTTATAGGGTTCCGTCGTAGGGTTTGTAAAAGAGTAGTCCGGGGTGACTAAAGAGGTCGACGAAGAGGCCCCCTAGTGTGGACATGGACTATTCGGAGGGTAGTCGGTCGAGTGGTAGGTAAAGAGAAAAGATCGTTTTTTCGTAAGACCACAGGTGACAAAGGACGGGGTAGGTACGTGGGACTAAGACCGGGAGGGGAATTAGGTATACGAACCAATTACGTCTGAGAAGAAGTCCAGGTCCCACTTCATACTGGGAATCCAACGTATGTTCTTAGACCAGAGTAGTTGACCCATCCACGGAAACCCCCCTTCTTTCGTCCTCCCGTCCGTCCTCCCTGTCTCCTCCCTCCTTATCCCCTTCGGTCCGAGTATCCCGACCGAGGACGGAGTATGTGTAAAGTGGACGACGGAGGTGAGTGTACGGGGAACCGTGAACCTCCCTGGAGTGGTTCCGGTGGTTCTCGACCTCGTATCGACTTCCTTAGAACGGTATTTTCCTTCGTCCTTTGACTATAAAGAATACTTGTATGATACATTCTCTACATACGATTCATGAAGTTATAAGTAAAAGGTAACATTGGGATTTTCCGTCTGAAAAAAGTTTTTTTTTCACATCTGCATTCTTTTTTTCTCTGGGTCTTCATCATTGGGAGAACCAGTGTCTCATCAAGTTTAGTCCTAAACTTACATCTCAACGAAAGTCAGTTGAGAAAAAAAAAAAAAAAAAAACCAGACAAAAAGAAATTAAAATTTAAAATGAACCTCCCATTAATAAAACGTTACAACACCACCAAAGACGACATACTGTTCACTTAGTCGATATTCACATGTATATCGGGGAGGGAGAACCCAGAAGGAGGTTGGGGGATGTAGAGTCGGGAGATCCAGTAGTGTCTCTTGCTCCGACACACGACGCGAATCAACAAAAACACTGGGGTACCTGACATTGGGTGGTCCGAGGAGACAGGTACCCCAAGAGGACCGTTCTTATGACCTAAACCAACGGTGTGGGAAGAGGTCCCCTAGAAGGGTTAGGCCCCTAACTTGGGTCCAGAGGGCGTAGCGTCCGTCTAAGAAATGGCAGACTTGGTGGTCCCTTCGGGGTCTCGTGGTCCGATCAGTGACACATTTGATGAGTTGTTCCGGGACTCCACGACTCTTATTGAACTGTACCACTCACCGGAGGTCAGACTCCCTTTCGTCGTACGGATGTTTGTGTTACTTCAGTACTTCTCCTCTAGTAAACGTTACTGTCCGTGTACCTTTCTACGAGTTACCGTGATTAATAACCCCTTTGTGTCTAATTTTAATATTACTCTATAGGATAGTGTGAGTAGTCTTACCGGTAGTAGTTTTGCTTGTGTTTATCGTTCACAACCGTTCCTACACCTCTTTTCCCTTAGGAGCAGGTGGCAACCATTCTTATATTTAACCTCGACGGTGACACCCTTTGTCATACGTCCAAACAGTTTTTTGACTTTTATCTTGATGGTTTACCGGGTCGTTGAGGTGAGGACCCGTATATGGGATATTTGTTGTTTTTGTGATAAAACTTTTCTACGTACGTGAGGGGACAAGTATTCGTCGTAATAAATATCAATGGTTCCATGACTCCCAGAAGGGACCACCGAATCACCATTTCTTAGACGGACGGTCACGTCCTCTGGACCTAAACTAGGGACCCAAACTCTATTAGGGGACCTCTTCCTTTACCATTGGGTGAGATCATAAGAACAGATCCTTTAGGGTACCTGTCTCCTCGGATCTCCCGATATCAGGTACCCAGTGCTTTCTCAGTCTGTACTGAATCACTGATTTGTCGTTGTTCTATTCCTTCGTTGGATTCGCCGGCAACTGTCTACTTACCTATTTCTTCTCCACAATGCATGTGTCTCTTACCTTATCACACGACAACAAGTCAGTGGTTCAACACAGACTGAGAAGCGCTGGGGTAGTGCGGTCCAGGGACAAGGAGTGGTAGAGGACCTCAAACGGGTTCAAGTACAGGTGACTTAGACACTACGGGAGGTTGGTAGAGTAGGAGACAATGGGAGAAGGGGAAGACGGAAGTTAGAAAAGATCGTAGTTCCAGAAAAGGTCACTCAGTCGACAACCGTAGTCCACCGGTTTCAAAACCTCGAAGTCGAAATCGTAGTCGGGAAGGTTTCTCATAAGTCCCAACCAAAGGAAATACTAACCGACCAAACTAGAGGAACGAAAGGTTCTCCGATAGTTCTCAGAAGAGGTCGTGGTGTTAAACCTTCGTACCTTATGATGAGTTGATATTTTCTCTTACTTTAAAACGGCGGATGTCACTGTACCTGTTCGAACCTCCCGTAATACGATTCACTTTACTTAGTCCTTCGTTTCTGTTTTATGACATACTATAGTGAATATCACGTTAGATTTTTTATGTTATTTGGCCACTTATATTGTTTTTGGTAGTCTAAGTGTCTATGTCTTTCGTTTGGTCACCAATGGTCACCCTTTCCCCCTAATACTCCCGTCCCCTTCATTCTCCATGTTTGGTAACACACAGGACGTGTTGTGACCCTTATATTGGTTATAAAACATGATTGACATTTACACCACATAAGAGATTATTCGACTATTTTTTCCTACTCGTTTTGAAATTACATTTCCTTTCTCCAGACATAGTAAGTAAAAGGATGGTACGGACTTCGTGTTTGTAAATAACCCGAGGTGATTTGCGGTTCATACGAGATCACTGAAAGGACAAATATAAAAATCTGGGATATCTTGGGTATGGTGGTCAGAATATATGTGACACATGTCCCCCCAAATTAATTGTAGAGGTACAAAGGGGTCGACCATGTTTCTCCTTCCGAATTGGAGTGCATAATATACTCATATTATTGAGTATGACATTTGTTCGATAAACGTCATCGAGTAAGTTTTAGATCGTGTTACATTCTTACAAAACAAGTGTCTAAGTCCCTATGTATTTAAGTAACTTTTTCGAGATATTCGTCCCTCGACCCTGTTTTGAATTTAGTTATTCTGTGTAGGTCACAGAGGTTCCTCTAAGGTTCAATGCCTCAGGAACCGGCAGTTCTCACCTTCCTGAGTCATTTAGATCGGGGACACTCGGGTACTGGAACCCCGTTGTCGACCCGATTTACAGTGGTGGTGGACGACGGACTTGTTAGGACAACGAACTGCCAAATAATGTACCTAGTCAGTGTGTCAGGTTCTCAATGATACTCTGTGCAAATCGCATAGATACATTTTAGAGTAAATCGTGACAAGAAAGGAAGACTTTTTTCTCTAGTATCAAATCTCTAGACATAAAGCTTCAAGACTCTTTGTCTGAACTTCTGGTCCTCACGTCCGCGAGGCTCCGTCCCCAAAACTACCACCTTCGGGACCCTCTTAGGTTATTTTATTCTCCCTGTCTCGGATCGAAAAGGAGTGCACCGTACCGGGGTCCCCTTCTACATATCTCCCTTGTATTCACCAACCTGAGAGTCCCTCTTTTGACGAGGACCGAGTAATGGACCGAAGGACATAATAACTATCGGAGAGTAGAAAAACGACAAAGTTTCCCTAGCTTTGACGTATTAGGATCATATATCAATCCAAGAGAAAGACAGAGAGACAGGAGAGAGACAGGGACAGTCAGAGACTGTCCGTGATCTTACCTAAGTCACAACTTTCCAATAGTAATCGGACCGGACCACCGAGTCTACCATTTCGTAGACAGATGTCACACTCTCTTGACCCAAGTTAGGGACCCAACCCTTCTAAGGGACCTCTTCCTTTACCGTTGGGTGAGGTCATGAGAACAGGACTTTTAGGGTACCTACCTCCTCGAACCCCGTCCGATGATACGTACCCCAGCGTTTCTCAGCCCGTGCTGACTCGCTGAAGCGTTCTTACAAGGGTTTCACAACGACATAACAAAGTAGGAATAAAAAAGGAGAGACAAACAAGACATCTGGTTTTTCCTTTTGTCAGTCATGATCTAAAAGTAAAAATTCAAGATATCTACGGTAACCCGAAGGGCCCACCACGATCACCATTTCTTTGGCGGACGGTTACGCCCTTTACATGCTCGACACCCAAGCTAGGGACCCAGCTCTTCTAGGGGACCTCCTCCCGTACCGTTGGGTGAGGTCATAGGAACGGACGTCTTAGGGTACCTGTCTCCTCGGACCACCCGATGTCAGGTATCGCAGTGTTCTCAGCCTGTACTGACTGCGCTGAATCAGACGTTCGCGTCTACGGCAATTTCCTTGATAAAGGGACTCCCCTACTAAAGGTAGTCTCGTCAGACAGAAGGAACTAAAAACTCTTGGTAGGACAATACGGAGTCCGGTGTAAAGGTTCGGTTTCACGACTAAGACCTCAGTTGTACTTCACTGAATTACGACCTGGATGGACCCAATTCTCCGAGACTACATCTTTAATGAGTATTCTGGGCCAAACAATCTCTCCTTTCTGGGTGTCGCCAGACACCCGTCATGAGCGGTGTGTGGTATGCCGTCTATGACACAGGACTGTTCCTTAGTCCCGAAACGAAGGACAAAACTACAAAGGTAGTTTGTGACATGGTTCCTACATAGAGAGGTCGCTTAAAAGAAGTTATGATTTCGGTAGGTCTAGATGTCTTCCTTTTAGACCGGAGTAGGAATTTCATGTCAAAACTTCGATTGAACCATGAATACCCGGAGATACTGCCGGAGGTCAGTAAAGGGTCGAGGAGTATATGTGTGAGAACACATTTGGGAAGAGAACTCACACTCGACCGGGATCACTGAGTGAAGATTTCCTCTTGCGTACAGTCTCTACTACCTCCACTAAACACTCTAATAACGGTGAGTGTACCGATAACCGTCTGTAGTAGTTAAAGAGAGACCGTCGATCTCTCCCGCCCCCAGTGTGTGGGTTCTATTACAGTTATTGGATTGTAACCTTTCAGAAGACGGTGTCTGATAAGTGACCTTTACTCTTTGGTACATTTTAGGTGTGAGTTCTCTTTCCTTTGTTTGACGTGAAAAACTTTCCTCTTTACAGTTCTTTACAACACCTGGCTTTTCGATCGGATCCGGGGTGGATTGACCCAACGTTCCTTTAAGACAGTCATAAACGCGGTATAAGGAAGAAGGTTCAAGTGGGATTTTAGGTATCTTGATTGAACCTAGATACCTTTCTATTCCTTTCGGAGATTAGAGATTTTGACACACATCCTATTTGGTTATATTAGTACCGATTTCGGACTTTCCACGAAACGTTAGACTGACTAGAGATTACACTTGGAGTCTTACCAGGTCCCTCCGTTCTGGTCACGGAACAGTCTACGATCGAAGTAGGAAGAGACTCGGGGTAAAGGAAGGGTCTCCCGATGGTGACTCGTCAAGTTCGTGGTGGATTTCGTCTTTTTCAACACACAACCGGAATTGTGTAGAGAAGAGTCATTGGAAGAAGTTGGTTTTGGGTATGAGTTTTCAAGAACAAATAAAAATAAGAGATGAAGAAATTCGGGAAAGGTTCTTTTCGGTTCACGTGTTTCATAGATAAAGTTTCCTAACCTTTCTATAAAATTTCCCGTTAAATCGGTTAATAATAAAATTTCATGTAGGAAAGAATGTCGAAGGGTCCACTGATCACCATTTCTTGGGTGGACGGTTACGTCCTCTTTTTTCTACACCCAAACTAGGGACCCAATCCTTCTAGGGGACCTCCTCCCGTACCGTTGGGCGAGGTCATAAGGACGGACCTCTTAGGGTACCTGTCTGTTCTGACCACCTGTCAGGTACCTCAACGTTTCTTAGTCTGTGCTGACTTTGTTGAATAGTACGTACGTACGTGTGTGTAAGAGAGAACCTCTTTATAGTCAGAGTGTCTCTTAAAGGAGACTCTTTACGTTTGACTTTTTCCTAAAAGAAAAGAAGTTTGGACTTCCAAAACTTAGTAAAATTTTATTTCGCATCTGTACACCAAACATTAGTTCTCAATGATCAGAACCAAACGGTACCGAGTGTACTTAAACTACTTGAACTTGAAGAGATGTCTGTCAGTCAAGTAAGTTTGTACTAGCACAGACTCGGAGTTTCCATCTGAAGGCGTCAACTGAGGAACATTTGATATATCAAATTTTGAGAGTAAACTGATAGACTCTTTCCATTAAGTCTTTATTTTGCAAGCCCTAAACTTGTCTCCCTCCCATAAAAAATTTCATACCCAGTAACGTAATTTTTTAATCTTTACCTGGACTTTCGTACGTACTACTATACGATTAAAGTTGCTATTTATCCCGTTCAGGTTAAACCAACGACACGATTATATCTAGAGGAAACGTCAGTGAAGAGAATGTATTTACACATACGACCACCCCATATACGGAAATAAGAATTAAAAAAAAATTAAACGTTGATTAAAATTTGGCCGACTTTCCTCGGGGACTTAATATAAGAATTTGTTGACTCTTTTTCACAAGTCCGACGAATTTCGTGTACTCTTATTATACAATGATCTATAAAATTTCTTATTGACTTCGCTTACATGGTCTTGATCTGAATGACGAAAAAGTATTACCCTACCTGATTTAATAGGTAATATGTCCTTAGTGTGTATTTTCGGAAAGAGGTGTAGTTGACTATCTAGTTTCCTTCCCTCCTACTCACCAGAGGTCCGTGCTTGGTGTGGAGGGCTTAAGACTCGGGTCCTCACTCACCAGACGTGAAACTGACGGAGAGGAACTGTACTTTGTCCTAAGGACACAGAGGGTGGCTCCTTTCAGTCCATCCGAGTCGATGTTTCTAAAGGGAAGGCAGGCGGGGGGAGGGGAAAGGTAAGGTACCCGTTCTACTGTCGAGGGACTACCCGGAGTCCACTTAGAGTAAATCTTAGACCTGAACCACTCAGGGAGGACAGACTCGGAACGTCCCTCCCACGGACAGTCGTAGTGTCGCACCCAGGGACCGTATAAATGTCAAAGTCCCTACCGGACGAGGAGGGGTGACGTCGACACGACCGAAGGAACGGGTGGGGACAGACGTCTTTTGATGGGTTGGTCTATAAGACTGAGGGTCACTGTCTACTTTCGTGCGGTGTAGGAGAACAGTAGACGGACGGGGGTCGAGGGAGAAGTCTCATAAGTCCCCGGTAACTTCACAGTAGGGTTATTAGTAGAACGGTGACATGAGGGTTAAATAGTTATAAGGTTCTTTAGTAAGTAAGTAGGGGAACGAGAAAGTTGTCTGTAATGAGTCTCAGAGGATCCCCGGCCAGTGAGTGGGTCAGTAACGTCGAGGTAGTGTTCGTGCGTCGGGCTAGGCACTGGAGTACCGCAAGTGAAGAGAGTGTGAAAGGTATACTCATCGAAGAACTAGAAGACCGTTGGAGACCCGGATAACTAAAGGATCTTTAGCTGTCCTTTACTGTCGATTGGAGACAGCTCCTAAAGAGAACGTCTCTAAGGATTCGCGATTTTCTTTTTCTCCCGTTGGGTCGTCCTGAAAGGGTCCCATGTGAACGATGGGGGCTTTGTCCCTCTCTATCTCCTTGTCGTTTTGGAGGTCTGATCCAGTTCAGTTCTGTCCGTAACCTGTGTAGTGAGTGTCCCGTGAGTAGTCCGGGTTAAGACACACTCGTGGCGGGTGGTGAGACACGTGTTCCTGTACTTGGTCAGTTAGTCCAACGTCGAAGGTCCCCCGACTGGTAGACCCCTCCTAATCTCATTACACATCCCCTCCATTCTCATCTATTTGTCATTTGTTTAAGTATCTTCTTTATAAACGTCCATTGTTATTTGAGTCGATTTTAGTACTTTCATCTCTTCTTTCAGACTCTCGATTGATTCGGGTTGGGAAGTAGGAAGACCGGAGTCACAGGGGTAGATATTTTACCCATACTAAGACTTTTGAGAAGTTCCAGAGAAGGGGACGTGGATCTTCTGAATCAAGTCAGTCACGGTCGGCGAATTTAGACGGACAGGTGAGGGAAAGACGTGAAAGAGCTTTGTGAGGACTGGACAGGTGCATAAACTAGTGAGTACTGGGTGGGTACTGGGTGGTCCTTGTATGTTTACTGACGAGTGTAAACCTTCGTGAGTTCTCAATGTTTCTCGAATGTCTCTGGGACCGAGTAATTAGTGTAGCAGAAATGTGTGTGGTCCTAGCCCCTTCTACAACAAGAAAGGGAAAATACCTATTTTTGGAAGTTCCGAGTCCCTTCCCTTTATCCAATTATTTCTAGTCTCTCCTTCTTTGTCGTTAATTTAATTAAAATTTTCGTCCGAAAGATTGCGATTCGAGGTATAGACATATCTGATGACTAGTCCTCCATTTACACTTTCCCTTCAGGACTCCTCTCTCTTCCTTCCTTCGTTCTCGGGAGCACCAATTCCCTTACAGTGGTACCCACTGGTGCTCGCAGTAGTGGTGCCTCGCCCGAGGACTGTCTACGTCGGTTCCACTTCGTGGGCCCTTCGGCGGCAGACGACCCCTGGAGTCGTGCGGTCCTTCGCCTGAGTCTGTGCAGATAAAGATGGCGGCTGCAGACCTTAGGACCAACCGGGACACCGGACACCTCAAGAAGAGGTCGAGGACAAACACTTGGTCGTTTTGGAGGGTACACCATCCCCCACCTAATCTCTCTGTTTCTGTAGTAAACGGTCATTCGAATTCTTTGACGACTCCTTGTGGTGTACTTGACCTTCCCTTTAGTTTACGTTTTAACTCGGGAGGACAGTAGCCTCACACTTAAGAACGAGACAACTACTGAAGACACGTTCCCTGAGACTCTTCGGTACAGGTGTATACCTCTCCGTTCCTCTGGGTTGACTGGGTATAAGATGGATCAGGTTCCAAAGGAAAGGTACGTCCCATTTAAGTTTTATTTCAGGAGACCTTTAGTAACTGGACCAACGAAAAGAATGGGGTCTCGGTACAAGTCTCTACGTTTTAATAGTGTTCAAACAGATACTACAAGTGTTCGGTCGTCTACGACACATAACCTGTAAATAATTAATTTTTTTTTTCTTTTCCTCTCTTACACATACTTACTTTTAGTTAACTCAATGTAGAATTATTTGACCGATAATCTATTGGTCGCTTTCAATGAAAAAACAAAGTAAAGTGAACTTAACTGAAATGAAGTTATGAAAAATAATTATACACTTTTCATTTTAACAATCAGTGAGTCAACATAGATTGAGACACTAGGGTACCTGACATCGGACGGTCCGAGGTGACAAGTACTTTAAGAGGTCCTTTCTAATGACCTCACATATCGGTAAGGGACGAGGTCTCCTAGAAGGGTTTGGTCCCTATCTTGGGTCCAGAGGACGTAACGTCCACCTAAAAAATGGTAGACTTGGTGGTCTCTTCGGAAAAATAGTTATAGTCAAGTCAGTCAAGTCAGTGAGTCCGCACAGACCGAGAAACACTGGGGTATCTGACGTCGTGTGGTCCGAAGGGACAGGTAGCGGTTGTGGGCCTCGAACGAGTTTGAGTACAGGTAACTCAGTCACTACGGTAGGTTAGTAGAGTAGGAGACAGTAGGGGAAGAGAAGGGCGGAAATTAGGTAGGGTCGTAGTCCCGGAAAAGGTTACTCAATCAAGAAGTGTAGTCCATCGGTTTCATAACCTGAAAGTCGAAGTTGTAGTCAGGAAGGTTACTTATAAGTCCTGACTAGAGGAAATACTACCTGACCAACCTAGAGGAACGTCAGGTTCCCTGAGAGTTCCCAGAAGAGGTTATGGTGTCAAGTTTTCGTAGTTAAGAAGTCACGAGTCGAAAGAAATATCAGGTTGAGAGTGTAGGTATGTACTGATGAACTTTTGGGTATCGAAATTGATCTACCTGGAAACAACCGTTTCATTACAGAGACGAAAAATTGTACGACAGATCCAACCAGTATCGAAAAGCAGGTTCCTCGTCAAGTCAAGTCAAGTCAAGTCAGCATAGGTTGAGAAACGTTGGGGTACTTAGTGTCGTACGGTCCGGAGGGACAGGTAGTGGTTGAGGGCCTCAAGCGAGTTTGAGTACAGGTAGTTCAACCACTACGGTAGGTCGGTAGGAGACAGCGGGGGAAGAGGAGGACGGGGATTAGGGAGGGTCGTAGTACCAGAAAAGGTTACTCAGTTGAGAAACGTACTCCACCAAGTCATTCGCAGAAAGTTAAAGTACCGACGTCAGTGGTAGACGTCACTAAGACCTCGGATTCTTTTATTTCAGACAGTGATAAAGGTAACGAAGGGGTAGATAAAAGGTACTTCACTCCCCTGACCTACGGTATTAGAATCCAAAGACTTACAACTCAAAATTCGGTTGCAAAAGTAAGAGAAGAAAGTGAAAGTAGTTCTCCGAGAAATCAAGGAGAAGTGAAAGACGGTATTCCCACCACAGTAGAAGTATAGACTCCGATGACTATAAAGAGTTATAAATAGTTATATTTGGGACCATTTACTTATCCAGTGTTATAGTGTGGAAGGAGGAGTAGTGACAGTAGTCACAATTGGAGTGCGGGTGGTATCCTCAAATCGGAATAAAAGACGTAAAATGTCTCCTCCGTGTGGGTTCCAGAGTCTCGACGGTTTTCACGTCTCGTGCTCACACCCAGACAGAAGGACGTTTCGGGTGAGGGAAGTTTCAACGTACAGGAACCGTTATTAGACGAGAAACGTCCGGAGTATATCGTTTCCTCCTTCACCGGACGTACAACCCTGAACCTTTTGTGGTCATTTGGTGGGAACGAGAGCGAGGGAGTTTTTACAAAAAGTATGGTCCGACACTTAAACTTAATTTCAAACTTTTTCGACTGACTCTTTCTTGAGAAACACCTCACTTTACTTGGTGGGTTGATAAGAACACAAAATAAATGGAAAGGTAGGATTCCCCGACCCGAGGACAGTCAGATGAGACCCCTCGGACAGATGATTCGTCTCAGTACACACCCCGACGTCCCTTTTTCGGAGGTCTTTTTTACATCAAGGCGCTCTTCGCTCCAGTCGACCACTCCACGGAACACCGGTTGGTAACGAGAATTCTCGGTGCAAAGAACCGACCATGGGTACACTTCTGGGGAACGAGTGACTTAGAACCGACCTGGACACTACATGTCGTTGGTCGTCCTACCCCGTTTCCGGTCGGACCCGGTCAAGACCCAGATTGTTTACACTGGTGAGGGTGAAGGAGAGAGTCTCAGAACGAAAAACCGTAGTACCACTCACTTACTCCGAAGGGATTTTTTTTCTACAGGTACAAGATTCAGGGTCTTGGAGACTTACGTTTAAAGAAACCTTTTTTTTTTGGTTCCAAGAATATTTATATTAAGTTAATGACTAAACTCCACTCTAGCAGACCTTAATGGGTCCACTAGGAATTTAGGTTGTTGTCCTAATATTGTCCTTCCGTCTCCCTCTAAGTTCTGTGTCTCCTCCTTTCAGGTGGACCTCTTTCTTCGTCTCCGCCCTGACTGCGACGGGGGTCGTTTACTTGCAAACTTTGGTGGTCTAGGTCTTCCCCGAAGAGGACTTGATAGAGGGTGTCGGAGACCTCCCTCAGACCGGGACGGATGTGGAACTAAGGTTGACGATCCTCGATTCAGTGAAGTCAGTGAAGGTTGAGAAAAACTGGGATACCCGATATCAGGCGGTCCGAGGAAACAGGTACCCTAAGAGGTTCTTTCTTATGACCTCACCTAACGGTACGGGAAGAGGTGCCCTAGAAGGACTTGGTCCTTAGTTTGAGCGTAGAGATTACAGGGGACGTAACCGTCCACCCAAGAAATGGTGTTCGTGGTGGATCCTTCGGACTTAAGGTTGAAGACCGGAGGTTTTGACTCTTATTTAAAGACTGTAAAATTCGGTATGTTACACATCATTTTTACACAATACCGTCGGGGTCCTTTAATCCTAACCGTAGCACTCTCAGGTGTATCTTTCGCGGGGAAGGATAACCCTTCCAGTACACCTTTCCTTTCCGGGACTCATATTTGTCTCTCCGTCTCCCCGGGTCAAAGGACCAGTTCCGAGACACTGGGATCGAGGGTATCGACACACTGATATTGGAGGTTCTCCAGTGATCTTGTGGTCGGTAAGTACCCGAGTGACTCACCACCCTCTATTAGTTCATTCACAAGAAATTTCACCGATTCACCTTCCCCCACAAACTACCTCGTAATCTAATGATTCTTCCTTTGATTCCTGGTAAAGTTTGTATCTCTTCAGACTCCCGGGACTCCTGATTTTAAGTCGAGGTCTCACCTTCCCTTTTACAGTAGTCTTTTACTTTTTTTTAGTGTGACTGGTAGGACAGTGTTAGGACTGGACCGGATACTTTACCTTTAGTTAGCCCTGGGACATGAGTGTAACTCAGGGGCGGGTCTGTTTCGGGTCTTCTACACAGACCGGTCCAACCCTCAACTTCTCCGATATCATTGGGTCTACACATCCGTTACCTTTGTCCGACTTACTGTTCACCCACGTCCCACTATGGTGCCCACAATCATAGCGGTGGAATCATCTGATGGTGGTTGTATGTGGTCGCACAATACGAAACCTCCAGTCTTGAGGCTCTACTCAGAGTGTTCTACTTTTAATTCCACAGTCGTCATACCCAAAGAGACCTCCGAGTCTCTTGTAGGTAAGGGAACGAAGAAGGTCAAGGAACAACGGTGGACGTGGGAAACCGAACACTAGAGAGGGAGGTAGTCGTTTTGAGTGCCGAGGTTGGAGACCAAGGCAGGAATATAGAAGAGAGGGATTGAGACTAGGAAGAAGGAGGGAGGATATCGTGAATGTTACAGGACTTAGTGTCTATTAAGTCCCAGGACCTAATGTCTATTAGGTGTTACTCGAGTTCTAGGAATGAAATTAGTGTAGATGTTCAGAGAAAGACCGTATTTGATTGTCTAAGTGTTCACGAACACAATCTCACACCCGTAGACGTCTCCGGTAGTAAGTCGGAATGTACATTACTCGTGGTTGATACACATTTCGTGACTCACGAAAAGATAGAATAAATTAGGAGGGTTGTGGGGAGACTCTCTTCATGATAACAAAGGGGGAAAATTTTGGGTTTTGAGTTTTCACTCTTACGTAGGTACAAATGTGTCGTATGTCTCCGATTCCGTCCTAAGGACAATCACACAGATTGGGGTCCCGGACCCGAGAGTGAGTTCACACTCTCGAGATCCCGGGATCGGGTGCACAGGGTGGGGATACCCGTCGTGAGGGGTTCGTGATCGTCGTCTAAGTGACAGTCGGTCAGGTCAAGATTGCGACGGTGACGTGTCTTTGGGTCTCTCCATTTCACTGGGTCACACGGTCGTTCTTCGGTTATTCTGGTCGAAGTAAGTAAGTAAACGGTTTATAAATGAGGCCAGGACGATTCACGGACTGTGACCCCTGAGGTGTTACTCACTTTGTCTCTGGAACGTCTCTGTGTCGTACACATTAACACGTCACTTTTAAATGTTGCACTCGGTGCCTACTCACGATATTTTTTTTTTTTCATTTAGATCTGTTCTCCCACTAACGTCCCCTAAAATCTCCCTTACCAGTTCCGGAAAGACTACTTCATGTTACACTTATCTCTAGTTTAGGGTGGAGGTCACTCGTTTCGGGTGCGAAGGAGGGAGATTCTTTGTTTTATGCTTTCTTTTTAGAGAGGGACCTCTTTATAATTTTGACTTAATACACGTAAACAAAATTTGTTTCTGAGTCACCATTGACGTATGTAATGTAGAGTCCGTACTCCAGGACCAACCTGGAACAGTATGGTCGGTCCCCTACCTACGGTGTAGTAGTGTCGCCCCTTGTCTTAAGACGATGGTCCGTCGTTTTGTGGCACACACCAAAAGATGAACACGTGGTGTGTTTAGTATATTTTACGATAAAGAAAGTGACATTTTGAGAATTAATCAAGGGTGGTCCAAAGGTCAAGACGTTCTCTACAGTTTCTCTTAAGTTTCTGACGTATTCTCGGGTCCGGTTTATTCCTCGTTACAAACAACACGGGTTTTCGACGTACTCTAGACTCAACTGACCCGAATCTTCCAGAACTCTCTCTTCCATCTTAAAATCAACCAGAGATTTCATCGATCCAGTCCCCTCCGCCGGTTCTCCTCGTTGGGGTGCAACTTCCTCGTCGCCGACGCGTCCACGTCCTCCCGGTTCTCCTCTATGAGGTGGAAGTTCCAGTACTCCCCGTCGGCACTTCACTATGAGGAGCAGGTTCCATTCCTCGTCGTCGACCCGAAACGACCTCGTCGGCACTTCTCTATCGGGTGTAGGTTCCATTTTCTTTGGGTTCGTTCTGTTATCCACAACGCTCTCCCGTCTGTGTGACTTTGGAATTAGTGTCTTTTGATCGGTTAGACTAGTGTACCTGGTGTCGGAACAGATTGAGTTACTTTGATTCGGTACGGCACACCCCGGTGGGTTCTACCCTCCCAGTACCACCTCTCCAGTCTCTCTTACACCAGGTGACGTCTTCCCTTACCTTTTGGTGAAGTTATGAGAACGGAACTCTTGGGGTACTTGTCATACTTTTCCGTTTTACTATCCTATGACTTTTCCCTTGAGGGGTCCAACCATCCACTGGTTATACGATGACCTCTAGTCACCTCTTTATTGAGGTCTTTCTTACTTCCCTACCTCGGTTTCGTTTTTGTTATGGGTCGACACCTTCACTGACCACTATCTTCGTTCCAGGCTACGACATTTCTCGTTATAACGTATCCTTGGACCTTACAGTCCAGGTACTTAGTTTCGTTTAACCTTCACCAGTTTGTCCTCTACCGTTCTCGCTTGCAGTTGTAAGATCCTAAGTCACTTGATTTTACCTGACCTTACCCACTTAAATTGAGTCTACTGGTAATATAGATGATGACATCCGTCCTTAGGTAATCTTCTTTACCTCATCGGTAGTACTAGTTGTTTTCTCAGGTTTTACGTCATGAATCCTCGTTAGAGTTTTTACTGTCTAACTAGAGACAAGCAGAGGTTCCGTTTGGTAAGTTATAGTACCATTAGCTTCGTATACGGGGTTGGTCATTACGACTTCTTCGACTTCAACTTACCAAGATACTTCTGGATGTTGTGAAAAATCTTGATTGTAGGTTTTTGTTACAGGAAAAGTAATATCCCCTGACCTTACGTTTTCATCCTTCAGTTCTTTGTGGACCTCATTGTCCGTTTAAACCGGAACCTTATGTCTTACTTCGTCCCGTTTCCAATTATCTCAAAACGGTTCTCTTGCGTGACCAGTATCGTTTGTGGGAGAAGGTTGTTGTGTTCTCTTCTGAGATATGTACCTGTAGTGGACTACCAGTTGTGGTTTTAGTCTAACTAATATAAGAAACGTCGGTTTCTACCTCTTCGAGATATGTGAGTCGTTTTTGTTCCGGTCCTCGACTGACACCGAGTCTGGTACTTGAGGAATAACGGTTTCAGTCTGAATTTAACTTCTTTCACCCCTTTTGGTGATCTGGTAAGTCCATACTGGATTTAGTTTAGGGAATACTAATATGTCACCTTCACTCTTTATCTAAATTCCCGGATCTAGACTATCTATCTCATGGACTACTTGATACCTTCCTACAAGCACTGTGACATGTCCTCTGTCCCTAGTTCTGGCAGGGGTACCTTTTCGTTACGTTTTTTCGTTTTACCGACAGACCCCTCCGGAATGTTTATCGACACTTTTCTTCTCTTCACTTTTCGTTTGCTCTTTTCCTTTCTATATTCGTAGACTTACGTCTCAAGGTTTCTTATCGTTCTTCTCTATTCTTTCGGAAGGAGTCACTAGTCACGTTTCTTTATCTCCTTTTCTTGTCTTACCCTTTCTGATCTCTAGAGAAGTTCTTCTAATCTCTATGGTTCCCTTGTAAAGTACGTTTCTACCCGAGCTATTTCCCGTCTTTTCCACTGTTCTTATGTGTCTTCTTGACATGTTTTGTCTCGAAGTACTGGTTCTATTATGTTACTACACTAGTGAGTGGATCTCGGTCTGTAGGACCTTACACTTCAGTTCCCCCGGAATCTTTCGTAGTGATGTTTGTTTCGATCACCTCCACCACCTTAAGGTCAACTCGACAAAAAGTTTAGGACTTTCTACTACGACACTTTCACGACGTAAGTTATACGGTTTTTTAAACCTTTTGTCGTCACCGGTGTCCTGACCTTTTCCAGTCAAAAGTAAGGTTAGGGTTTCTTTCTGTTACGGTTTCTTACCAGTTTGATGGTGTGTTAACGTGAGTAGAGTGTGTGATCATTTCATTACGAGTTTAAAGAGGTTCGGTCCAAAGTCATCATACACTTGGTACTAAAACTTCGACCAAAATCTATTCCGTCTCCTTGGTCTCCAGTTTAACGGTTGTAGGTGACCTAGTATCTTTTTCGTTCTCTCAAGGTCTTTTTGTAGATAAAGACGAAATAACTGATACGGTTTCGGAAACTGACACACCTAGTGTTATTTGACACCTTTTAAGACTTCCGCTACCCTTATGGTCCGGGGGACTGGACGGAGAACTCTTTGGATATGCGTCCAGTCCTTCGTTGTCAATCTTGACCTGTACCTTGTTGTCTGACCGAGGTTTATCCTTTTCTTCATACAGTTCCGACATATAACAGTGGGACGAATTACGTCCCGACCTTCTTCGCGTTCGACCTTAGTTCTAACGGTCCTCTTTATAGTTATTGGTGTCTATACGTCTACTGTGGTGGGAATACCGTCTTTCACTTCTCCTTGATTTTTCGGAGAACTACTTTCACTTTCTCCTCTCACTTTTTCAGCCGAATTTCGAGTTGTAAGTCTTTTGCTTCTAGTACCGTAGGACAGGGTAGTGAAGTACCCTTTATCTACCCCTCTGCCACCTTTGTCAAAGTCTGAAATAAAAAACCCCGAGGTTTTAGTGGCGTCTACCACTGACGTGGGTACTTTAATTTTCTGTGGATGAGGAACATTCCTTTCAACACTGATTGGATCTATCGCATAACTTTTCGTCTCTGTAATGAAACGGCTGATTCCAGGCAGAACAGTTCTGATACCGAAAAGGTCACCAGTACATACCTACACTCTCAACCTGACACTTCTTTCGACTCACGGTTTCTTAACTACGAAAACTTGACACCACAACCTCTTCTGAGAACTCTCAGGGAACCTGACGTTCCTCTAGGTTGGTCAGGTAAGACTTCCTCTAGTCGGGACCTTAAAGAAACCTTCCTCACTACGATTTCGACTTTTAGGTTATGAACCGGTGGAGTACACTTCTCAACTGAGTAACCTTTTCTGGGACTACGACCCTCCCTAACCCCCGTCCTCCATTTCCCCTGCTGTCTCCTACTCTAACGACCTACCGTAATGGCTGAACTACCTGTACTCAAACTCACTTGAGGCCCTCTACAACTACCTGTCCCTCCGGACCGTACGACGCTAAGTACCCCAGCGTTTCTCAGTCTGTGTTGACTCACTGACTTGACTTGACTTGACTTACCTTCATCGATCCCGACGGATCCACCGTACTCGTCATTTTCTTGTGAGAACGGTTACGACCTCTATGCTTTCTGGGTCCAAGTTAGGGACCTAGTCCTTCTAGGAGTCTTCTCCCGTACCGTTGGGTATAGTCATGAGAACGGACCTCTTAGGGTACCTGTCTTCTAGGACCACCCAATGTCAGGTTCCGCAGTGTTTGTCAACCTGTGTTGACTTTGTCGAACATACGATTTCATCGATTTAATATCTATTGTTTCAGTTTCCTTTCTCCCCTTACTTCTCACTAAAGGGTCACCCTCGGGACGTCTTTGTCGGGTCACACGAAGCCCTTCTCTTTCCTCTGGGTAGGTCGGTAGGGTTCGTGAATGTTCCCCTTCTTGATCACACGAGTAGAACCCGTCTTGGAAGTTCCCGTAGTCTAATCCTTACCACCACACTATTTTCGTTGTCAGAAACCTCTCGTTAGATCTTTCTCTTGGCTACCTTTACCTTTACCCTCCTTTTAATTTTTGACCTCTTGGTGAATCTCCGGTTACGAGACTACCTTTGACCTCTTACTCCGGGACCTATGTATAAACTTTCCTTCCGGACCACCGAGGTATCAACTAGGTGTCCCGGTCCTCACAGGTCCAACGGGTCCAAGAAGAAGGTACATACGAAGACCAAACCCATCTGGTGTTTCCTCTAACCCCCGTGTTCCCTTCGTCCTCTATAACACGCCGACTAGACGACCAACAAGAGGAAACACACTGTGTCGTGGACCCGGGGTTTGACGAGGTAGAAGGGGACCTAGAAGGGAGTCGAAAAGGTTGAGGATTCGATCCCAGACGTCCTGTGCGGATGGTGGTTTCAGGCTCCTTCTTGACTGTGAACTAAGGTAGAAGAAACTCCTAAGGTCAACAGAGAGCAACAGGACACGAAGTGTAGGAAGAATGGAAAGAGTGACGTTCGGGACACCCGACCTTTGAGATCGTAGTCCAGACTCTATTGTCGGAACGTGAGTGTCTCGGACAATCGGTCGAGGGTGCTAATGTATTATGGTCTAGGAAGATCCCGAAGGGTCCACCACGATCACTATTTCTCGGGTGGACGGTCTTCTGTCCTCTGTCCTCTGTCTTCTGTGCACCCAACCTAGGGACCCAGTCCTTCTAGAGGACCTCCTCTCATATCGTTGACTGAGGTCATAAGAACGGACCTCTTAGGGTACCTGTGTCTTCGGACCGTCCGATATCAGGTATCCCCTTGTCTTTCTTTCTGTTTTGACTTCGTTGGATCTACGTGTGTCCGTTTAGGAAGATTCTTCATTTATATGTATATATATATATATATATGTGTGTGTCTGTATATATGTAATTTATATATCTGTACATGTCTAAGTTATACGTATTAAATACATAATCTATAATATATTAGTGTGTTACCAAGATGAAAAGACCAAATTACGAGTGACTATGTCTTTCCGTTACTCTATACTATAATTTCTGATCATTCTTAGTATCAGTAATTACTCTAATTTTTTTATTAATTGTAAAAAACTTGTGAAGGATAAAAGGATCACGATACGTTCTATAAATATATTAGAGTGACTATCAATGTTCTTGGGATATTTACTGAGGATGAGAGGTGTCAATAGTCGATCTCTAGTAGAAGTCAAGTCAAGTCAGCGAGTCAGTGCAGGCTGAGAAACGTTGGGGCACTTAGTGTCGTGCGGTCCGCGGGGACAGGTAGTGGTTGAGGGCCTCAAGTGAGTCTAAGTACAGGTAGCTCAGTCACTACGGTTGGTCAGTAGAGTAGGAGACAGCAGGGGAAGAGGAGAACGGGGATTAGGGAGGGTCGTAGTCTCAGAAAAGGTCACTCAGTTGAAAAGCGTACTCCACCGGTTTCATGACCTAAAAGTCGAAATCGTAGTAAGGAAGGTTTCTTTAGGGTCCCAACTGGAGGAAGTCTTTCCTGACCAACCTAGAAGAACTTCAGGTTCCCTGAGAGTTCTCAGAAGAGGTTGTGGTGTCAAGTTTTCGTAGTGAAGAAGCCACGAGTCGGAAGAAGTGTCAAGTTGAGAGTGTAGGTATGTACTGATGACCTTTTTGGTACCGGAACTGATCTGCCTGGAATCAGCCGTTTCGTTACAGAGACGAAAAGTTATGCGATAGATCCAATCAGTGTTGAAAGGAATGTTCCTCATCCACAGAAAATTAAAGTACCGACGTCAGTGGTAGACGTCACTAAAACCTCGGGGTTTTTTATTTCAGACTTTGACAAAGGTGGCAGAGGGTAGATAAAGGGTACTTCACTACCCTGGTCTTCGGCACTAGAAGTAAAAGACTTACAACTCGAAATTCGGTTGAAAAAGTGAGAGGAGAAAGTGAAAGTAGTTCTCCGAAAAATCAAGGAGAAGTGAAAGACGGTAAATCGACAAGTGTTTAGATGCTTCAAAGTCGTGAAGTAAGTTTCGATATTAAGCAGAATGAGACCCACCAACCGGTGGTGATTATGTGAGACAGAGAGATATCGTCTCTCCCTCTTCGTCCCCGGGTGACTCAAATCCCAGGTCACTACCTACCTGGAACCACGGTACCAGTCTCTACCCTGTGTGGTTCTTTTTACCAATTAATTCGTAACCCACTTCCCTCCCTTTCCTGTTTACCTCCACTTCCAATAGACCCTGTACAACTCCACCTCTACTACTCTTAAAAATCACTAAAATATGGTTATAAGTCCAATCTTTATCACATAAATAACACAAAGTACTTCTTTTACTCACCAAACCCGAATCTTCATCCACGGGATGAGAGTATCTGTTAGATGGACACCTACCCTTAGTGTGCCTTTCAACGGACCACTCCATGGTAAAATTCAGACAATAAGTCATACCCTTCGTTACAAAGTGAAGGGATCACCCTTTCTTTTCTTTTAGAGGGAGTTCGTCAGTTCGGGAGATTCATCGACCATCTTCCTCCGGATCACAATCTCTTTCTAAGATACGGACCACCCCCAACCCCCCCTCCACCATCGGTCGTTGAGGTCCCCGTCTTTTCCTGATCTCCGGCGTGCCGGTCGGCCATTTGAGACCCATTGGACCAACTTTGGTCTTTGGTCTCTCCTAGGTCCCCGACCCTCGACGAACTACCGGTCCACATGCCGAATATTTCTCTCTCCGGTTCTCCGGTCTGGTACCCTTTACTTTACCCGAGCACTGCCCAGTCCCTCGTCCGCCTCATCATTTTCAACTCACTAAAGAACACACTAATTCCCAAATAAACCACAATAGACCTCAATCTCCCTTTATACTATCCCTTTGGGTCACAGATTCTGACATGTATACGGGTGGGGTCAAACTGTCTTTTTTCCGTCGAGTTTTGTTCAACAAACATCTCTAATAATAAAATTGGAGAGCTAGAGGGGGAGGTTTTTTATTTGCCGGGGGTGAAAGTCCGTGAAAGACATTGTGTCGTTAAACCTCTTCACAAAGGATTTAGAAGAGTCTCTCTATATAACTATCTATTTTCTATCAACAACGACGGAAGTATGTTCGTTTTCGTTAGTAAGTGGTGACTTTGAAAGGGTCTATTTCAACGTATAAAAATATTTCTGTAGACTCAAGATTTCGAATTTGAAGAAAGTATGAGATTAAAGGAAAAAAGAATTTGTGTCTGTAAATAAAGGTCATTAGTATGTGTGTGTATGTTTGAGGTCTTAATTGTTTAAAAGGGAGATATCTTGTACAAAACTAACCATTAAAGTAATTACACTCTATATATGAATCGAAATTTTTTATTCATTTATACCCTCTTAGTAAAGTATGTCCTACAATTAAAATCGGTGTAAAAGACGACGTCATTTAAATGGATATTAGGGGAGGGTGACCTTTACCTATATCAATAATAAAAAGTTCTCTAAACTTTAAAAGGATACAAGAGTCTAAAAATTGTTTACATTAGTTTAATTTTACAGAGTTGGGATAAATTTTAGAATTAATGTGAAAAAATATAATAATTGATTTTAAAACTGATCAAGTACGACCCTACAATTACGTCAATTACAAATGCGGTCTTAAAGATCTATCAGTGTCTAAACAAAAATCGTAATGTCTTTTATAAGTCTCAATTCAAATTATAGTGTTTGAGTAAATGTATATATCGATTGATATCCCCATCAACCTTAGAAAGGAGTGATAGAAGGTTTTAGTTCTAAACTTTGGTGTCCAAAGTGTCCAAAGGTTCTAGAACACTTGGTGTCTAAAAACAGAGGTTTTGTTGTAGTTGTTTTGGAACTCTCTTTGGATTCTGTCTTTATTTTAAGTGTTACGTTAACTTCGATCATAGGAAATGAAGGTACTTTCCTACCGGAGTCCGACTCGTTTCTTTTGTTTTGACTATGAAATTTTTTTTTCTGACTCACGAAGATTGCGTAAACCCTCGTCCACAACTCCACCGGTTTGCCTTGAAACCCCAGTGACCCATCCTTACAGTTTCGACTCAATAATTCAAATTCGTCTTTTATGCCGGACTTTCAAATCGAAGCTTGTTTAATTCCTACACGGCTCTTTGCTCACTTCATAAAAGAGACACTCAGCGCCCCAAACGTCCAATCCTAGGTCGTAGACCCCGACTAATGCATACGAAATTCCACTGTCCACCGAAATCCTTTACCTCGGGATCACGTCGAAAATTTTATAAAAGGACCCTTCCCATTTATTAAACTACGGAACGACTAAACCAAAGGGGAGACGCCCGACAAACTTTATGTTTTTATGTAGAATTCGGCGTAGTTTCAACAAAGCACACGTCTGTTTCTGTCTGTAGGAGTCGAGACTGTGAACCGGTGTAGTCAAAGTGAAGGCCGTAAAACTTTAGACAAGGTACGTGTTGACAATCTCTAGTCAATGGTTTGGAATAATATGAATATTTTGATTATAAATAGCCAGTAGAAAAATTATGAACTAAAAGTACTCGGACTTTTGAAAATAACGGGTTAATCAAGGATCCCCGTCGGTGTCTACAACTCGGTCTCTTTTATTTGAGTCAAGACCGTAGTTGTTAATGTACTACTCCTTAGTAGCGTTGAGGATATATTTATTTTCTTTACAAGAAATCTCGCAAACGGTTCAGTCGCCAGTAAAACGACTCTAGTTTCTACTACCTACTAAATAAGTATTCTTTAAAGGGAACGGAAAGAGAGAATCAAAAGTCGACAAACCAACGACGACAAACAAAATCAAAAACGGAGAGGAACGTAAATCAAGTTTTGCTACAAATCAAATTACAATACTTAGTGGATCTCCAAGGTGAAACGGGACACCCCACGTAGAGTTATTTTCTAAATAGGTACTGAGATCATGATTTATAACTTAAGACTTATAAGTAGACCTAGATCTTCACATCGCAATGATTCTATAATATAAACGATAATTTTACGTTGATTTTCATTAAACAAAATTAAAATTGTAATATCACAAATATTTCGTGAGTCAAGAAATGTCGGTTTACCTAAAAATGTACGTATGTGTGAGAGATTGGTGACGGTACGATAAGTTCTATCTCTAATAAAGTTCTAGGATTTTCATTTCTCGGTTCTCGAAAAATTTACCTTAAAAATTGACTGTAAAATAAAGATTATCTTTCATTCATTTTCTTTGCAAAAGTTTTCAAAAAGGTGTACTAACCAGTTGGTAAAAAAAGAGTTAGTAGAGTAAGGAGGTTCGATCAGAAAAAAAAAAAAAAAAAAACGTTGTGTTTCAGTAAGAAGAAAAGGTTTATATATGTATATATGTATATATGTATATATATCAGAAGGGTCCACCGCGATCACCATTTCTTAGACGGCCGGTTACATCCTCTGTTTTCTCTGGGCCCAAGCTAGGGACCCAACCCTTCTAGGGGACCTCTTCCTTTACCGTTGGGTGAGGTCACAAGAACGGACCTCTTAGGGTACCTGCCTCCTCGGACCACCCGACGTCAGGCTCCCCAACGTTTCTCAGCCTGTGTTGACTTCACTGAATCGTGATATATATACATGTGTGTGTATTTCTCTACTATATTTTATTTATACTATAAATATATGTGTTTAAAGTCTTCATGTATATCGTTCTCTATCTACTATCTTTTGTATATATATATTTTTATATATATATATTAAATATATCGTGAATCAGGTCAAGGGGTAAAAAGACCGTTTATGAGTCTACCTTTTTTCGGAGGTGTATAGATGAGTTCTTCTTTTTCTTCTTTTTCAGAGGGAGCCTCGGTGGAGGGTTGTCAAGGGTACCTCAAAGGACAAGACGTTGGACCTAGGGACTTGAGGGTATAAGAATCTACGAACAATGGTTTGGGTATTAATTGTAACCGGAGTTTTGTGTATACGAGGTCACTTACAAAGGGGTAAATTGGTCCGTGTTTGGGTCGAAATTTCTTTCTGACTTTACTTACTACTCGTATCTTTGTTAAAATTAGAGTGTACCGTGAACTTATTTTCCCTTTAGTGCATTCACTTATGCTCTTATTCCGTTCTAGTCAAGTCAAGCCAGTGAGTCACCACAGGCTGAGAAACGCTGGGGTACTTAGTGTCGTGCGGTCCGGAGGGACAGGTAGTGGTAGAGGGCCTCAAGTGAGTCTGAGTGCAGGTAGCTCAGGCACTACGGTAGGTCGGTAGAGTAGGANCCCTTTAGTGCATTCACTTATGCTCTTATTCCGTTCTAGTCAAGTCAAGCCAGCGAGTCACCACAGGCTGAGAAACGCTGGGGTACTTAGTGTCGTGCGGTCCGGAGGGACAGGTAGTGGTAGAGGGCCTCAAGTGAGTCTGAGTGCAGGTAGCTCAGGCACTACGGTAGGTCGGTAGAGTAGGAGCCAGCAGGGGAAAAGGAGGACGGGGGTTAGGGAGGGTCGTAGTCTCAGAAAAGGTTACTCAGTTGAGAAGTGTACTCCACCGGTTTCATGATTTCAAAGTCGAAATCGTAGTAAGGAAGGTTTCTTTAGGGTCCCGACTAGAGGAAGTCTTACCTGACCAACCTAGTGAACAGAAATAAGACATCGAGACGTTATTCTAGTAATAAGCCACAGAGTCTCAGTGTGGTCTATTTAATTAACGGGAACCGTGCATAGGGGGACCCAAACACACAAACAAAGAAACAAAAACAGAAGAAACTTATATAGGTCGTGTAAGATATAAATCTTCAAAAATTAACTCAAAAACTGTTTTATTGTACTTAAATTAACAAAAATTCTATAATGAGGGATTTCAGTAAAAGGATAAAACTATCTTGACGTATCAAAAACCAATATGGACATATTTCTCGAAGTACTACCTCACCTACGTAAACGTTAAACTTATTACATACATGGAAAAATTGTGATTTCAAGAACTCCTGTCCAACAGAAATAAAATGACGCGACTGTAAACGTACTTCAAGACCTGTTACATGAATTTTTTAATAATTACCTACAGTCTCTACGAGTTTTAACAGACTTTGGAACGTCTAGTGGATTTCGTCTCTAAAAGTATGAGTTCAGGAACCTAAACAACGTAGTTTTAGTTCTCAAAATTTCTGTTACTCTCTCAAAACCCTGTGTCTTAGGACTTGGAAGAGTGGTCTCTCGTGTCAAAGTCAAGTCAAGTCAAGTCAGCGAGTCAGCACAGACTGAGAAACACTTGGGTACTTATCGTCGTGTGGTCCGGAGTTACAGGTAGTAGTTGAAGGCCTCAAGTGAGTTTGAGTGTAGGTAGCTCAATCACTACGGTAGTTCGGTAGAGTAGGAACCAGCAGGGGAAGAGGAGGACGGGGGTTAGGGAGGGTCGTAGTCTCAGAAAAGGTCACTCAGTTGAGAAGTGTACTCCACCGGTTTCATGATCTCAAAGTCGAAATCGTAATAAGGAAGGTTTCTTGTGGGTCCTGACTAGAGGAAATCTTACCTGACCAACCTGGAGGAACGTCAGGTTCCCTGGGAGTTCTCAGAAGAGGTTGTGGTGTCAAGTTTTCGTAGTCAAGAAGTCGCGAGTCGAAAGAAGTGTCAGGTTGAGAGTGTAGGTATGTACTGGTGACCTTTTTTGGTAGCGGAACTGATCTGCCTGTAAACAACCGTTTCATTACAGAGACAAAAAGTTATACGATAGATCTAACCAGTATTGAAAGGAATGTTCGTCGTTCGTAGAAAATTAAAGTACCGACGTCAGTGGTAGACGTCACTAAAACCTCGGGGGTTTTATTTCAGACTGTGACAAAGGTGACAAAGGGGTAGATAAAGGGTACTTCACTACCCTGGTCTACGGTACTAGAAACAAAAGACTTACAACTCGAAATTCGGTTGAAAAAGTGAGAGGAGAAAGTGAAGGTAGTTCTCCGAAAAATCAAGGAGAAGTGAAAGACGGTATTCCCACCATAGTAGACGTATAGACTCCAATAACTATAAAGAGGGCCGTTAGAACTAAGGTCGAACACGAAGAAGGTCGGGTCGTGAAGTGTCAATTCTTCCAGTATTTACCCCAAGTCTTTAAAGTCACAAAATTAATAGGTCTAGTAAAAATAAACATCGACACAAATTCTCAATAACTAAATCCGAGTAGAGGGACTACATCCCGAAAGGATCATCAAGTCAACCATTTCTTATGTGGACGTTACTTCCTCTGAGGTCAAGTTAAGGACCCAGTCCTCCTAGGGGACCTCTTCCCTATCCGATGGGTGAGGAGTCTATGCGTCTACTGTGATGGGAATACCGTCTTTCGCTTCTTGATTTCTCTGAGAATTACTTTCATTTCTCCTCTCACCTTTTCAACAGATTTTTCAGTTGTAAGTCTTTTGATTCTAGTACCGTAGATCAGGGTAGTGTAGTACCGTTTATATACCCCTTTGTTACCTTTGTCACTGTCTGAAATAAAAAAACTCCCCCGCCTAAGGTTTTAGTGACGTCTACCACTGACCTCAGTACTTTAATTTTCTGCGAACGAGAAACCTTCTTTTCAATACTGGTTGGATCTGTCGTATAATTTTTCGTGTCTGTAATGAAATGGTTGTTTCCAGACAGATCAGTTTCGATACCAAAAAGGTCATCAGTACATACCTACACTCTCAACTTGATATTTCTTTCGGCTCACGATTTTTTAACTACGAAAACTTGACACCACAACCTCTTCTGAGAACTCTTAGGGAACCTGACGTCCCTCTAGGTTAGTCAGTTAGGATTTCCTTTAGTAAGTAACCTTCCTGACTACGACTTCGACTTTGAGGTTATGAAATCGGTAGAGTACGCTTCTTGGCTGAGTTACCTTTTCTGGGACTACGACTCTTTTTCACTCCCGTCCTCCTCTTCTCCTGCTGTCTCCTACTCTACCAACCTACCGTAGTGGCGGCACTACCTGTACTTAAAATCGTCCGAGATCCTCAACCACTACCTATCCCTCCGGACCGCACGACATCAGGTACCCCAGCGTCTCAGTCTGTACTAACTCGTCGACTTGACTTGACTGGACTTGACTGGGTGAGGTCATAAGGACCCGAAGGGACCACCGAGTATGTCGTTTCTTAGACGGACGTTACGTCCTCTGGAGCCAAACTAGGGACCCAACCCTTATAGGGGACCTCTTCCTTAACCGATGGGTGAGGTCATAATAACGAACCTCTTAAGGTACCTGTCTCCTCGGCCCGTCCGATGTCAGGTACCCCAACGTTTTTCGGTGCTGACTTGTTGATTGCACGTGTGTGTGTGTGTGTGTGTGTGTGTGTGTGTCTCAATTGAATGTTACGACACAATCAAAGTCTATATGTCGTTTCACTAAGTTATATAGGTAAGAGAGAATCAGAAAAGGGTATATCCATAATGTCTTATAACTCATCTCATGGGACACGATGTGTCGTCCGGGAACAATTACTAGACAAACAAACAAACAAAATATATCATCATGTGCATAAACAATTAGGGTTTGAGGATTTAATAGGTAGAGGTGGGGTCCAAAGGTGAAACCATTGGTATTTAAACAAAAGTTTTGGACACAGACGAAACATTTATTCAAGTAAACATAGTAAAAAATCTAAGGTGTACATTCACTATAGCACACTATACACAGAGAAGGAATGTGTTGGGTCGGTCGTCTGGTGAGGCACCGATATTCCGATCACCACTGTCTTTCCTGTTGTCGTCTCTGGGCGTCCCACACGTTCGACTCCCTCTCCCTGAAGAGGTAGTGTCCTTGGTACCAGGTTCTCCCCCGGGGTTGGTGGCGGGGATAGGAGTAGACGTACGCACCGTCACTCCAGGAGAGTCGACCGAGAGGTCGGTGGTCCGTGGCCGGTAAGGTCGTGTGGAACCCGCTCAGCCGTCGATCGAAGATCAAACAAAGGGAGAATCTCTAGTAAGTACCTCGGAGGTTCAGACCTCGTTGAGTCTGTACCCCTCTCAAACCAGTCAAGAGACCATAATCAAACGTAAATTTTAAAATAAAACATTTTCACCGTGGGTTTACCATTTCAATACCATTTACATTATTTTCCTACCAAAAGGTGTATTTGGATTTGTAGCAGAAATCACTCTTTGTGTTTCATTCTGTCCCTGTGTCTTTACTGGTTAAATAAAGAGGTAGCGTAGCTTTTGATAGTTCGACGTTCTTTTGCAGACAAGATCGACAGTATCTTAAAGTGGAGCCGGAACGAAAGAGGAAACTGGGTGTCGAGTCTTCTCCCCCCGATCAGTACTAGTTCAATAAGACAAGGTCGTACTCGAACACAAAGGGTCTTCCTCTTGGTCTCCCTGTCGATTGTCTCTCCTGTCAAACTACGATATCTTTTTTGACATCGTTTTTCACTTTTGCGTTTTTCCGAGTGAAAAAAAAATATCTCTGTTATTATCGAGTTTTTTATAAATTAAACTAGTTCGATCCATAGTAAGATAGACCGCAAATCTGACCTTAAAGGGACCTCTCCAGGACTTCGGAATCCTAGTGTTAGAGTAGACCGATCACGATCCCAATCCCGATCACAATCCAAATTCGAAAACCTCTTGAAACGGTAGAACAACCCGTGGTAAGACAGTGGTGTTCCGGTCTAAAGTGGAACCCATTGAAGTTTGGGGTACGTCCACTCGTAGGTTATGGGGCAGAAGTGGTCAGGAATTGGAAGAGTGGAGATTACTGGCACTGGGTCTAAGGTATATCAGTGTGGGATCCTACACGAGAGTGACGTTTCTTCTATGTAAGGTGAAAAGCTCGTATTAAAGACCGGAAACGCCGTGTAAGTGAATGAACGACCCATTTAGTATCGGAGTAGGAACCCAAGGAGGTGGTAGTGGGACAAATTGAGAGGAACTGAAAGACCGTAGAAAGAACTGGGATAATCTTCGTGTCTCGACTACCAGTCTTGGACGGACCCTTGTCGGGAGAGGTCCGGACCTGGGGTAGGAGGATGAGGAGAGAGGTGGTCTCAACCTTCATAAGAGAAGTGACCAAGACAGAACCACTGAATTGTAACACATTACTCTCAGTGTGGTTGACATGCCCAACCCGATTCTGTGTGAATTCTAAAGATTCGAGTTGACTCAGTAATCGTAGTCTTTGAGTATTGAAGATGGGTTTGTGTAGTAGGAGTGAGAGCCGTCCGTTTGACCAAAGGTTGAAATGACTTCCAGATCTAATGACGGGAAAGTCGACTTAATTTACAAGGAGGTAGGTTTTCTACAGGGGAACAAATACGGTTTGAGGAGGTGGGCAAAATAAGAGGACGTCGGTTACGAATAGATGAAGATTAGTTGGACAGATGGAGGGGTGGAGGATAGTGAACTGGGGTCCGGGACAGTTTGAGGGTAGGGTTTCAAAAAAGAAGGACAAAGGAGCTTCTTAGATCTGTAAGATACAGGAAAGAAGTGATGTTTAAGTGAAAGGTTGGAACGTTCAGTATCCGTGACCGAAGGATTGTGATTTCCCCAATTGTAAAGTCAAAAGTAAATTGGTCTCGAAACGATGTAAACTGTGAAACGGAGTGGGACAGTAAACAAAATGAATTACGGTGTCGTGAATTCAAATCAAAAATGATAAATTGAATATCAATTCAGTCAAGTCAAGTCAAGTCAGTGAGTCAGTACAGACTGAGAAACACTAGGGTACTTAACGTCGTGCGGTCCGGAGGGACAGGTAGTGGTTGAGGGTCTCAAGTGAGTTTGAGTACAGGTATCTCAGTCGCCACGGTAGGTCGGTAGAGTAGGAGCCAGTAGGGGAAGAGGACGGGAGTTAGGGAGGGTCGTCGTAGTCTCAGAAAAGGTTACTCAGTTGAGAAGTGTACTCCACCGGTTTCATAACCTCAAAGTCGAAATCGTAGTCAGGAAGGTTACTTGTGGGTCCTGACTGGAGGAAATCTTACCAGACCAACCTAGAGGAACGTCAGGTTCCCTGAGAGTTCTCAGAAGAGGTTGTGGTGTCAAGTTTTCGTAGTTAAACCGTGAATTTAAGGTTTTTTTAAGTTTATATATATTTTTAGCTCTTTGATTATATTGCTTGAGGGTGTACAAGTAGGGGGTCGAAATTTTTGAGACTTCAATAGCAGTCATAACAAAGTGGATAAGGAAGAGGGTGGTGGAGTGGGGCCCAACAAAACTTCGTTTCGTGTATGTACCACAGTAGTTATTTATAGAGAGACATTTGGAGTTTTCTATTTCTTACGGAAACTTTTGGTAAAAATTTATGACGGTAGTTTAGTTTTATAATTATTCAGGAAGTCAAGTCAACTCAAGTCAAGTCAGTGAGTCAGCACAGGCTGATAAACGCTGGGGTACTTAGTGTCCTACGGTCCGGAGGGACAGGTAGTGGTTGAGGGCCTCTAGTAAGTCTGAGTACAGGTAACTCAGTCACTACGGTGGGTCGGTAGAGTAGGAGACAGTAGGGGAGTTTATTCAGGAATTATCGGAGTTTATAGGTTCATCACAAATTTAAGAGTATTAGTGTCTCTATAAAATATTATTGACACACCCAGCTATGTAACGTTCATTAATTTATGTAGAGGGAAAAATAGAGTATTAAATAACTTGTTTCTTTGTTAATTTCTTGTTTGTTTGGTTCCCCCTAAACAGGACGTCAACGGGTGTTAGACTTAAGACTACTGACATTTTAAATCACAGTCAATGAAGAGAGAAAGAAAATAAAGAACTTGAAACATCAATCTAGATCTCTCAACTAGTGTGTGTGTGCGAGGTATCAGATATTATACGAATGGTGGTCCTCCACGAATTTACGGTCTGACAGAGAGTAAAATCTACAATCGTCTATAACAACATGTGACGGAACTAGGTAATAAAGTGGACTCTGAAGTTTTACTATTATAAGATCAAGTTACTAATGAAGAGTGGGAAAAAGAGTGAGGGAACTTTGATTTGAAAGAGTCGATGTTGGTCTCTGAGAAGATCTGTGGTCACTTGAGGAATCTGTTCTCAGGGGCGAAAGAACCCCGCATATAAACTCACCGTGTGTCAAAGACGTGTATCATTCACGAGTTGATTGTAGTCGATAACCTTATAGGTACCAAAAACAAGACCCACCGGAGAACTTACAATTATAGGGGTATCAAAATGGATCTTGTGTACCGAGAAGAATGATATGAAAATAATCTACCAGAATAGGTGAGACAAAGTTTCTACTAATGATTATTATCATTTATAAAATCACCCCTAAAATAGTCTTTTACGAGGTCTGTGTCACACATATGTACATACTATTAAATTAAGAGTCTTGTTAGTTTACTACGTCAATGATAACCATAGTCAATCTTAAAAACTACCGGTATTCTTAAGAAAAGAGATTAGATACGATAACTGATTGTCGGGTTGAAGACCCGGGACTTTAGATAGTATCGGGGACAGAGTCTCGACTTGCAAACTTACAACCACCCTATGGTCCCATTCAGACTATGAACCTCTGGACTCTGAGGGGGTTTTGGAACGACTTGAAAGTGATCTTTACAAGTCTAGACGGGTTTAAAGGGAGAAAGAAGAGAAAGAGAAAGGGATCCCTGGTCTGTCAGTGGTACCGGACTACCGAGAGGTAGTACCGAGAGGACCAAATAAATATGAAAGGTCAAGTCCGTAAAGGAGATTATTCGTAGAACTTTAAATTAGGAAAAACCCACAGACGAAGAGTCTACTGGGTCTGACTACGTGATGAAGACACATTGTTTAAAAGAGTTCAAGTAACTCTATTAATAAAATACTAAAGGCACTTAGGACTTGAGTCAATTTTACCGAAAAAAGACGAGGTGCTACAGATCCCGGAGTTGACCCTTCTCCCTGTCGTTCCCGATTGAGCTGTCGTCCCCCGACCTGAGTGGACCTTCATTGAAGTGTCTACACACCGTCCACGACGACTGACACCCGACCACGAAGTAAATCCCGATAATTAGTCTCTTGGATGTCGATAAGGGACGAGACCCGAAGGTGCGTTGTACCTTCGGAGTCCCAGAGGACCAAAGAGGGTACCTGAAAGTCCCGAGGTTTACACTCAGAAGGACGTCTGTTTCATCTACGGTGTAACGGAAAATACGTCGTCGGAGAGTTCAGGGTAGGACAGTGAACCCGGAATGACATAACCAGTTTCGTCAGTATTTGAACGGGTCCAAGTTCCTATCCTCTTTATATGGGTTGGAGAGTTATCTTTCTCACGGTTTCCTGATAAATCGGTTAGATTTCGGTGGTAGGAGAAACCTATAACCACGAGGTTTACTTCTTTGACTCCGTGTCTCTCTCCAATAAGTGGGCCCTAGTTTATTGACTGTGAAAAGTGAAGGTTTGAGACGACGGAGGTCCAGATACACTTGGGTGACTCGCGTGCGTAATTACGAGAGTTTGGTTTGAAAGTGGTTTGACTCAAAAGCACTTCTTTTGAGTGTAAAAGAAAACGTAATAAAAGGTTACCGTATATTAAAGTGGATTGGTAACTGAGTTCGATTTTTGTACTTTCATTAGAAACTGAGTGGGGGTACGCACCTAGATTAGTTAGTGGCTCCGCACTTGACAACAAGTGTCGTAAACTTTGTGAACATGTCAACGTAGAGAAGACACAGGTAGCTACTATAATCGTAGTCGTATTTGAAGGTAAACGAAATACCCATCTTTTAGGCGATAGCGAGGGGAAAGTGACGGGTGGAAGACCTAGAAGATTTTGTGATTCTCCCCTTGAGACGAGTTCTTTACTCGTTACCGGTCAAGGTGAGTCCCTGTCCAGGACCACCACCGGTCGGATTCTAGACCAGTGACGGAAGTGAGGAATAGTGGTTTGCTACCTTAGTACTTATGTATAGAGGGGAGACGGACTCGCCAAGAACGGAACTGTTTTACAGGTAATGACTCTGGGATCTTTCTCGGTTGTGACAGGGACCAGAGTTCACGACTCAAGAAAGTCAGTGTGTGTCCTTCCTGAGAGACCCCGGGGAGACGGTTGTGTCAGAAGTCTCAAATTGAGTTCGGTATATTTCAGTACCGGGGAATAAGTTTAAACTCCTTCGTCGAAAGAAATAGGTGGAAGATTAGTGTTTCGTAAACAAGGGAAAGGAAAGTGTGGACTCTCTCAGACTCGAGAAGATTCTTCTCAAGTCTTAAGTCCTTGTGATATTTCAAAGAAAAGGCAGAGACCTTCCTTTTATGACACAGAAGGAGTACCATCGTGTGTTATTTAGAGGTTGGGTCCCAGTTCGTCATCCTGAGAACAAAGAGTTAACAACTTCATTATCTTAGTTCGTGTCCCTTTCAGAAGGATTCCAGGGGACGACGTGGATAGTTGAAAAGGAAGGATTGTAAAGAGTCTGGTAGGGGAGTGGGACTGGGACGAGAATAGCGAGGTTAGGTCCAGGAGTAGTGGAGGGGAGTGGGTTTGTCGAGGTCCAGGGGTCTGTCACCGGGTCCTAGAGTCCCTGTCAACTCTACCTGTCCTATAGGACCCGTCGAGTGGTGGTTATTGGGACGGAGTTTGGGATTGGAGATGAAGATAGGCGAAGTAACCCATCCAGAGGACGATTTTAACAGGGACCTTTTGTTTTGTCTGTTCAAGACATCCGTTTTTTCTCCTCAATGTCCTTTGAGGTTAACCTTTGTTTTTAAACTAGTACTCCGATGTCGAATTTCGGAATACTACCAGAAGTATCCAAGTTTTACTTCAAGTTTCAGAAATACACTATGTTTCTGGACATAGTGAGTGGGGAGGTTTCGGGGTCGTAGAAGGAGAACGCGTAGCAGAGGGTCGGAGTGAGCGTCAAGGGAGTGAGTATCTGTGACACACCACAGTACCGGGACCTAGAAATGAGCAGGAGAAGAGAGACGGTCCAGGAGAGGTGGGGTGTGTCGAGGGTAAGTTCTAAAATGGTAGTGCAATTCGTGATAGGGATGGTCGTAGACGGTCAGATCCACGAGTAAGACTCACGAAGTTTTCGTGAGTCACTTAGTGCTAGTCATGAAGTGTTGGTAGTCCCGGATTCGGACAAAGTAGAGATCGGACTCCCAGAGAATCTCCATACTGGACTCAAAGTAGGTAGAAATATACAGACTGTGGATCGTCTCGGGGACTATGCAGATGTAAGACCTTTTGCACACGACCTACGTACGTATTTTCTACCTCTTGACACGCGCTTGTTCCTCTTGCAGATATTCGACGTCAAACGGGGTGGTCTGTGCCGACACTGAGAGTGTGGTGGCGAGGAAGTCCTGGGACCTCTGAAGGAGTGAGAGTTGGGAGGTTTTACCTTGCGTTAGGACGTACTAAGTGCTCCGTGGACTCAACACAGGGCGAGCAATAATACTTGTAGTTAATAGGGTTGTCGTCGTTTCTTGTCTACGTTTTCAATTATCTCAAAAGACCTACTGTCTTACGACTTATTTGTGGAAAAACGACGTAATATACGTCTTTCTACGGTTTTATACCTCTGTTCTTTTTTCAACACAGGTTCGACGTTCACGGTGTCAACCCCCTCTAGTCTCTTCAGGGGGTGTTAAGAATGAGACCCCTAGCGCTTTTTTTTTTCTTCTTCTTTCTTTTTCTGTCTTCTTAAAAGGTGACTTGCTGACGTTTATTTAGGTTTATTTGTGGGGTAATCTACTTCTAGGTTTGTGAGTCGATCGTAAGGTCTTGTTTGGGACCCTCAGGGGTTCTCGGATCGTACTGTACAGTACTGTTCTTCCACTTAGAATAGGGGCGGTCGGAGAAAGGGAACTGCACCTTACCGGAAGTCCTCCAGGACCCTTTGTGGGGTGGAGGGGTCCGTAGTAGTAGATAAAGGTCGGTTCTCAGTGGGACTCAAAGACTCAAGAAATCTTTAGAGAAGGGTCTCGAGAAGAGGAACGGGAAGTCTCTCTGAAGGAACGGGGAAACTATATATTTAAAAGTAATGTTCACTAAATGAGTAAATATAAAAATAAATATTTTGTCTAAAGTCCCTCTTCGGACTCGTGTTGGCGTCTCCCAAGTAGAATACGTAAGACTGTGTAGACAACAGAAGCCATTGATACGTTTGTGACACTTACTTTACGCCTCTGGTCATTGCATAGAAATGGTACTCGAATCCCTCGACACGGGGTCGAAGACGAGACTGTTTCTCTTAAGTGGACGTTTAAAGGACGAATATTATCCATAAACCTATATCTACTACCTATAAGTCCGTCACCTAAAACGTTTCGAAGTATCAACTTATTTTCATTTTGTTATTTAGATCGGTGATTTCATTTGTTTCCCTCGGAAAACCCCTATTACTTTAATTTAAATTTTACCCCTCCTTTTGACATGTGTAACACGTGTGTGCACACACGTCTGTGGACATAAAGAAGTACGCAAAGGTTTGTAGTCACTTTGGTGCAAGTACACGTCAGGCTCATCGGCTATCCTTGTTTCAGAAACGCACCCAAATTAAACGAAACGTTTGTGTTCATATTAACCATAAATTCCCCGGCAATATTTAACGACAGTGGGGGAGGTGTACTCGTACTCATTAGATTAAAAAGACGTCTCGTACAACGTCAAACTGTCTGTCCAGAGCTTCCTGACAGAGCGTACAGTCGAAGGCACTTTTACTCAAGACTTCATATCAGTGTGGGGGTGCGTGCGCACCTTAGGGTTAGTGGGTGCTGAGTATCTAGGTAAACGGGACACAGAACGACGACTACCTATTATATAAGTAAACGAAGACCGATTTTTTTTTTTTTTATCACTCTTTCGCAACCACGTATAACTACCGTTGGACTTCCTCGACATTAACCCTCCTCACTATCCGTCGACGATATGTGTGATGACAGGAGGAAGTGAGACGTCGGTTGACCTTTTTTTACTTGGGGTTTGACAGTCCAATGTCTTGGTAAGAGCGAACAATCTTGACCTTTTAATTTTAGATAGAGGGACTGGTTTTCCCTTACACGAACGTTTACGGAGACTCATAAAATCGACGTGTGATTTATAATGGACTAATTTTGATGAGGGACTTCCTTTTCACAAATCACGGATTAAGACAACACAAATTTATTATGGGTTATGTATATACAAGAAGGTATAAATTTATAAATTGTAACATCAACTTTTTCGTTTTAGTGTACTACTCCGAAGTCACACATTTCACATCCTAATTTAGACGAGTCACCTCTTCAATCAGTATTCGTTTAGACTTGAGGTCGGATATCTTTTCGTGTTCCGTTACATGGGATCCAAGGTCAGTTGCATGGGATAGAAGGGACGAACACTCCACTAAATTCCCCCGTCGGTCAGGACGTCCTTAAGTTCGTCGATGGACGTAGGTCACGACTATTCGAAAAGGACGATTAGGTATTAACCCACAAACCATAACACCGTAGATACGTCTTTTCGGTTCCTAAAATAATTCTGCTCTTAATACGACCTATTTTACAAAAGTGATCCTTTGTGACTAAAACAAAAGATACCCATTCTTGTCAAGTATATAAACCCATTGATAAAATATATGTTGTCGATAAAGACAACCTATTAAAGTCGAAAGTCTTTAGAGATCCTTACCTAACGAAACACACTACTTCACGTGGACGAGGTACATATTACTTTAAAAATGGGTAATTTTTTTTTAAAGGAGTTGGATAGATCATATATTAACCACGGGTTATTTGATCGTCAGTTTTACCACTTACTTAGTTTAATCCATCCCCTCTATTCTACGAAGTGATGTACCTCACGAAATTCTACAGTGTCTTATATGAACTTCGTTGTACTAATTCGATACTAAATGACCTGTAACTGTGACTTAAGTAATTTGTCTTGAGTGAAAGACGCGATACACCAGTTTATGGTTTCTTGTCTGAAAGGTCGTCGGTTTACAAAAGGTTTTCCCTACTCAGTGGTGTACAGAATCGACGGAAGGGGTCCCCAGGTTAAACGGACGAGAGTACTTCGGTCAGTCAGTGGTAGGAGGGGTGAATGAGTCGGTGGACGAGGTCTGACCTCGGATCTTGGACCTCGGTAGTCATCGTAGATTGTCGTATCTTTGTGCAGACGTCGGGAAATCCCTGTCTCAACCCACTCACACGAGCGAGGTCCTCTCCGGTGAGTGTTCCGCAAGGTGTGTACGGGGGATCAAAGGGAAGATTATGTAGGGGGCAAGGGCAGTAGTGGGGCTGTATATTGGTGTGTAATATCTGTACGTCCATATTTATACGTATTCACGTGTATATGAACGTGTATAGGATTTAACGAGGAAAAACGTTAAGGTCTAACGTATTCCACTTGTTTCAACATATTTTTACGGTGTAGCAAAATAATTTTCCTGGGTTCATGTTATGGTACCGTCTACATTGTTAAATCGTATCTCTACTATCTTCTTACTTCCTTTTAATTCAAATGTATAAAAAATACCTACACTTTAAGTATATTGTTTTAATTGGTAAAATCTCACATGTCAAGTCACCGTATGTTATGTAAGTGTTACAACGTTTTTAGATAGACCAAGGTTTTATAAAGGTAATAAGGTTTCAGTTGGGACTCTGGTAATCTGTCTGTCAGTGAGGAGTGAAAGGAAAGGGGGAGAGGGAACCGTTAGTGATTGGACGAAGGACAGAGATTCCTAAACGGATAAGACCTGTAAAGTACCTTTACCCATTATGCCCTACACCGGAAAACACAGACCGAAGAAAGTGAATCGTGTTACAAAAGTCCCAGATAGGTACAACATCGTGTAAAGTCATGAAGTAAGAAAAAACACCAAATTATTATAAGGTAAATACCTACATGGTGACAAACGAATAAATAAGTAGGTACTTATGGTGTACAAGAGTACTTGGGTGTTGAACTGTCACCAATTCCCTTTCCCGAAACTATAGTGTAGACACTAGACTTTAAGTCAAGATGACTGGTAGTCGTCGTTTTGGTGACCCGGGGGTTTCTGTTGCCACAATGTTCCTACCGGGTTTCTGATTTACTCTATCATACAAGTTTCGGAGTCATCAAGGAACTCCGTGTCGCTTGATGACAATGATAAATTTTAACCGATTTCGTGTTTTTACCCTAATTTTTATTATAAACCACTTTTTTATAGGAAATAATAAAGTTGTAAATGAAGGGAGTATAAGGCAAGTCAAGTCAAGTCAGCGAGTCAGTACAGGCTGAGAAACATTGGGGTACTTAGCGTCGTGCGGTCCGGAGGGACAGGTAGTGGTAGAGGGTCTCAAGTGAGTCTGAGTGCAGACAGCTCAGGCACTACGGTAGGTCGGTAGAGTAGGAGCCAGCAGGGGAAGAGAGGTCGGGAGTTAGAGAGGGTCGTAGTCTCAGAAAAGGTTACTCAGTTGAGAACCGTACTCCACCGGTTTCATACCTCGAAGTCGAAATCGTAGAAAGGAAGGTTTCTTTGGGGTCCCGACTAGAGGAAGTCTTACCTGACCAACCTAGAGGAACGTCAGGTTCCCTGAGAGTTCTCAGAAGTGGTCGTGGTGTCAAGTTTTCGTAGTTAAGAAGTCGCGAGTCGGAAGAAGTGTCAAGTTGAGAGTGTAGGTATTACTGGTGACCTTTTTGGTATCGGAACTGGTCTACCTAGAATCAGCCGTTTCATTACAAAGACGAAAACTTATATGATAGATCCAACAAGTATTGAAAAGAAGGTTCCTCATTCGCAGAAAATTAAAGTACCGACAACAGTGGTAGACGTCACTAAAACCTCGGGGTTTTTTATTTCAGACTGTGACAAAGATGACAAAGGGGTAGATAAAGGGTACTTCACTACCCTGACCTACGGGACTAGAAGCAAAAGACTTACAACTCGAAATTCGGTTGAAAAAGTGAGAGGAGAAAGTGAAAGTAGTTCTCCGAAAAATCAAGGAGAAGTGAAAGACGGTATTCCCACCACAGTAGACGTATAGACTCCAATAACTATAAAGAGGGCCGTTAGAACTAAGGTCGAACACAAAGAAGGTCAGATCACAAAGAGTACTACATGAGACGTATATTCAATTTATTCGTCCCACTGTTATATGTCGGAACTGTATGAGGAAAAGGATATCAACTAAATCATTATTGAATTTAACCATATCGATGATACCTTTTGTGTTCCCTCCAAGAATTTTATAATCTTTATCTTGATGGTATAACAAGTCATTAAGGTGAAGACCATAAATAGGTCTCCTTTATTTTTGTAGTTGAAATTCTCTATTTCCGTAGGGGTGAAGTAACGTCACAATAAATGTTATTAGTTCTGTATCTGTATGTTTGTTGTCTCGAAAGGTAGTCACTTACCCATCCATTTCTTTTACACCGGATAGATGGATAGATAGATAGACAGATATATATATATATATTTTACCTTATAATAAGTCAGTATTTTTACTACTTTAGAACGGTAAACACCGTTGTGTCTACTTGGAACTTCAGTAATACAATTCACTTTACAGTATATTTCTGTTTATGGCGTACAGTGAGGATACATCTTAGATTTTGTTTGCTTTTTGACTTTACTATCTTTGTCTCCAGTCTGACCACGAACGATCTCCGCCCCCACTCCTTACCCTTTTTACCCACTTCCACTAGGTTTCCATGTTTAGAAGTCAATGTTTTACTTGATTCAGGACCCTTATTATACATTTCATACCACTGAGATCAAATAATCATGACATAACACATAAACTTTACACGACTTTCTGATTGAGAACTTTCAAGAGTGGTGTTCTTTCTTTCACACTGAAACACCACTACTTACGATTAGTTCTATCCACTAGTAAACCGTTACATATACGTGTACCTTGGTAATACAAAATGTGGACTTTGATTATACAATATACGGTCAATATGGATTTACAAATTTTATTTATCTTTGTCCTACTCTATAATGAAGTGGAGGTAATCTTACTAGTATTAGGTTTTATTTCTATTATTGTTTGTAACCATTTTGTACCTCTTTAACTTGGGGAGTATGGATACCCTTTTCCTTTACCACTTCGGTGAAAGCTTTTGTCAAAACACCGAAGAATACTTCAATTTGTACATAAATGTTATATCAAAATTTGTATTCTTTTTGTGTTTGAATCAAGTATCTTTCTGTATGTAAGTCTGAGTATCTTCTCAATAAGTATTATCGGGGTTTGACCTTTGTTGGGCACATTTAGTTGACCACTTTCCTATTTGTCACCATACAGGTACGTTTCCTTATGATAAGTCGTTGTTTTTTGTCGTTTGATGGTTGTGTGTGATGTTTTTTTTTTTGTTTTTTTTCATGGTGTTAAAAGAAGAAAACGAACCTATCCGACGGACCTTACTGGATCTTACTGGTCGAGTTCTGAACACTGAGTAAAAGGTTCTAGAACCCTTTAGTTTATTCGAATTTACATGAAGTCAATAGAAATTATCGTGGTACAAATCCGGAGCGTTCTCCACGGGAATGTGACCTGGTGACCGAAATCTGAGTGTTTAGTGTTTGTGTTTCCATATGCAAATAATCCCTTGTGTGTCCACGGAGACAATGAACCATAACTTTTATCGTACCGTACAGCAGATTTATAGTCCCGACCACTGTTTGTAGAGACCTCCGGTATGGAAAATATGAGACAGGGACATATTTCCACTGACTAGAGCTCTGCATATCCGTTTACCCAACACTTCATGTAAACCTCTTACGTATATCGAACCTTCCCTCCTTTCCCAAACTTGTCGTTTTTCATGAACCCTTTCACTTATTTGTTTAAATTGAACAGTCCTAAAAGATTTATTTTATTTACATTCTATCAAAAAAAAATTAAATAAATTTCCTAAATTAATTTCCTATTAACGAAACACCATAACACAACCAAAGATGATTTGTAAAACGGATAGTAAAGGGGTGTCACCGGTCTCGGTAAAGATTTAAGAATAGGATAAGGTTAAACACAAAGATCTCACTTTGACTTATGTTCAGTTATTCCATAAGTGTTATCAACGGGACCACGAGTCCAGGTAAGACGTCGTAATTTTTTATATATGTATATGTAATTTGATATTGTAGAGTTATCGATACCTATGTCAAGTCGAGTCAAGTCAGTGAGTCAGCACAGACTGAGGAACACTGGGGTACTTAGTGTCATGCGGTCCGGAGGGACAGGTAGTGGTTTAGGACCTCAAGTGAGTTTGAGTGAAGGCAGCTCAGCCACTACGGTAGGTCGGTAGAGTAGGAGACAGCAGGAGAAGAGGAGGACTGGGGTTAGGGAGGGTCGTAGTTTCAGAAGAGGTTACTCAGTTGAGAAGCGTACTCTACCGGTTTCCTGATCTCAAAGTCGAAATCGTAGTAAGGAAGTTTCATGTGGGTCCCGACTAGAGGAAGTCTTACCTGACCAACCTAGAGGAACGTCAGGTTCCCTGAGAGTTCTCAGAAGAGGTTGTGGTGTCAAGTTTTCGTAGTTAAGAAATCGTGAGTCGAAAGAAGTGTCAGGTTGAGAGTGTAGGTATGTACTGGTGACCTTTTTGGTATCGGAACTGATCTGTCTGGAAACAACCGTTTCATTACAGAGACGAAAACTTATACGATAGATCCAACCAGTATGGAAAGGAAGGTTCCTCATTCGTAGAAAATTAAAGTACCGACAACAGTGGTAGACGTCACTAAAACCTCGGGTTTTCTTATTTCAGACTGTGACAAAGGTTACAAAGGGGTAGATAAAGGGTAGTTCACGACCCTGGCCTACGGTACTAGAAGTAAAAGACGTACAAGTCGAAATTCGGTTGAAAAAGTGAGAAGAGAAAGTGAAAGTAGTCCTCCGACAAATCAAGGAGAAGTGAAAGACGGTATTCCCACCACAGTAGACGTATAGACTCCAATAACTTAAAAGAGGGCCGTTAGAACTAAGATCGAACACGAAGAAGGTCGGGTCGTAAAGAGTACTACATGAGACGTATCTTCAATTTATTCGTCCCACTGTTATATGTCGGAACTTCATGAGGAAAAGGATAAACCTTGATCAGACAACAAGGTACAGGTCAAGATTGACAACGAAGGACTGGACGTATATCCAAAGAGTTCTCCGTCCAGTCCCCCAGACCATAAGGGTAGAGAAAGTCTTAAAAGGTGTTAAATAACACAAGGTGTGTCAGTTTCAGAAACCGTATCAGTTATTTCGTCTTTATCTACAAAAAGACCTTAAGAGAACGAAAAAAGTACTAGGTCGCCTACAACCGTTAAACTAGAGACCAAGGAGACGGAAAAGATTTTGGTCGAACTTGTAGACCTTCAAGTGTCAAGTGAATAACGACTTCAAACCTCTTAAAACTCGTAATGAAATGATCGTACACTCTACTCACGTTAACACGCCATCAAACTCGTAAGAAAACGTAACAGAAACAATCCCTAAACTTACTTTTGACTGGAAAAGGTCAGGACACCGGTGACGACTCAAAAGGTTTAACCGACTGTATAACTCACGTTGTGAGTGTCGTAGTAGAAAGTCCTAAACTTTATCGAGTTACCCTTAAGGTAGTGGAGGTAATCGAAACAAGCATCACTACGAAAGATTCCGGGGGAACTGAAGTGTAAGGTCCTACAGACCGAGATCCACTCACTAGTGTGGTAGCACTAATAGACCCAGTACTTCTAGAAAAAACATGTCAAGAAGACACATAAGAACGGTGGAGAAAAATTATAGAAGACGAAGACAATCCAGGTATGGTAAAGACAGGAAATAGCTCGGGTAGAAACGTACTTTACAAGGGAACCATAGAGATTAAAAGAACTTCTCTAGAGATCAGAAAGGGTTAGACAAGAAAAGGAGATAAAGAAATGTAACTAGTGACTCCTTCCGAAAGAATAGAGAAGAACGATAAGAAACCTTGAGATGTAAGTCTACGAATATAGAAAGGAAAAGAGGAAACGAAAAGTGAAGAGAAGAAAAGTGTCGATAAACATTCCGAAGGTGTCTGTCGGTAAAACGAAAAAAAGTAAAGAAAAGGTACTACCAGAACTAGGGACAGAGGACATGTTACAGTGCTTGGAGTAAGGTATCAAGTAGTCCGTGAGATAGACAGTCTAGATCCGGGAATTTAGATAAAGAGTTAAAGTGACATATTAGTATTGCCTAAACTAAATTCAGTATGGACTTACCAGATCACCAAAAGGGATGAAAGAAGTTAAATTCAGACTTAAACCGTTATTCCTCAAGTACTAGACTCGGTGTCAGTCGAGGACCAGAACAAAAACGACTGACATATCTCGAAGAGGTAGAAACCGACGTTTCTTATATTAGTTAGACTAAAACCACAACTGGTAGACCACTACAGGGACACATCTCAGAAGAGAACACAACAACCTTCTCCCACAAACGAAACTGGTCAAGTAAGAAAACCATTTTGAGATAAACGGAAACAGGACGAAGTAAGACATAAGGTTCCAGTTTAAACGTACAATAAGGTCCACAAAGAACTGAAGGATGAAAACGTAAGGTCAGGGGATATTACTTTTCCTGTAGCAAAAACCCACAATCAAGATTTTCCAGAACATCCAGAAGTATCTTGTCAAGTTGAAGTCGAAGAAGTCGTAATGACCAACCCCGTATTTGAACCTAATGACACTATAACTTATCAAACGGAACCTTTGCTTGTCTCTAGTAAGACAACAAAAACTCTAACGTAGGTTCATGACGTAAAGCCTGAGAAAACAACTAGTACTACCGATGAGGTAAAGAACATTTCCTAAGAACGGGTGTCATCATCTATATTACCAGTAGACTCAATTTAAGTGGGCAAGGTCAAGTAAAATCAAACGACTAAGGATCTACAGCTGCAAGTGAGAACGGTAGAGGACAAACTGGTGAAGGTTAAACGGAACTAAGTACCTGGGCTGTAAGGTCCAAGGATACGTTATAATGAGAAATGTCGTAGCCTGGAACGAAGATAGTGGTCAGTGTAGGTGTTGACCTATGTCCAATTGATATTTCACACTCCGAGAAAAAGTCTAACCGTCTTTCCTTTTAACTCTTTTCAAAATAAAAATATTTTGATTAATAGTTCCAAATCACTTCAAAAATTCACCATTATTTAGTAAGATCAAAATGAATATATAAAATCGAAACTATAATATTAAACATAAAAAATAAAGATTAATTTTTTATTTATAAAATTTTCTTTTCTTGGTAAACTAAAAATTTAAAAACGTAATTGAAAATTAATACAAAACTACTTTTATATTATTTTAAAACGAGTGAAACTTATACTAATGTAAAATAAAAAGTCAAAAGACCGAGTAATAAATTTGTCTTGTTTTTTATAATATGAAACTTATATCTTAATATCTTAAAATAATGTATTTATCTCTAAAACCTTTTTAATACCGTTCTTTTTAATAAAGACCTTATTATGAACAATTCAACACTTTTTGTGTTCGACCTTAGTTCTAACGACCCTCTTTATAGTTATTGGAGTCTATACGTCTACTGTGGTGGGAATACCGTCTTTCACTTCTCCTTGATTTTTCGGAGAACTACTTTCACTTTCTCCTCTCACTTTTTCAACCGAATTTCGAGTTGTAAGTCTTTTACTTCTAGTACCGTAGGCCAGGGTCGTGAACTACCCTTTATCTACCCCTTTGTAACCTTTGTCACAGTCTGAAATAAAAAAACCCGAGGTTTTAGTGACGTCTACCACTGACGTCGGTACTTTAATTTTCTGCGAATGAGGAACCTTCTTTTCAATACTGGTCGGATCTGTCGTATAAGTTTTCGTCTCTGTAATGAAACGGCTGATTCCAGACAGATCAGTTCCGATACCAAAAAGGTCACCAGTACATACCTACACTATCAACCTGATACTTCTTCCGACTCACGGCTTCTTAACTACGGAAACTTGACACCACAACCTCCTTTGAGAACTCTCAGGGAACCTGACGTTCCTCTAGGTTGGTCAGGTAAGACTTCCTCTAGTTGGGACCCTAAAGAAACCTTCCTTACTACAATTTCGACTTTGAGGTCATGAAACCGGTTGAGTACGCTTTTCAACTGAGTAACCTTTTCTGAGATTACGACCCTCCCTAACCCCCGTCCTTCTCTTCCCCTGCTGGCTCCTACTCTACCGACCTACCGTAGTGACTGAGATACCTTCGTTGAGACTCACTTGAGGTCCTCAAACACTAACTGTCCCTCCGGACCGCACGACGTTAAGTACCCTAGTGTTTCTCAGCCTGTACTGACTCACTGACTTGACTTGAACAAAACAATGAATGTAGGTTTATAGTGGTGGATAGTATGACTTATGGTTTCTGGAACTACAACCCTCCCTAACCCCCGTCCTCTTCTTCCCCTACTGTCACCTACTCTACCGACCTACTGTAGTGACTGAGCTACCTGTACTTAGACTCACTTAAGGCCCTCAACCACTACCTGTCCCTCCGGACCACACGACGCCAAGTACCCCAACGTTTCTCAGCCTGTGCTGACTCGTTGACTTGACTTGACTTGACTTGACTTGACTTTCCACTGACTTTCAGTGAGTCAGCACAGGTCGAGAAACACTGGGGTACCTGATATGTTAAGTACCTTAAGAGGTCCGGTCTTATAACTTCACCCATCAGTAAGGGAAGAGGTCCCGTTGAGAGGTTGGGTCCCTAACTTGGGTCCAGAGGGTGTAACATCTACCTAAGAAATGGTCGACTCGGTGGTCCCTTCGGGTGGTCTAAGGACTCGGACGTGATAGAGGTGTAGTGGCCGTCCTGGTGTGTCGAACACTACCCCGACATTTCTCCGTGGCGACACCGACAAAAGAAGGAGAGCAGAAACTGAGAGTACAGTCGCGAAAGATAACTTCTTGTACTAATCTTGGTGACAGTTTTCGGATTCTTTGCATCAAACACCCAAAAATAGGGGGAGTCACGTCTTTTCGTCCTGACTTAAATTCCCGTTTGTCTACAGGTTTCGTGGTTTATTGGATAATGAAAAAGGAGACCTTTGAAAATCCTAGAGTATAGACCGTAAGATTTTACAGTATTACTACACGGAATCACATCGTGAATAACATTGTCGATAAACCACTTTCACTTTCAGTGAGTCAGCACAGACTGAGAAACGTTGAGGTACCTGATATGTCAGGTACCTCAAGAGGGACAGTCTTATGACCTCACCCATCGGACATGGAAGAGGTCCCCTGGAAGGGTTGGGTCCCTAGTCTGGGACCAGAGAGTGTAACGTCCACCCAAGAAATGGTAGACTCGGTGGTCCCTTTGGGCATATATATATGCGTTTGTGTGTGTATACTTATCACTTTGACTTTCAGCGAGTCAACACAGACTGAGTAATGCTGGGGTACCTGATATGTCAGGTACCTTAAGAGATCCGGTCTTATGACCTCACCCATCGGAAAGGGAAGAGGTCCCCTAGAAGGGTTGGGTCCCTAGTTTGGGTCCAGAGGACGTAACATCCACCTAAGAAATGGTCGACTCGACCACCCGGTAAAACTACACCTTTGAGTTCAGGAAAATAATTTATCTTTTTAATTTATTCATCTTGATGAACCCAGTCGTACTCATTTATAATATTTGTATTACCCGTTTTTCGGAGTCTTGTAATATATATTGTATTGTGATAAATATGTTTCAAACTTATGTACGTTTAATTATGATATGTAACACATAACTATGTAATAACGTATTATTTCAAAATTTTAGTATTTTGTAATTTTGTGGTCAATTCTAACGGAAACGTTTCCTTTTTCCCTTTACTCTAATCCTTAAAGTCAAAGATGAGACCTAATATGAAAAAAATTCGAGTCATCATTTTTGTACCTATAAAAGTAGGTAATAGATATTGTAAATCATATAGACCATATAAAATATCTTCTCTTTTTTTTTACCTTATTTTGGTTCGGTCAAAGTTTTTTTAATCCTTAGGTCTTACCGTTGTCTAAAAAATTTTACTCGTGACCTTCGATTTTATAGTACCTTCTTACGGAAGATTATAGTACTCTTTGACTTAAGGTTGGATTTTAAGACATGGGTGTATTCGGTAATTTGTCCACCTTCTCCTTTTATGTCTGTAAAATTAAGTTGGTCACAAACTTTTATAATAGTCTTTAGATGACTTTTTAATTCAAACTGATTTTGTTCTCTTCTTTGGTCTTTATTCTTCTTTATTTAAAGTCTTTACCTATTAGGTTATGTCCTCCCTTTACTTACCGGAAGGTGTTAGCTACCACTCTTTTTCAGGTACTATTATCAACTTTGACCCGGGTCCCGACTTCAGGTGCTTGAGACCATCGTCTCGTGAGACACATTTATTTAGCAATAACCATGTCTCGATACAAGAAATTAAGTAAATACCAGATCTCGACAAAAAAACAAGCAAAGGAACGAGATTGTTATCATAACTCGACAATGTTGTTTTTAGATTTTGTAAATAGTAGACCAGCTATCGTATTTTACAGACGTCTAAGACTCGAATTTCATGCTTGAAGGGTCAAACTTCGTCCTTCTACCTCCCTTCGAGAAGTTCTCTTTTTTTTTTTTCTTTCTTTCTTTTGTGTTGACCTTAAATATATAATGACCTTACACAAATTAGAATAATTCTACCTGTAATGTCGGAACATCCTCTTCAATTCTTGTTTATTTGTTGCCCACGTATCTTTAATTTCGTTTATTTTTTATTGAGTGTTCTTTTGGTTTTTAAAGTGTTTTCTCATAAATAAAATTAAAACCTTGAGATCCATCAAACACTTTTTATAAAATATCTGTATTATTACATTTGCGGCTTAAGACTAAATCGTTATAATCCTCGTAACCTCCTGTACTTACGTTAACTCCCTCTGTCTCTTTTACTTTCTCCTAATTTAAGATTAGGAAGTCTCACCCTATAATTATCTACTATATATTTTTTTAAAATTAGTTATGTTTTTCATATTACAAAAATCTTTATACCTCCTTTTATAGTCTTATTTATCGGTAAAAGTAAAATTCTGAACATCTTGATAAACGGAAACGATTGAGATATTCAAAATAATTATATTTTGTATGTTAAATGTTGTTCTACTGTTAATATTGAGATAATTAAACAATCCAGTAAAATTTACTTATCCGTTTTTTGTTACTTAGTTATGGATCTAAAAGGTACGTGATAAAAGACCATAGATGGACGGAGGTTAAAATTTGTTACATGTTTACTTTTGGTTCAATTCTTTCCCTCCCCTTTTTTCTCCCACACCCTGTCTCCCACGTGTTCTCACCTCCTTTCATTCTTCGAAATAAATCTGTTTAAAAAAAAATTATAAAAGAATATCCACACTAAGACATTTAACAGGGAAGGGAAATGTCAAAAATTCGACAAAAAATTACCAATTATAATTGGATGACATATGGTTAGTGACAAGAAACTAGACTGTTATGTCTTAAAATTTTCTGTCTAATCCCCCTTCCCCCAAGTCCTAACCCTTGTGTACATGTGGGTACCGTCTAAGTACAACTACATACCTTTTTGGTTATGTCATAGCATTTCATTTTATTTTATTTTAGACTTTTTTTTTTAAATTTTCTCTCTGATTCAAACCTGAAGGTTCTTTTAATGAAAGATAACTCTTGTCCCCGTTTCGTAAGGGTTCGTCTTCCTATAAAACCCGTCTATAAGATCTCCCAGTTTTCGGAACACCCAAGATCCTGATCTTTTCTTTCGCACGATTGTCGTATCGATTACTCATCCTTTTCATCTCATCGACCAACTGGTTGTTACAGGTCTCCATCGGACTCGTATGTTCATAGTGTACTTCTGGACCTTGACCTCTTCGGGTCCTATGGTGTGGGTGCCGGTTCTTTCTGTGATTTCTCTGCCCGATGGACGAATGTTTTTTGGGACCACAAAAGACGTCAGTTGACGTGGTTGTTGCGGAAGGAGTGTCGGGGTTTTATTACCGGTGGTCCTGAAACCTGTTATCTTAGGACTATCGTTTGACTAAGGTGAACCTATTTCGTAGTATTTGTCTTGACCGGGGACGTCCGACTGATTTAGGGACTTAAGAATGTGTTTCTGACCAGGGACTTCTTCGAGGTCTGGGACAAATAGACTTGAACCTTCAACGACGACGATTAGTACAGACTGAGACACGATGGGGTATCTGTCGTCGGGTGGTCCGAGGGGGCAGGGACCCTAAGAGGTCCGTTCTTGTGGCCTCACCCAACGGTAAAGGAAGAGGTTACGTACTTTCACTTTTCACTTTGACTTCAGCGAGTCAGCATAAGTTGAGAATCGTTGGGGTACCTGGCGTCGGATGGTCCGAGGAGGCAGGTACCCTAAAAGGTCCGTTCTCATGACCTCACCCGACAGTAACGGAAGAGGTCTTGAACCTTCGATCATCCCCGATTACACTCTTGAAATTTTGTTTGACTGGACAATGTGAGATTCTTCAACTTCACCCAGTGCCGTAGTGACTTTTCTACTTTTCTATTTCATTCTTGACAATGGAAGAAGACATGTAATTAACTAACCTATAACACAATAGTCTTTCTTAGTAAGTAACACTTATCGATTCTCTATAAAAGGTGTCATATCTTCGGAGAATATCGCATTCATTTGGATCCTTCCTCTGTTTACGAGTCATTGATAAAGTGTTATGTACTAAAATATTTCTCAAACAAGTTCTAATACAATTAGTTCAAGGTACTGAAACAGACAAAAGAACTCTTTTATTATTTAGTTTCATCATGCTAGGACACCATTTCTTAGGTGGAAGGTTCGTCCTCTACGTCCAAGTTAGAGACCTCATCCTTTACCGTTGGATGAGGTTATAAGAACGAACCCTTTAGGGTACCTGTCTCCTCGGATCGTCCGATATCAGGTATCCCAACGTTTTCTTTGGGTTGTACTGAACCGATGACTTGTTGTTCCAAAAGGATGACTAAATACGGAGGACAAAGACTTCTCTTCGCACGTTCACTAACTATCTCCCTTCACCTCTCATTAGTCTATACTTCTGAGAAACTCTCGTTCAACCCTCTGATTCTTTTCTCTATAATCCTTTCTCCCTCTACTATATAGGTATGTACACATACACACTACTATTATATGCAAATCTACTTCTATCTCTGGATCTGTTGTATGCCGGGGGTTTTATGGTTCTTTCACTCTTAAAGCAGTAACGCACATCGTACTCTACAAATTACAATCAAAGTGACTCACAACGTACTCTTCCAATTACAATCAAAGTACTTCAGTTTTAAACCAAGAGGAAATACTAATGGTCTGAGACGAAAGTAGAACCAACTAGAGGTTGTTCTCGAGTCAAAACCATTCTAAAGTCCTTCTCCTACCACATAAAGACTAGTGGTCACAAGAACGGACCTCTTAGGGTCCGTGCCCCCTAGGACCACTCGACGGCAGATACCCCAGTGTGTCTCAGCCTGTGCTGACTTCGCTGAATCGTCGTCGTATCCCAGATCGAAAAACTCCTAGTGACTTACTTCTCCTGTTTCCCGGTCGTCTGCTGGAGGTTCAGTACTCTGAAATCAGAAAAAGACAGGGATAAACGGGGGGTGTGGAGGTGGTACCACACTCCGTATGGGGGACGTCGTGTCTTTCCCGGTCAGTACGAAGTCCAGGTCCCTGTGTACGATTTAAGGTGAATTAGCGTCTTGTTCGGGTAGTCTTGTCAATGGTTGTGACTTTATGACATAAACTAGTGAAGGATGTTAGGTCGGACAAATATTTATATGTTTGAAGTATCACATAAATTTACTTCGGATGAATTTGTGTCGTTTATTGAAAAGTTCTTGGGTGTAAGTCGAATTCCATCCCAAAGTATCATCGAAAAAGTCACTAATCTATAAGGACCTAGATTCTCGGACGGACGGCACGTCCTCTGGGTCCAAACTAGGACCCAGTCCTTCTAGGGGACCTCTTCCTTTACCGTTGGGTGAGGTCACAAGACCGGACCCTTTAGAGTACCTGTCTTCTCGGACCGTCCGATATCAGGTACCCCAACGTTCTCAGCCTGTGCTGAGCCACTGATTCGGTGGTGTAAGGACCTAGATCGTGACTCACTAATTAATGGAGGTCAGTAGAAGTATACCCATAACAACTACGTTTAGTTGAACATCTGCGTTAAAGTTCAAGAAAATTCCTCTCTTTACAGTTACTGGATTTTCTTAAGTCCGGTCTTCAGACTTATTAGTGATGGTAAATAAAAAGACAAGGTAGAACTAAACTAAAAGTACTCGTAGGACAAAGTTCCCTTAAGACTCACATGATCGACATCTAGTCACGTTTTTTCTCTCCTTACCATTCGGTGTTCCCTTCCTCCCACCATACCATCATTAAACTCGTCCTTTTCCAGAAAGACTAATGCAAGTGACAGAAATGAAAATAAACGGTAAAAAGATTGAAATACTTTCTACTTTTAAAATAACAGAGACTCCTTTCTTTTTTTTCCTTAAAATATTGTGTCGCATAAATTAACGAAAGTGTATGTAAATCGTTATACTACCGTTAAAATCGTTAATGTTGATAAACAGGGAAAGACCTCACACCCTTAAAGTGTACCCACACTACCACCTCGTATACGAATGGCGGGGAGAGATTTCTTACAAGTTCCAAACGGTCACTCCTTTCTTCATTCTTAAGTATTTAAAGTGTGTTTTGTCACCTTTAAAATAGTTACCTTATCTTAAACTGACTGGATTACGAAAAATTATCGGATATAAAAGGGACTTCTCGATTTTGTAAACGTACTTAGTAGAGTGACCTAAGGTGTTCCAAAGAGACCTTAAAATCGGTGTATATATAAAGAGACACCTTACAAGGGTGGCTTTTCACTCTGTCAGTTTGTTCATCCCTTCGTCTTAATGTTTTCACCCTTACAATATGTAATCCGAATATTAAATCCATCTTTGAATCTTGTGATAAATAATAATCCTAGGACGAGTATAATCCTACAATAAGTAAAATCCATTAAAACCTACTACTTGTCTGTGTTTCACTCTTTTTCTTCAAACATCTCTTTGACAGGACTTTCAGAGACCCATCGATGTGTGAGTTGATTCCTTTGTTCATGAATTTTCTTTAATCATGTTCCTTTCAAGGTGCGTAATACAGTTGTACATATAAACAAATTAAAAGTTTTCGCTCTGACTTAACATGAATAAAGTGTGTCAATTAAGATAAGAGTAAAAGTGTATACTTTTTTATGACAAAAGTGTCTTCTTGTTCACGAAAGTTCGTCTAGTCTCATTTACTTCTTTCAGTACTGAAAATTTATGTAACAGACTGTCTACGACTTCCGGATAAAGTTTCCTTCCTATATCGTCCGTCCGGACGTGTGGACACGAGACGAGTGAAGTCCTCTACAGCTATTTTATGGGTATTCTTTATTTATCCCGGAAGGTTCCACCGTCCTCTTCTTCCCCCGCTGTCTCCTACTCTACCAATCTACCGTAGTGTTGAGTTGCCTGTACTCAAACTCGTTTGGGGTCCTCTATCACTCCCGGTCCCTTCGGGCCGTACGACTTCAGGAATCTCGACGTTTCTTAAGCCGTCCTAAATCACTGACTTGTTGTTGTCGTTTCGTCGGGATCATCGTCTCTTAGACGACGGTTCAGTCCTCTGTGTCCGACCCCAAATTCGGGACCCAGTCCTTCTAGGGGACCTCATTCTTTACCGTTGGTCGAGGTCCTAAGAACGGTCCTTGTAAAGTACCTGTCTCCACGGACACTCGCGGACCACTTGACGTCAGACACCTCAGTATTTCCGAGTTTGTGTTGACTGATGTGTGTGTGTGTGTGTGTGTGTGTGTGTGTGTGTGTTTGTGTGTGTGTGAACTAAACTTATATGTGTCTTATTTGCTAAGTACATATAATTTTAGTTTAAAAAAGGACATAATCTTTTAGTATACAATGGTCGACCTTCAAAAGAAACCCTCGAACAAGACAACGGTTAACTAGGTTCTTTGGTAAAGGGAGTGGGGTTGGGGTGGGATGGAGATTTATAACGTCACTTCTTACAGTCGTGACAAAGTACGGTAGGTTCTCTGTGAAGGACCTAGGTAAACTTTCATAGTTGTCGAACTGAAAAGTGCATTTATCTGTAATGTTCTTCTTTACGGTGAACACCCCTTTCTCGACACCGACGGTGTGACACGTCACAGGATACAGGACAATGAAGGGTCGTAGAATCGGGTGTGGGTCACCGGAGTTTGTGAAGAGTAGTTTGTTGAGTCTCAATGAACGTTTCTTGTGTCGACGATTTTCTGAATAGGTGTTGAATGTTTCTTATGGGTGTTGAATTATCATTCTTCGGTTTGTTTTTTACTTGTTTTTGAACTTCTCTGTGAATAAGTTTCTGTGTGTTTACAGATTATTCGTGTGTTTTACTTTGAGTTGTAATAATCAGTAATTTCTTTAAGTTTAATTTTAGTGTCAATTTATGGTGAAGCACGTTTGATCGTACCGTTATTATTTATTCTGTCCATTATTGTATACAACCTCTCCTACACCTCTTTACTCTTGAACTATGTAACGACTACTTTAACGTTTTATCACGTCGATAGGGACCGGGAGTGATAGAGGACCCTATCGACGTGATTAAAACGGTTTTGTTAAACCGTTGTAAAGTCTTTCAATTTGTATTTTGAAAGTGTACTGGATCGTTAAGATGAAGGTACATATGTGGGTTCTCTTTACTTTTGTACACGTGTTGTTTATGAACATGTGTTTACAAATGTCGCCGTATTAAGGGTTATTGGATTTGACCTTTGTTAGGTCTACAGGTAGTGGACTGTTTACCTATCCATATTACATCATATCGGTAGATTACCTTGTCATAAGTCATTATTTTTATTTAATGACTGCACACGACACAGTATCTGTTTGTAGTAGTAGTGGATTCTACTTTCTTTAATCTGTGCTCTCTAGTGTATAACATATTAATGTAAAGTTTACGAGGGTTTTCCTTTTAGATATCTCTATCTTTGGTCTAATAGCCAACGGACCTTACCCCCGTTCTTGACCCATCCACGCCCCTTCCCCAATTGATATTTACCCAGTCTCGTTAGTACAACCTCCTTACTTTTATAAGATGCTGAATAAATATCACTACTAACGTGGGAATCCATTTCTATCGATTTTAAGAGACTTAACTTGTGAAATTTGCCTACTTATGATACCATATTTTTAATGTGAAGTTATTTTCACAATCTTCTTCTACCTCTCCCTCTCCCTTTCCTCCTTCTTCTCCTTCACCACTCCTCCTCACATGTTGAGAAGTATTTAATGTATACGTTGGTAGTGAGGGTCAATAAATATTTCAAACGAGTAGTAGAGTCTTTGAGGCATGTGCAGTTTGTTATTTAGCCGTAGGAGAAGAGTAAGTCGAGAACCATTTGAGATTAGACGAAATACAAAGACACTCAAACGTATAAAATCTATAAAGCACGTTCACCTTGGTATGTTATAAACATGAAAACATTGACCGAATAAAGTGGACGATGACGACGACGATTCAGTGAAGTTAGCACAGACTGAGACACGTTGGGGTATTTGCCGTCGGGTGGTCCGATACGACGGGGATTCTAAGAGATCCGTTCTTGTGACCTCACCCAACGGTAAAGGAAGAGGTTACGTACTTTCACTTTTCACTTTCACTCCAGTAAGTCAGTACAGGTTGAGAATCGTTGGGGTACTTGACGTCGGATGGTCCGAGGAGACAGGTACCCTAAGAGGTCCGTTCTCGTGACCTCATCCCACGGTAACGGAAGAGGTAATAAAGTGGATCATCTTATGAAATTTTTAAGTAGGAACTACACTGTACTTAGCCGTAAAAAAAGTAAAAAGACGACTTATTAAGAGGTAACGTATATATACCACGTAAAATAAATAGGTAAAGAGATAGATAAGAATACGAGCATGGTGTAACAAAATTAATGATATCAAAACACCATTTAAAACTTAAGTTTACACATCAAGAAGTTTGAAACAAGAAACAAAAGTTCTTGAGTAATGTTAAAGTGCACGTTAACTTCTGACCGAAAAGGTAAGTAATTTTTTTTCATAGTATTAAAAATCTAGTGTCACTAGACATCTAGTAAAACCCATTACAACTGTGAATCAAAATAGGAAACTAGACATTATACCCCTACAGAAAGGTAATCAAACCCAGATAAGAAAAATTATATAAATTATCAAAAGTCACATATTCGGAAAAATAAGGAAACAATTTAAATAAGGGTTAATAAAGGAAGAAAGTCAACTATAACTTTTACCCCACCAAAATAATTAAAGGTATGTGTAACAAGTAACGACTTTATATCTTTTCATTCAATAAAAACCATAAAACGAGGATATAGGGAGTCAAGACGACTCAAAAATTAATCCAGATCCTCGGTAAAACACTTAAAAAGACCTAAAAGATACATAATCTAGTACAGTAGACACTCTTCTTCACTAAAAATGAAGGAGGAAAAGTTATTCTGTAGAAAATAAAGGAAAAGAACGAATTAAGGAAACCGATGTTAAGTGTTTTGTTAAAACATATTATCTTCACCCTTGACCATAGAAACAGAACTAGAGTCCCTCTTTCTTTTGGTAGGTGGAAAGTGGCACTACAATCGACGCCCGAAAAGTATCTACGGGAAATAGTGTAATTTCTTCGAGGAAAGAAACGGATCGAACGTGTCACACAAATATTACTTTCCCGTAACCGAACACAGTTAACGAAGGAGACTTAGTTAACTCTATTTACACTTAAAAAGTGTAAGTTACACTTACACTTTTATATTACGCTTAAAAAAGAAAACAAGACAATTACACTACATAATGTACATAAAAAAAAAGAATATAACTTGGTGGAAACTGAAGGACCTTATTTGGGGTAAATCAGTATTACCTATTGAAAAGTTATGTAACAACCAAACTAAACGATCATAAAAGAACTCCTAAAAACGTAGATATAAGTATTCTGCAAAACCATACGTTAAAAGAATAAATAAAAATAGACGGAAACATTACTTTTGTCATGACCTAGTACTCAATCCTTCACAAGGTAGAAGAACGTAAAAAAAAAAAAACTTTTCTAACTCTTCCTAAATCACAAGTGATAAGAAATTTACAAACCAAATTAAGTGGTTACTTCGGAGACCAGAACATGAAAGGAAACAACCCTCCAAAAACTAATGAATAACATGGAGAACAATATAAAGACGACTTTAAAAGATAAATAAGAACTCAGTCAAATCCATTAAAAACAGAAAGATCTTTACAAAGGTAGAGTAATTCAAGTAGAATAAATAACTGTGTGTATTATTCCAAACACACTCTCAACCTGACACTGTGTGTAGTAATTGTAATAAGTTTTGGGTGTCTTATATGTCGTATTTTTTTGGTTACAATTGATCCTCAAATCAATTGTTATCACATAGTTATAAACTCAGTAGTCAACATTGTTTACATGTGAAATTGTGTTCGCCAGTGATTATCCTCTTTAGTAGACTCACACCATTGTCCCAAGTACCCTTGAGAAACGTGAAAGACATACTAAAAAGACATTTGGATTAATACTTTCTTCTTTCTTTGTCTTTTTTATAAACTTTATTACAACCTTCAAAAAATGTTTTAATTACGACCCGTGGTTTAGTCTATTCCTTCGAGTTTCTTGTGACTCGTCTTATTTATCGTTTTTAAAGTTTGGAGTCACATAGTATAAGTTTGACCTTTGTAGTTTTTACGTTTCTTTTAGGTCTTTCTTCAGTCTCCTTTTCAATAGAATGAACGTCTCACCGTTATTATTCTTAATGTACTCAAGAGAAGTCTTTGATACTTGTGTGTTTTTCTTGCCTTCCTTTATTTTACGACTAAAACAAAAATTTAGTTTTAGTCTTAATACATAGGTTTCTTTCACTTTCACTTCAGTACAGGATGAGAAACGCTGGGGTACCTGACATCGGATGGTCCTAGGGGTAAGGTAGTCTAAAAGGTCCGTTCTTATGACGTTACCCATCGGTTAAGGAAGAGGTCCCCTAGAAGGGTTGGGTCCCTAGCTTGGGTCCAGAGGGCGTAACGTCCGTCTACGAAATGGGAGACTCGGTGTTCCCTTCGGGGTATAGGTCCCTTTAATAGGAAGTTTGTACTTCTTATTTCTAAAAAAGTATTTTCGTTTTTAATTCCTTTAACCAACAGTCATCTACAACGAACGTTCTTACAATTTTCTTCAAATAGTATCTTTTCATTTTACTATACAGTATTTGAGTCTAGATGTGTTTCTTTTATTTTCACGACCTCTTCCTTAGATATTTTCGTTTTATATATATTTCCGTTTTAGAATCAAAAGAATAACATTTAATTATACAGATTGTAATTTTGAGTTATGTCTAATTTGAGAATTTTGAGTTGTTACTCTTTTCTTTGTTACGTTTATTTTTACCCATTTACTATACTTGTCCGGGGAGTGTTTCTTCTATACATCTACCATAATCCCTTAAAGTGTATTTTTGTTGTTACTGTACCATGGTGTGTGGACGATCCTGATTTTAGGATTTGTGGCTATTACAGTTTATGAACACTTTTACACTTAGTTGAGGACAACCTCACCTTTACTCTTACGTTTTACATGTCACTGTAATCTTCTATCGAACCGTCAAAGAAGGTTTTTATTTGTAATTGAATAGTCCACTAGGTCGATAAAGTGAGGGTTTATACATGGGTTTACTCGACTTTTCAATATAGACGTGTGTGTGTGTGTGCAGAGACGTGTACTTACAAGTATCGTCGAGAGAACATTTAACAGTTTTGAACATTAGTTGGTTCCTCAGGAAGTTACTTATTCAGTTTTTTGTTTAACCAAATAGATAAGGTGGCTCGTAATAAGTCGTTATTTTCTTTTAATTAATAGTTCGGTGTTTTTTATGTACGAGTCAAGTCAAGTCAGTGAGTCAGCACAAGCTGAGAAACACTGGGGTACTTAGCGTCGTGTAGTCCGGAGGGACAGGTAGTGGTTGAGGGCCTCAAATGGGTTTGAGTACAGGTAGTTCAGCCACTACGGTAGGTCGGTAGAGTAGGAGACAGCAGGGGAAGAAGAGGACGGGGGTTAGGGAGGGTCGTAGTCTCAGAAAAGGTTACTCAGTTGAGAAGCGTACTCCACCGGTTTCATGACCTCAAAGTCGAAATCGTAGTCAGGAAGGTTACTTGTGGGTCCTGTCTAGAGGAAATCCTACCTGACCAACCTAGAGGAACGTCAGGTTCCCTGAGAGTTCTCAGAAGAGGTTGTGGTGTCAAATTTTCGTAGTTAAGAAGCCGTGAGTCGGAAGAAGTATCAGGTTGAGAGTGTAGGTATGTACTGGTGTCCTTTTTGGTATCGGAACTGTGTGTAGTAAATGTAATAAGTTTTGAGTTTCTTATATGTTGTATTTTTTGGGTTACATTTGATCCTTAAATCAATTATTATCACACAGTTATAAACTCAGTAGTTAACATTGTTTACATGTGGAATTGTGTTCGACAGTGATTATCCTCTTCAGTAGACTCACACCATTGTCCCGAGAACCCTTGAGAAACATGAAAGACATATTAAAGAGACATTTGGATTTTTACAAGATTTTATTTCAAATAGATTTTACTATCAGAAAAATAAGTTTTCTTTAGAATATATTTGTGATTATAAATGTGGTCCCTTTCACTTGGATAACTGGGTTTCTGAACCGGTAAATTGAGTAAAACAGGGTTTGAAGCAGTCAGACATGGGACGGGACAGGATGGGGACCACCATTACTACTCTTAAGACCCCGAACTCCACGTATCAAACTTCTAAGGACTTATCATTCGAAAATCCCAGAATGGATATAGGCATGAGGTACTGAGATCAAAAAAAAAAAAAAAAGGAACGAAGGACTAATTTATCCTCGGTCTTCTCTTTGTAATCGAAATTATTTAGACTTGAGTTATTATCGATGTAAATATTGGATCCGTGCTCGGTCAGATCAGACGGAAGAAGTGGTACCCCTATAAAGTCACCAAGATAACAATTATCTCGGAAAATTTGTACGTTTTATGAGTAAAGTTTCGTTGAACTACTTTAACGTTTAGGAATCGAACTTGTCGTACAAAGAAGAAGGAGTAGGCAAAAGGACTTTACGTCTACCGTCCACAGGAGTAGACATACACGACGTGGTTGTTGTAGGAAACCCCCCCCACCCCCCGCCAGGAATGGTTTACTGACGTCAGAACTTTATCTACACCTTAGATGACTATGTCGTGAGTCCCTTGACAGTGTCCTTTAGGACTAGTTTCCCCTTACACTCGAGGTCTTAAAGACTCACACAAGTAATGTTGGTGAGTCGAAACAGTTTGAGATTCCGGCTTTCACTTACCACACAGATCTCCATAAGTGCAATTGGTTTACCACCCCCGGAGTCTCCGTCTTGGTTCAGTGGAGTTTCTACAAAATTGTTTCCATTTCAACAGAGATTGATCAGTGACCCAGACGTGTTTAAGTTTTTATTTAAAAATTCAACGTAAGCCCAAAGAAATTACATACTAAACCCGAAGGGACCACCGAGTCTCCCATTTCTTAGACGGACGTCATGTTCTCTGGACCCAAACTAGAGACCCAACCCTTCTAGTGGACCTCTACCCTTACCGTTGGGTGAGGTCATAAGAACGACCTCTTAAGGTAGCTGTCTCGTCGGACCGGCCGATGTCAGGTTCCCCAGTGTTTCTGAGACTGTGTTAACTTGTTACTTGCGTTATTACATACGACACGAAAGACTGGACGAACGGACTACTCCATTCTTTGTCAACTAATATCGTCCTGTGCCATCTGACTTAGTTTCGGATTTTGACATAGACGAAAATTTCATTATATCCCTATCTACAGTCCTCATGTTTGAAATCTTTGATTGATCATTATTCCTTTGTAAGTCGGTCTTTTCATAAGTAATCAGTGAACAAGTACAAGCTGAGATACACTGGGGTACCTGGTATCGGTCGGTTCGAGGAGACGGGTACTTTAAGAGGTCCGTTCTCATGTCCTCACCTATCGGTAAGGGAAGAGGTCCCATAGAAGGACTGGGTTTCTAACTTGGACCCAGAGGACGTAACGTCCGTCTGGGAAATGGTAGACTCGGTGCTTCGGGCTATATCTTGGGGTTTGATTTTAAATGTCTTAGTTTAGTGTAAGGTCCCTGTGTTAACAATGTCCTAAATTTCAGGTCTTCATCGAGTACACCCTCTCTAGTCCTACCGTCCGTTGTATCTCGTTCTTCTTCCTTCAGCTTCTCGTCGGTAGACCCACGACGGGAGTCTCCTATAGGGTCCTACGCACACACACACACACACACACACACACACACACAACCCACCATCTTTTTCTTCCCCCGAGTCAAACTTTCTTGTTCTCGATTGTAGGAACCGTTTCCTGTGTTCGTCTTCTATATTCTGATCACGGGTCTTTGAGCACCTCTTCGACAAAATTCTGCTCCCAAGACTGGTACTTTTCGCATCAAGGAACGTGTATTGGTGTCGTCTTAGGGTGGTTCTTACTGGACGTCACTTTAATGGGACTCCATGTTCTTCGTAGACTCCGGTCCCCGTCGTCGACCCTCCTCGGTGGGTGCGGGCTCCGGTTTCGGTCGTCGACCCTCCTCGTAGGGCTCCTCACCACCGACGCGTCCGTGTCCTCCCGGATCTCCTCGATAGGGTGCAACTTCCAGTCCTTGCCGCCGCCATTCCTCTATGAGGAGTAGGTTCCATTCCTCGTCCCTGACACGAAACGACCTCGTCGGCACTTCTCTATGGGGTACGGGTTCCATTCTCTTTGGGTTCATTCTACTATCCACGAAGTTCTCCCGTAGTCTCCCGTCTGTGTGACTTTGGTATGAGTGTCTTTTGATCAGTTAGATTAGTGTGATCCTGGTGTCGGAACAGATTGAGTTATTTTGATTCGGTACGGACACCCCGTTGGGTTCTACCCTCCCAGTACCACCTCTCCAGCCTGTCTTACACCAGGTGATCTCTTCCCTTACCATTTGGTGAAGTTATGAGAACGGAACTCTTGGGGTACTTGTCATACTTTTCCGTTTTACTATCCTATGACTTTCTCCTTGAGGGGTCCAGTAATCCACGGGTTATACGATGACCTCTAGTCACCTCTTTATTGAGGTCTTTCTTACTTCCCTACCTCGGTTTCGTTTTTGTTATGGGTCGACACCTACATTGACCACTATCTTCGTTCCAGACTACGACATTTCTCGTTATAACGTATCCTTGGACCTTACAGTCCAGGTACTTAGTTCCGTTTAACCTTCACTAGTTTGTTCTCTACCGTCCCACATGCAGCTGTAAGATCCTTAGTCACTTGATTTTACCTGACCTTACCCACTTAAATTGAGTCTACTAGTAATATAGATGATGACACCCGTCCTTAGGGAGTCTTCTTTACCTCATCGGTAGTACCAGTTGTTTTCTCAGGCTTTACGTCATGAACCTACGTTAGAGTTTTTGCTGTCTTACTAGAGACAAGCAGAGGTTCCGTTTGGTAAGTTATAGTGTCATTAGGTTCAGATACGGGGTTGGTCATTACGACTTCTTCGACTTCAACTTGCCAAGATACTTCTGGATGTTCTGGAAAATCTTGATTGTGGGTTTTTTCTACAGGAAAAGTAATATCCCCTGACCTTACGTTTTTATCCTTCAGTTCTTTGTGGACCTCATTGTTCGTTTAAACCGGAACCTTGTGTCTTACTTCGTCCCGTTTCTGATTATCTCAAAACGGTTCTTTTACGTGACCAGTATCGTTTGTGGGAGAAGGTTGTTGTGTTCTCTTCTGAGATGTGTACCTGTAGTGGACTACCAGTTGTGGCTTTAGTCTAACTAATATAAGAAAAGTCGGTTTCTACCTCTTCGAGATATGTCAGTTGTTTTTGCTCTGGTCCTCGACTGACACCGAGTCTAGTACTTGAGGAATAATGGTCTAAGTCTGAGTTTAACTTCTATTATCCCTTTTGGCGATCTGGTAAGTACATACTGGATTTAGTTTAGGGAATACTAATATGTCACCTTCACTCTTTATCTAAATTCCCGGATCTAGACTATCTATCTCACGGACTACTTGATACTTTGCTCCAATCACTGTAACATATCTTCTGTTCCTAGTTCTGGTAGGGGTACCTTTTCTTTACGTTTTTTCGTTTTACCGACAGACCCTTCGGAATGCTTATCGACACTTTTCTTCTCTTCACTTTTCGTTTCCTCTTTTCCTTTCTATATTCGTAGACTTACGTCTCAAGGTTTCTTATCGTTCTTCTCTATTCTTTCGGAAGAAGTCGCTAGTTACGTTTCTTTATCTCCTTTTCTTGTCTTACCCTTTCTGATCTCTAGAGAAGTTCTTTTAATCTCTATGGTTCCCTTGTAAAGTACGTTTCTACCCGAGCTATTTCCTGTCTTTACCATACCTGGATTGTCTTCGTCTTCTATAATTCTTCTCCACCGTTCTTATGTACCTTCTTGACATGTTTTTTCTAGAAGTATTGGGTCTTTTAGTACTACTACACTAGTAATTAGATCTCGGTCTATAGAACCTTACACTTCAGTTCACCCGGAATCTTTCGTAGTGATGCTTGTTTCGATCACCTCCACTACCTTAAGGTCAACTCGACAAAGTTTAGGACTTTCTACTACGACACTTTCACGACGTGAGTTATACGGTCGTTTAAACCTTTTGAGTCGTCACCGGTGTCCTGACCTTTTCCAGTCACAAGTAAGGTTAGGGTTTCTTTCCGTTACGGTTTCTTACGAGTTTGATGGCGTTTAACGTGAGTAGAGTGTACGATCGTTTCATTACGAGTTTTAAGAGGTTTGGTCCGAAGTCGTTATACACTTGACGCTTGAAGGTCTACAAGTTCGACCAAAATCTTTTCCGTCTCCTTGGTCTCTAGTTTAACGGTTGTAGGCGACCTAGTACCTTTTTCGTTCTCTCAAGGTCTTTTTGTAAATAAAGACGAAATAACTGATACGGTTTCGGAAACTGCCACACCTAGTGTTATTTGACACCTTTTAAGACTTTCTCTACGCTTATGGTCTGGTGGATTGGACGGAGAACTTTTTAGACATACGTCCAGTCCTAGACACACAACTAAAATATAGGACGTTGAAATGATATAAGTAACTAATCGAGATCATTAAAAGACCACCTCAGAAATCCCAAAAGATACATCTTCTAGTACAGTAGACGTTTGTCACTCTCAAAACGAAGAAGAAAAGGTTCAACCTAAGGAAAATAAAGAAAAAGACGAGACTAACGACACCGGTTTTGAAGGTCTTGATACAACTTATCATCGCCACTTTCACCTGTGGGAACAGAACAAGGACTGAAATCCCCTTTACGAAAGTTAAAANCACTCTCAAAACGAAGAAGAAAAGGTTCAACCTAAGGAAAATGAAGAAAAAGACGAGACTAACGACACCGGTTTTGAAGGTCTTGATACAACTTATCATCGCCACTTTCACCCGTGGGAACAGAACAAGGACTAAATCCCCTTTACGAAAGTTAAAAAGTGGTAACTCCTATTACAAACGACACCCAAACAGTATATATCGAAAATAATACAACTCCATACAAGGAACATAAGGACGAAAGACCTCTCAAAAATAGTATTTACCTACAACTTAAAACAGCTTCCGGAAGAGACGTAGATAACTCTATTGGTATACCGAAAATAAAAAGTTAGACAATTACACCACACAATGTAACTAACTAAACGTCTATAACTTCTTAGGAACGTAGGGACCCTATTTCGTATGAACCAGTACCACATACTAGAAAAATTACATAACAACCTAAGACTAACGATCTTAAAACAACTCCTAAAAACGTAGATACAAGTAGTCACTATAACCGGACATCAAAAGAAAAAAACATCATAGAAACAGTTCAAAACCATAATCCCACTACCGCCGGAGTATCTTACTCAAACCTTCGAATGGAAGGAGACGTTAAAAGACCTTCGCAAACTCATCCTATCCACAATCGAGAAGAGTTTTAAAAACCATCTTAAGTCGACACTTCGGTAGACCTGGACCCGAAAACAAACGACCTTCTAAAGACTAATGTCAAGTTATAGACACGAACACTACCCAGACAATTCTAAAAGATAAAGAAGGACCAAGTCAAATCCTTTCAACATGAAAAGATTCTTAAACAGGTAAAGAAGGTGCAACAGGTAAAATAACCGTATGTTGACGACTATCATCAGAGAATACTAGGAAACATAAAGACACAACAGACAACACTAGAGAGGTAAAAGTAAAGATTAAAATAACTAAACTAAAAAGAGAGAAACGAAGAACTACTCAGATCGATTACCAAACAGGTAAAATAAAGAGGAGAGTTTCTTGGTCGAAAACCGAAACAACTAAAAACGACACCAGGGAAAACAAACAAAACGTAAATAAAGACGGGATTAAAAATTCTAAAGAAAGGAAGATGATTGAGACCCCAGAAGTAAAGAACGAAAAGATCACCGAAATCCACATCTCAATCCAATAAATAAACTGAAAAAAAGAACAAAGAACTCCATACGGACATAACGATACTTGAAAGGAGAATCGTGACGAAAATAGCACAGGGTGTCCAAACCCCAACAACACAAAAGTAAAAGTAATCAAAGATACGTATAAAACTAAAGAAAAAACTAAAGAAGACACTAAACAACCAATAAGTCTTCACACAAGTCGGAGGTATACAACCTTAAAAATTATCAAAAAGAGGATATTAACTCTAGATCAGAATTACGTAATACCAGTCTTTTCTACGAACCTTACTAAAGCTAAAAAAAATTAAATAGTTCAAATCTAAATACCGGGTCCTACACTAGATAGGACCTCTTCCAAGGTACTCGTGAACTTTTTTTCCACTTTAAGTAACAAAACCCCACTTTACAGGATATCTATAGTTAATCCAGATTGACTAGATTACATAGTAAATTTCAAACGCAAAGAAACAATTAAAAGACAAATCAACTAGACAGGTATCCACACTCACCCCATAATTTCAGAGGGTGATAATAACACAATAACAACTAAAGGGGAAAGTATGAACAATCGTAAACAGAATGTATAACGCCACGAGGATATAACCCACGTATATATAAATATTAACAATATAGAAGAAGAACCTAACTAGGAAACTAGTAATACAACCGTAAGAAACAGAGAAAGGTGTCGGAAACAAAATTTCAGATAAAACAGACTATACTCATAACGGTGAGGACGAAAGAAAACCAGAGATAAACGTACCTTATAGAAAAAAGGTCGGGAAGTGAAAGTCAGACATACACAGGGAACAAAACTCCACCCAGAGAACATTCGTCGTATATCTCCCCAGAATAAAAACATAGGTAAGCCGGTCAGAAACGGAAAACCAACCCCGTAAGTTGGGTAAATGCAAATTCTATTAATAACTATTCATACTAGGGGAATGGTAAATGAAATAACAAAACCCAAGCCCAAATATATGGGGAAAACACAAAGGACAGATCTCTTATAGGAAATCTTAGACAACCTCTTGACCAAACCACCACGACTTAAGAGAGTCGAAAACGAACAGACATTTCGAAGATTGTGGCGTGTGTTTTTATTTGAGTTTTACCTAATTTCTAGATTTACATTCTGGTCTTTGATATTTTGAGGATCTCCTCTTGTATCCGTTTTGTGAGAGTCTGTATTTAGTGTCGTCCTAGGAGATACTAGGTGGAGGGTCTTAAGACCTTTATTTTCGTTTTTATTTGTTTACCCTAGATTAATTTTAATTTTCGAAGACGTGTTGTTTCCTTTTATATTCGTTCCACTTTTCTGTCGGAAGACTTACCCTCTTTTATTATCGTTTACTTCGTTGACTGTTTGTTGATTAGAGTTTTTATATGTTCGTTGAATACATCGAGTTAAGGTCTTTTTATTTGCTGGGTTAGTTCTTTACCCGGTTTCTCGATTTATCTGTAAAGAGGTTTCTTCTGTATGCCTACCGATTGTTTGTGTACTTTTCTACGAGTTATAGTGAGTAATAATCTCTTTACGTTTAGTTTTGGTGTCACTCCATGGTGAAGTGTGGTCAGTCTTACCGACGCTAGGTTTTTAGACGTTCGTTATTTACGACCTCTCCCACACCTCTTTTCCCTTGGGAGGATGTAACAACCACCCTTACGTTTGATCATATCGGTGATACCTCTTGTCACACCTCTAAGGAATTTTTTGGCGTTTATCTTGATGGAATACTGGGTCGTTAGGGTGAAGACCCGTATGTGTGGCTCCTTTGGTCTTAACTTTCTCTGTGTACATGGGGTTACAAGTAGCGTCGTGACAAATATTATCGGTCCTGTACCTTTGTTGGATCTACAGGTAGTCGTCTACTTACCTATTCTTTCGACACCATGTATATGTGTTACCTCATAATGAGTCGGTAATTTTTCTTATGTAAACTTAGTCAAGACTACTCTACCTACTTTGACCTCGGCTAATATGTCTCACTTCATTCGGTCTTTCTTTTGTGGTTATGTCATATGATTATGTATATATACCTTAAATCTTTCTACCGTTACTACTGGGACATACGTTCTGTCGTTTTTTCTGTGTCCACACATATTGGCTGAAAACCTGAGTCTTCCTCTCCCTCTCCCACCCTACTAAACCCTCTTACTGTAACTTTGTACATATGACAGTACATTCTTAGCTTAGCGGTCAGATACAGGCTACGTCCTATGTCGTACGAACCCCGACCACGTGCCCCTACTGGGTCTCCCTACAACACCCCTCCCTCCACCCTCCCCCCAAGTACAACCCCTTGCGTACATGTGGGCACCACCTAAGTACAGTTACATACCGTTTTGGTTATGTCATAACATTTCATTTTATTTCATTTTTAATTTTTTTTTTTAGTGGACTCGTCCTTTATAAAATTCAATAAACACTGAAATTTATAAATCGTTTCTACAGACCGGATAATTGTGTATTATATATGATACTTAATACACTCTATTACTCGTTTATTATAGTCTCTCCTAAAGAGACTAGTATTAGATTTCTCCTGGAGAGAGAAGTTTAATATTTTGACAAGTCAATTAAAGTTTCACCAATATTTGTAGAGTTTTATATGAAAATAAGTAAACATAAAGAGAAAGATATTTTATATTTAAAGGACTCTATTTTCAGTTTTTTATTTATTTATTTATTTTTCTGAAATTTCCTGAAGTTTTTTTTTCCTCTTTCTTTAGTGAGAACCGCTCCACAAACAGAATTAAGTGTGTTGTGACTTTATATTGTCGAATTACTGTAATGGTGAGATTCGTCGTCCACAATCCTACAGGTGTTACCTTATAGTCAACCATAAGTTTCGAAGACAACAACGACAAGTGAGCGAGTCTGTACAGACTGATAAACGTTGGGGTGCCTGACATCGTGTAGTCGGAAGGGACAGGAAGTGGTAAAGGACCTCAAACGAGTTTGAGTACAGGTAGCTCAGTCACTTCGGCAGGTTGGTAGAGTAGGAGGCAACATGGGAAGAGGAGGACGGAAGTTAGAACGGGTCGTAGTCCCAGAAAAGATTACATAAACGAGAAGTAGTCCACCGGTTTTATAACCTCGAAGTCAAAGTCGTAGTCAGAAAGGTTACTTATTCCTTAAGTACTAGAGTCGGTGTCAGTCGAGGACCAGGACAAAAACGACTGACATATCTCGAAGAAGTAGAAGTTAACGTTTCTTATATTAGTTAGACTAAAGTCATAACTGGTAGACCACTTCAGGTACACATCGCAACAGAGAACACAACAACCTTCTCCCACAAACGATACTGGTCACGCCAAGAGAACCGTTTTGAGACAATCTGAAACGGGACAAAGTAAAACATGAGGTTCGGGTTTGAACGGTCAGTGAGGTCTATAGAGAACTGAAAGATGAAAACAAGGAGGGGTCTGAGGGATATTCGGGAGGGACTTGGGAACTACGACTCAATGTCGAATAATGTCGTTCCTTTACGTCTCTGAGTCCCGGAAAGACGTAGTGGGTGAACTTTGAGATGTTGGACGACAACCTTAATCCAGTATCAAGGGATGTCTGTTCTGGAAAACGAAGAGGGGAAGACGACACTACCTAAATCCACGGATTGAACTCTTCCAACAACCACTATAGGAACCGTACGTCTACACGTGGTCGGTACTTAGTCAGGAAAAGGATCTGAAACAGAATAAGAAAGTAACCTAATATAAGGAGGTAGAGAAGTAAACTTACATGAAACCGTAACGGAAAGAAACCCTGACCTTACTTTTGACTGGAAAAGGTCAGGACACCGGTGACGACTCAAAAGGTCTACCGTCTCCTTGGTCTCTAGTTTAACGGTTGTATGTAACCTAGTAGTTTTCTCGTTATCTCAAAGTCTTTTTGTTTAGATGAAAACGAAATAACTGATACGGTTTCGGAAACTAACACACCTAGTGTTCTTTGAGACCTTTTAAGAATTTCTCTTACCCTTCTGGTCTGGTGGACTGGACGGAGGACTCTTTAGACATGCGTCCAGTCCTTCGTTGTCAATCTGGACCTGTACCTTGTTGTCTGACCAAGGTTTAGTCCTTTCCTCATGCAGTTCCGACATATGACAGTGGGACGAATAAATTGAAGATACGTCTCATGTAGTACGCTTTACGACCCGACCTGCTTCGTGTTCGACTTTAGTTCTAACGGTCCTCTTTATAGTTACTGGTGTCTATGTGTCTACTGTGATGGGAGTACCGACTCGCTTCTTCTTGATTTCTCGGAGAACTGCTTTCACTTTCTCCTCTCACTTTTTCAACCGAATTTCGAGTTGTAAGTCTTTTGATTCTAGTACCGTAAACCAGGGTAGTGAAGTACCGTATATCTACCCCTTTGTCACCTTTGTCACTGTTTGATAAAACCCCTCGAGGTTTTAGTGACGTCTACCATTGACGTCGGTACTTTAATTTTCTACGAACGAGGAACCTTCTTTTCGATACTAGTTGGATCTGTCGTATAATTTTTCGTCTCTGTAATGAAATGGTTGTTTCAGGTAGGTCAGTTTCGAGACCAAAAAGGTCATCAGTACATACCCACACTCTCAACCTGGAATTTGTTTCTACTCATGTCTTCTTAACTACGAAAACTTAACACCACAACTTCTTCTGAGAACTCTCAGGGAACCTGTCGTTCCTCTAGGTCGGTCAGGCAGGGTTTCCTCTACTCAAGACTTACAAGTAACCTTCCTGACTACGACTTCGACTTTGAGGTTATGAAACCAGTGGACAACGCTTTTTGGTTGGGTGACCTTTTCCGGGACTACGACCCTTTCTAATTTCTGCCTTTCTCTTCTACTGTCTCCTACTCTACCAACCTACCGTAGGGGCTGTGTTACCTGAACTCAAACTCATTTGAGGTCCTCAACCACTACCTGTCCCTTCGGACCGCACGACGTCAGGTACCCCAGTGTTTCTCAGCCTGTGTTGACTCACTGACTTGACTTGACTAGAGAAGGAAACTGGATTATGAGACACAAAGAAAGAAAATAATCCATCCAGTCAACACAGAGAACTAAAACCTCTTCATCAGGGTACATCTACAGGACGCCCCGTGGCGTACGAAGGGAGACCGGTCGTCTCGGAGACCCGGGTCCTCACGAGGGATTCCCCTACGTACATAGAAAGAGAAACTAGTCGACTGACGACAAGCGTACGACCATAACTTCCGACTGGGAACCGCAGCGACCGAGTTCTGGGACGGAGTACATCAACAACACCTACACAACCGTCCATTCCGTGCAGGGTCGTTCAGTCGTCTCTCCGGATCGACGGGTACTGACGACTCCCGTTTGACGACCCGTCCCGTCCCGGGGTCCCACCGACCGAGACTCTGGGTCGCCACGTTCAGACGACACTCCGGTGACCGCCTCCCCCCTCCGGACGTCGTAAATTAAAGAAATATTAGAGTTAAAGGCAAAGAAATAACGATTATACTCTTTTCACTTTCACAATCAGAGAGTCAAAACAGGCACTGAGAAACGCTGGGGTACCTGACATCGGTGGTCCGAGGTGACAGGTACCCTAAGAGGTCCGTTCTTGTGACCTCACGCATCGGTAAGGGAAGAGACCCCCTAGAAGGGCTGGGTCCCTAACTTGGGTCCATAAGAAGTGACGTCCGTGTAAGAAATGACAGACTCGGTGACGCAATGTTAATATAATATATATAACTAAATACAGGATATTGAAACGATTTAATTGAAGAGTATCGACAAAATTTCTGAGGTAACCTAAAATTTATTTCTTTTAAATAAAGAAGAAAAGACGATACCTACGGAAGTGGGGAGTTAACGACACTGTTCTTTAATGTCATATTATAACTAATTTTAAACACTTTCGCTTATAGGAAAAGAACAAGGACTAGAATCTCCCCTTTGTAAATCAGAAATTTATATTTTTATTACAAAACGTCCAAAATTCAACTATAATAGTCCAAATCCTTCAAGGGGACGTAAAAATTAAACGATTCAAAAATAGTTCTTACCTACAACTTTACCAAAGTTTTACAAAATAAATTAAATAACTCTACTAGTATTCCAAAAAAGAATAAATACAACTATTGTGTTAATTACTATAACCAACTATAAAACATTATAATTTTGTTCGGACGTAAGTATCCTATTTGGGATGAAATAGGAAAAGTGTTTAACAATAAGAACTAGTTTTAAAAAATCTTAAGAAGGTATATAAAAGTACTCTATATAACTAAATACCCAAAGAAAGATGAAAAAAAACATTATAGAAACGGACTAAAAGTATAGTCACATCATGATCGGAGTCTCTTAATCAACTTTTTATAAAGGCGGAGAAGTTAAGAGAAAATCTCAAACATTTCTTAACAAAGAACCTAAAAAAAAGGTATTCACAAACCATTTTAAATAATCACTTTAGTGAACCGGACATTAAAAGGAAACTCTACCAAAATTTGACGTTTAATGTAAAGGAGTCATCTATGTCTCGATAAAAACTCACTAATGACAATCAAATACTGACTTTCCTTTAAAAGGTCAAATAGATTTAATGGACTAAATAGTAATACTTTGAAGACTATTACAACATAAATATAGGAAAATAGACGTCTTAGACAACACTACAGTGGTTGTATTAAGAACTATAGTCGTTAGACACAAAAAAGGTTGGTCAAATCGATCTCTAAATAGGTAAAAAAATAAAAGGGTGTCTTAGTCTAAAATAAAGTCACTGATTGAGTTTTATAAATTAGAGAAGGTAACGTAACTAAAAATGAAACTATAAATGCTATAGGAAATAAGAGTAACGAGACGACACGACACGAATCAACGAGTCAGTGCAGGTTAAGAAACACTGGGGTACCTGACATCGGGAGGTCCGAGAAGACAGGTACCTCTAAGAGGTCCGTTCTTATGACCTCCCCTAACGGTACGGGGAGAGGTCCCCTAAAAGGGTTGGGTCCCTAACTTGGGTCCAGAGGTAGTACCGTCCATATAAGAAATGGTAGACTCGGTGGTGCCTTCGGGTACTTATAACCCCACACATCGGATAGGGAAGAGGTCCCCTAGAATAGTTGGTCCTTAGCTTGGTCTCAGAGGACGTAATGTCCACCTAAGACATGGTCGAACCGATGGTCCCTTCGGGAATAAGAGTAATAAACCCAAATTAAAAGTGTATCAAAAGATACAAGAATTCTATCTTGGACTTCTGCAGTCAAATAGTTTGTAATAATGGAAATGACGTTTGGGATGTCATTTAATAGTAAAAACAAATTTAAAAGTTACCTGAAAATTTCACTAAATATATTATTCTTTTACAGAACGTGTAAATGGGTAAATCATAATAAAACTACAAGAAGCATAAAACACATCTGGGCATAAAGGTGCATGATTTGAAAGGAAGACACATTTCTTAAAGAAAGTGGAGAAGAACATCCTGTCTAGACGACCATTAATGAAGTCAAACGATATCATGTGGTCTTCTTTTTTGTGTTTTGAGATAAAACGGAAATAAGGAACTTTCCACATAAGTCACATGTATCTTGAGGTCCAATTGTCAGAAACGAAAGTCGCGGCAGTCACGTGACGAAGCGACAGAAGAGTGAACGTAAAAGTGTTACTTGGACCACGGTAGGAGTAGGAACGAGAAGACATGCAAACCATGGTGAAAAGAGACCGTCGAAAATTCCAAAGACAAATAGTACCCAAAACTCTTTGAACTAATACCACACGGAACAACGTGAAAAGAAGAAGAATGTACCTAAATAACTCGAAGACATATCGAAAGTAGTTTAGATCTTGTATAAACGGATAATGAATAAGCTTATAAAACGCAGGAAAGTAGGAAGAGGTCTCTCATGTAACTGTGTATACACTCCGACTAATTTCGTCAGGGTGTCGAATAGTTCCGAGACAATTATAAAAATTTTTATTAAAGATTAAAATAAAATCCATCAAGGGTAATAGCGAGAGTCTAAGTGACTAGAAAAGAAGACGCTATATAGTTGACAGTAATTGGGATGAGTTGTACGAAGAAGAGTTTCAAAAGTAGAGATCTTAAAACTGACCCCAGAAGAAATGTAAGAAAAAGACACGGTAATTGTAAAACTTGTGTACTTTGTTTGAGTATTATTGATAAAGTTACAAAAAGAGACGATTAAGATACGCCTAAGATCCAGTCGAGACTGACTAATGAAAAGAGTAATGTTTAAGGTAAAGACGAAGAAACGTACGGACCATTTGAAACAAACCTACTAACTGAAAACTGAAACAACTCACGACCTATAAAAAAATGCAGGGTATGTATAAGACTTGAAACTAGACTTTATATCGATTTAATGGAACTTTGTCCAAGTAGGAAAGATAAGATCGGCAATACAATATAATACGTCCAAGATGTGTAACGACTGAGACACCGTTTAGCGAGGGGTAATAATTGTGTCCTTGAAGGACTCAAAAGATGGGTTACAAGACACTAAATACCCGAAAAGGTTGGGTTTATAACCCTTAGTTGTCATAGGGGTCGGTACACACTTAAGGTCCGTGATAAAAGATCAGAAAAGTCTATAAAACAAACAAACAAAGAGGGACCTTGGTCCATAAAAAGGCGGTGTGTTCGCGACTAGTCACTCACGAGACGACTTACACGGTTCCTTAGAGTTTAGACGTCTATAAGATCTAAGGGACCACGTCAGAGGAGAGACCTCGAGACAGGACTTTCGGGTACAGTGAAAGTAGGGGGTTCTGTGAGTCGATGAAGAGGGGTCTAGTCGCACCCGTTTGAAACGGGATTGAAGGGGGAGGAACAGGGTACCGGATCGTTGAGAGGATTACGTTAGTTGTCCTCTTTTAATACTTCGACAGATATGACCAAAGAGCAGAGAGTCACCATTGACAGAAAGTGACGGACTATAGGTCACAGAAGTTTTACTAAAATGTATATAAACAGACAAATAAAAAGTGACAAGGTCCATCCTCCCTTTTTTAGACAAGGGAGAATGAAATAACATTCTCTTAGACTTCCGACTAAAGGGGGAAAAATAGGTCGATTGAGTATTTTAGATTTCAAACTAAAAAGATGATGTATCTTTTTTGAAGACGGTAAGTTTAAGAATCTGGAAGAGTTAAGATAGATTCCAGATAACACCCCAGACGTTTGAGATCACTTTTTTGGACTAGATCTTTTGAGTTCGTAGGACATCATTTTAAAGTAGAATGAAAAGACTTTGAATCGTAAAGGAAGGTAATATTTACATACGGTGTTTGGTGTCATCATAATTGTGATACCATCCATTGAAACAGGGGAACCTCCTCCCGGGTCGTTGGGTGAGGTCATAAGAACGGACCTCTTGGGGAACCTGTCTCCTTGGACTGTCCGATGTCAGGTGTCCCAACGTTTCTCAGCCTGTGTTGACTTCGCTGAATCGTATGTATTGTATTGAAACAGTGTTTAAATTTTTTAGTGTCTGTAAAGTAAAGTGACACATAAAAACGGGACGAAACCTTTCACCTCTGTCGGACCTCTAGTCTTTGTACACAGGGAGAGAGAGAGTGAAAGGGGACACGTCAGGGGGAGGGAGTGTACTGTTGGAACCCCATAGGATCTTTACAGAAAGACGGACCACGTAATGAGTGTATAAACGACACAAAACAGATCAAGAGAAGTACCCAACCAGGTGACTTCCTCACCGTAGTCGTGGGAGGAAAGTGTATACCCCTTGTCCTGAGTCACTCGTATTAGTTCCAGAGTCCTGACCATCGTAGGTCTTGTGAAAGTAAAGGTAAAAGGTTGGGACACCAAGGAGATGGGACGTACCACAGACGATAAAGACATGGTCCCAAATCGAATTTCAACAGTGTTTTACTGTTTGAGTCGGTACTCGAATACTCGTAAATTTACGAAAGAATGGTGATCCGATACCAAAAGGGTCACCAGTGCATACCTACACTCTCGACCTGACACTTCTTCCGACTCGTGACTTCTTAACTACGAAAACTTGACACCACAACCTCTTCTGAGAACTCTCAGGGAACCTGACGTTCCTCTAGGTTGGTCAGGTAAGACTTCCTCTAGTCGGGACCCTAAAGAAACCTTCCTTACTACGATTTCGACTTTGAGGTCATGAAACCGGTTGAGTACGCTTCTCAACTGAGTAACCTTTTCTGAGACTACGACCCTCCCTAACCCCCGTCCTCCTCTTCCCCTGCTGGCTCCTACTCTACCGACCTACCGTAGTGACTGAACTACCTGTACTCAAACCCATTTGAGGCCTTCAACCACTACCTGTCCCTCCGGACCGCACGACGTTAAGTGCCCCAGTGTTTCTCAGCCCGTACTGACTCGCTGACTCGACTTGACTTGACTTGGTGATTCTCCATAGACCTCAATTTTAAGAAAACGACAGACAAACGTATTTTTGGATTTTAACACTGAATACTTTGTTATCTCATAGCAAATAAGTCGAATATAATTTGATTTACATATGATTTATACCCGAAGGGAGCACCGAGTCACCATTTGTTAGGTAGACCATTACGCCCTCTACGTCCAAACTAGGGACCCAACCCTTCTATGGGACCTCTTTCTTTACCGTTGGAGCAGGTCATAAGAACGGACCTCTCAGGGTATCTGTCTCCTCGGACCGACCGATGTCAGGTACCCCAGCGTTTTCTCGGTCTGTACTGAATCGCTGATTTGTCGTTATATTATTTATGACTTAATACGAGTGCACCCGTTACACATGATCGGCGAGTCACAGACTCTTCTGACCCTCTTTCGGTATCCTACCTTCTACTTTCCCGGGTAGTTAAATTACAATGTATTGTAAGTCACGAGACTGTCTAAACAGTAAAAAACCTTTTTATTGAGTTTTTTAGTGTACACGAGTAACTCTGTTCATCTTATTCGTAAAAGATAAAACCAGTTCTTTATGTTATAAAGAGTAACGTCAAGACTATAAAAATTACTACTCTCCTCCAGGATAGGAGGATAACGGGGTTAGTCGAAGAATTCTCAGTTGTAATTGTATTCATGTACGGGTATTGAACTTCTAAACTTTTATTTTTCCGAAACTTTCAACGGAAGTCTCGATGTTGTAAATTCGTCGAACAATTTACAACTATATAGTCGGAATAACTAGATGTACTCTAAGATACGAACAACGACAAGTCAGTGATTTAAGACAGGTTGAGAAACGTTAGGGTGTCTGACATCGTATGGTCCAAGCAGACAGGAAGTGATAGAGGGACTCAAACGAGTTTTAGTATAGGTTACTCAACCAGAACGATAGATTGATAGAATAGGAAACGACAAGGGAAGAGGAAAACGGAAGTTGGAAAAGGTCGTAGGCCCAGAAAAGATTGGTCAACCGAGAAGTGTAGTTCACTGGTTTTATAACCTCGAAGTCGAAGTCGTAGGAAGGTTACTTGTAAGTCCTGATTAAAGTAAATCCTACATGACCAAACTGGAGGAACGTCAGGTTCCCTGAGAGTTCTCAGAAGAGGTTGTGGTGTCAAGTTTTCATAGTTAAGAAACCGTGAGTCGAAAGAAATACTGGGTTGTGAGTGTAGGTATGCACTAATGACCTTTTTGGTATCGAAATTTATATACTGGAAACAACCGTTTCACTACAGAAACGAAAAATTGTGTGACAGATCCAAATAGTACCAAAAGGAAGGTTTCTCTTTTACAGAAAAGTAAAGTGCCGACGTCAGTGACAGACGTCACTAAAACCTCGGGTTCTTTTACTTTAAACAGTAATCAAGGTGAACCTTCTTCCTCTTTTTACATAAGAGAAACCCTTTTTTGTTTACCGAGATCTCACTTATGGACCACGACGACGACGATTCAGGGAAGTCAGCACAGGTTGAGACACGCTGGGGTATCTGCCGTCGGGGGGTTCGAGGTGGTAGGGACCCTAAGAGGTCCGTTCTTGTGACCTCACCCAACGGTAAAGGAAGAGGTTACGTACTTTCACTTCAGTGAGTCAGCACAGGTTCCCTTTGGAATAAAAAGATATCTGAAGATAGTGGTAGGGTCGCTACGTAAAGAGTCTTTCTTTGAGAGTTCACGCACATAGTCTTTTGTAACCACCTCTATTTAGGTTCGTCCACCGGTCTGAGTCTCGGTGGACGTCCTAGTGTCTGATTAACTGACGGAAAGTCCAGAATTAGTAGACCAGAGTTGTCCTCAGACTCAAAAGATCCGAAGGGTAATCCGTGACGAGGTAGTGGGGAAGATTTCGATGTCGTCATCGACGGTTGAGACCACTGGGTCCTTCGGTCGGACGGTCCACGTCCATGAATCGAAGGGAGGTCAAGTGACAGACCTAAATACTAGGTATCCCGAAGGGACCACCACGTCTCCAATTTCGTAGACGGACGTTACGTCCTCTGGACCCAAGCTAGGGACCCAGTCCTTCTAAGGGGACCTCTTCCTTTACAGTTGGGTGAGGCCATAAGAACGGACCTCTTAGGGTACCTGTCTCCTCGGACCACCCGATGTCAGGTACCCCAGCGTCTCACTCTGTACTGACTCGCTGAAGAGAAAGAAAGAAGAGAAAGATGACGAATTATTCAAATAGGGTAAGACCTTCAAGATTTCTTTCCCCTACGACCGATTGCACTTTCTTCCCTTACCGTTTTTCATAACGACTCGTGGATCTCGTCTCGACGTTCATCGATGTCTATAATTACAAGTGAGGGAGAAGGTATAAGTGTGGTGACCCCATTTGTAGTAAGGTCACAATCTATTCCTCGATTGTATAGTAAACGGTTTCCGGGGTCCCTATCATACTGTTTGACCTAGTTCCAGACAGAAGGGGATTTCTGGTACGAGAAGGGCTCGGCACACTATCAATGGACACACGTACGTGCGAGTCAGTGAGTCGACACAGACTGAGAAACGGTGGGGTACCTGACACCGGGCGGACCGAGGAGACAGGTACTCTAAGAAGGTCGTTCTTATGACCTCACCCAACGGTGAAGGATGAAGTCCCCTAGAAGGTCTGGGTTTCTAGCTTGGGTACAGAGGACCCAGGGGACATAACTGTCCGTCTAAGAAATGGCGACTCGATGGACCTTTCGGGATCAACATATGTATCGTCGTAGGTTTTATAGGTCGTTGAGGGTCTCTTTAGTTCTAGAAGTAGAGGTCACTCATAGTCGTTCATCACAGAGAGTAGAATTTCAATTTAGAAAGGAGATCAGGACACTTTTTACGGTAACCATTAAACTGTCTTTAACGTAACTTAGGTTCACTGTGGTATACAATGTTGTACCGACCTGGATCTCTAATAGTATGATCCACGTCTTCTAGTCTGTCTCTTCCTGTTCATAATACACTATATTGAGTTTACACCTTATATTAAAAATTATACTATATTTACTTGAATAAATTTTTGTTTTTATGTGAGTCTAAAACTTCCGTTTAAATACCAATGGTCTCCCCTTTATACCCCTCCTCTCAATTTAATCCTCAAACTCTAATTGTACATGCGTGTATATATATTTTATCTATTGGTTGTTCCTGGATGACATATCGTCTCCTTTAGGATGAGTTATGAGATATTATTAGATTTACCCTTTTATTAGACTTTTTCTTACTTATATACATATATATATATATATATATATATATATATATATATATTAACTTAGTGAAACTATAAGTGGTCTTTGATTGTCTTTTCACATCTAGTTAATGTGAGGTTATTTAAAAAAAATTTACAAGTGTAAACGACTCACTAAAAGAAAAAACCAGTACGACGGGTTGAACACCCTAGGATCGAGGACTGGTCCCTAACTTGAACCCCGATACCGTCGCTCACTTTCATGTCTCAGAATTGGTGACCTGACGGTCCCTTAAAGGATGAGGTTATTTTAATTTTTCTTTTGTTCTTTAGACTAGTTACTTTACCTTACTGTCTTTTATACTTCTCACTTTTTTGAACGACCGACTTAGAAATATTTGAAGTTCTTAAGAATCTCTTCTAAAAAAATTTTGTGATATATATAGACTTTGGAAATTTTGATGAGAGTAATCCCTTGTTTCTCTAGTACTAAGGTTTTACACTAAACTAAGTTACAGTTTCCTAAGTCATTTTACATCTTAATTAAGTATTCAAATTTGATGTACCACGAAGTGAACTGTTACCTTCTAATCCTGATTTCCACTAGAAGGTTTAAAGACGGTATAAAATTACGTCAAAACGGTGAACGGGATTGAGAAGAACGACAACGATCATGACCGATATGACTGGAACTGGTGTCTCACTGGTGACAGATGTCCGACTTAGGTACTCAGATAGGTTCAATTATCCTTTAAGCAAAATTACATAGGGAATATGAACTGACTGTTTCCTACGAGAGATACCTACATTCAAGACTTTTCTTTTTAGGTAGAGTTTGTTATTTTACCTCACGGAATACTACCTTTTTCATTCCGTTTATTAATATTCTTAATGTCATTACTATTATTACAATGGTACTGGGGTATATTTTAACTTTTTTCCGTTTTTCGGTTAGATGTTTTAACGAGAACAAGGTTCTTATAGATCGAAGACCAGTAAAGTTTTCCGTGGTCTAGGACAATGTCGGTGCAGTGCGAGTCCAGTCGGGTAGGGGTGGAGTAGGTTACGTAATCCTTAAGACGTTTACTCGCGAGAACCAAGTGTCCCCCAAACTAGTGTCTTTCGATCAACAACTAGAAACCTACGGACGTCCGGACGTTAGACAGGATGTTCAAATAGGGAGGATCCTTTTTTTTTTTTTTTCGTCCCCCCTCCTTCCTACTCTGTTCTCCTACCTTGGTTATGTTCGTCGACATTGTCCGATTAACCTGGGAACACCCGGTGGTCATCCATGGTTTAATTTTGTTTGTCTCGGAGAGTAACACGGGAAAGTCCTGACTTGGATGAGACCCAGATAGTCGAAAAGGGGATGGAGGAGGGGAGGAGGGGTAAAAATTTCCTGGATTAATACTCAGAAAGCCTTCCTAGTGTTCGGTCAAAAATAGATTTTTCTTATTCCATAAAACGGAGGTTTGACCTCTGTGACAATCTTCAACCATTAATCATACTGAACAATTACCTCAAACCGACACTAATTCACCACTAACTCACGATCAAACCACGGACAGTCACCGATTCGGACCCTCCCACTCTCTACAAATTACTCTGTGGACAACAACCCCCGGGTGACCCCAAACAACGTCAACTAACCGTGAACCTGCGTCACGTGAGCCACACCCCCCTACCCGACTCGGGCCGTCCGTCAACCGTAGTGTCGCCTCGGACGACGAGGGTTGTTCAGTCCCGACCGGCGCAAAGGACTCTACTCTCAGACAGGTTCGGACGTCAGTGCACAAGGGTGCACTAGACCCGACCGACTGACACGAGACTGAGGATCCCCCGCGACGAGGGTAGGGTGTCCTCCTTCTAGGGATCCTGGGGTCCTTGGGACGGGGTGGTTTGTGACCCGACCCACAACCCACAGGGAGAGCAGTAGGTTGGAGAGGACGGGGGTCACATGTCTACTCCTTTGACTCCGGTGTCGTTCAATTTCTCAAACGGGTTCAACTGTATCGGTGGAGGTCCTGGTCTCTGTGACGGGAGTCTGTGTTCGGGGAAAATTTAAAATTTTCCTAGGGGTTCCTCGTGTAACTTTTACGTCCAACACTAACTTATCCAGACCCCATTAGTGAAAAGGGTTCTCAAAGGTTCGTCCCGGATATGAAACTTACGTTCAGATCTCTTATGAACCTCTTCCGTTACCGTTGGGTGAGGTCATGAGAACGGACCTTTTAGGGTACCCGCTTCCCCGGACCATCCGACGTCAGGTACTCCAGCGATTCTCAGCCTGTGCTGACTCGCTGAAGTGAAAGTGAAAAGTGAAAGTTCGTAACCTCTTCCTTTACCATTGGGTGATGTCACAAGATCGGACCTCTTAGGGTCCCCACTCCCTCGGACCACCCGACGGCAGATACCCCAGCGTGTCTCAACCTGTGCTGACTTCACTTGAGGTCCTCAACCACTACCTGTCCCTCCGGACCGCACGACGCTAAGTACCTCAGCGTTTCTCATCCTGTGCTGACTGTCTGACTTGATTTGACTTGACTTCGTTGAATCATCGGCGGTGTCGTCGATATCCCATGAAGGAACAGAAACTCAGTTTGCCTTGGGTGTTTTCTCTTTACGTAATAACACAAAAAGTCAAAATACTAACTCTGAACGACACGGTACGAGTCAGTACAGTCTGAGAAACCCATCGGACGGTCTGAGGACACAGGTCTCCTAAGAGATCCGTTCTCATGACCTCTCGCAACAGTAAAGGAGGAGGTCCCTAGAAGGGTTAGGTCCCTAGTTTGGGGACAGAGAACGTAGAGGACGTAACCGGCCGTCTAAGAAAGGGAGATTCAGGGGACCCTTCGGGGTACTAATTCTGATGTAACACGAAAAATTCCTTCTCTCTCTTCCCTACACGTATCGTGGTGAATTTGGAGGAGAAGCGGGGGGTCTATCTCGGACTGTAATTTCTACGAACCCTTGAGGAATGGATTCATACCTTACCCACGTCGGGTCTTCACACTCCGTCTGGACTTTTAGTGTCCTCCGAGTTCGGGGTGTGATCGTGTAGCCGTCTTGTAAAGACCCTCCCTTTTTCTCAGAGTGGAACCCCCGAGACGAGCAATTCCACAACCCCTAGGTCAACGGTGGTGGGACTACGGACGGGGACGGCGACTGACGTCCACGGGGGAGGTTTAGGTGACCTATTTGTAGTGGGAAAGGTCCAGTCGCTGGTCCTTGGAGACCCTTTTGTCGACAAAAACAAGAAAGGGCTGTCAACAAACCCCGACTTCCACCTCAGTTTTGTGCACACTCTCCAGTGCTTCCGGGGCGTGGGTGGACCCGGGGGCAAGTCGAAGCCAAGTCATCCCCGTCAGTGGGCCGGAGGTTGGCTGGAATGGTCACTGAGCCTAATGTTAAACGTGGTGTAAAAAAGTCTGTAAGTCTCCTTGGAAAAGACTCGAGTTTTTATCTGGGTGTCGGAGGTCGGTTTCAAACCCGAGGGAACCTAGTGCGAAGAACTCGTACTTTTATGGACTTCTTGTTAGAGTCTACGAAGTCCAGGGCTATGGTTATAATTTTAGTCTATTTTGACGTTCCCATTAAGTGTTTCGTTTTCGGTTTATGAAATAAAATTTAAGATGTCTACTGACTCCCTTTTTCACTAAAACAAGACTAGTAGGTTTATTGACAGAGTAACGACCCGAAGGGACATGACTCCCTCTGGTCCGGACTCCCCTTATGTTACAATGTAGTTTACGTAAAGAGGACATAACTTTACTAGTCCCACAATTACATAAAAAAGATCTCCTCATTTTATAAATCGACTACGCCCACCTAAAATAAAGTTTAAACTATCTTTGGTTACACAGTATAATTGGTGTTAAACTAGATTATTTTCCGTTCTGGTTTTATTCAATAGATTTTTAAAAACATCCATAAAAGAACAAACGTAAATATCTGTGTCGCAATCTTACACTCCCCAAATGGTACTGTAAAGATTACCTTTTCATCCGAAATCCGCTACCCATCCTTCTTATACTTCACCCACTGACCCTGGCTGTACATAAGTGACATCTACGATACGGACTTTATCTATTGATTAGACATAGCGTGTTCTATGAGATGAGTCCCGAAGGACCACTGGATTGACCCTTCCTTTAAGTCTTTTCTCTCCTATATACATTTGTATGTCGACTAAGCGAAACGACGTATCGTCTTTGATTGTCGTGACAGTTCCTTGATAAGAGGTTATTCTCGAAGGGACCACCGAGTCTACCATTTCTCGGACGGTCGTCGCGTCCTCTGGACCCAAGCTAGGGACCCAGTCCTTCTAGGGGAACCCTTCCCGTACCGTTGGGTGAGGTCGTAAGAACGGACCTTTTAGGGGACCTGTCTCCTCGAACCACCCGATGTCAGGTACCCCAGCGTTTCTCAGCCTGTGCCGATTTCACTGATTTTGAATGAATATGAGGATATTTTTGATTAAAATTCTTTTCCATAGCAAATCTGAAGATCTGTCTATAGTCAGAGAGTTGTCCCTAAGTCATGAAAAAGACCACTTGTACCCCTATTCCTCGTTAGTATACGGTCTTTGAATGTCCACTACGTCTATGCCGACTACCCTTAGGAAAAATATTGACGATTCAAAAGTTCATGGTTTTCCACGATGTAGAGTTCCTAGGGTATACTTTTTCCTTATACGTTTTACGAAATCCTACCTCACGTATTTGTCGTCTAGACTTCCGTCTACCTAAACCCTCTCTCTGGACCAAGACGGTTCATACTCGACACATCGAAACCTGGTCCCCGAATTGAAGAAACCAGGGGTCAAAGAGATAATTATCAAACCTTCGTCAGTGTAATAGAACTTTATAACGAGACTCTGAACCTGTATTCCATACCTTTCGAGGACCATATACCGTCTGTGACCTACTTGGGATTTCTCCCAAATACAACTAGGAACAGGGTGTACCATGTTGGGACGTGACCACTTGTAGAGGGTCCTGGCCGTCGAACCTCCCTTAGGTAAATTGGTAAAGTGTGGTGTCTCTGTCAGAGTCTCTGTGGGTGGGTCCATAGCAGGGGAGAGTGGACCTGATGACTCTATCGAATATTTATTGTCCAGAGGAACTGACTAAGACTGTGTAACAGAGGTTATAGACAACAAATGTAGTTCCAGTCTCACTAGTTAAAGTCCATCGCGATTACACATGTGACGACGACGACGACTCAGCGAGTCAGCACAGGCTGGGACACGCCGGGGTATCTGCCGTCGGGTGGTCCGAGGGGGCAGGGACCCCAAGAGGTCCGTTCTTGCGACCTCACCCGACGGTACAGGAAGAGGTTACGTACCTTCACTTTTCACTTTCACTTCAACGAATCAGCACGGACTGAGAATCGCGGGGGTACCTGACGTCGGGTGGTCCGAGGAGGGAGGTGGTTCACACTTTATTTATCGATCGTCCTTCGACGACATATTGTGTCCTCAAGTCGGACCACGAGACACTGCTGGATCTCCCCACCCTACCCCCTCCCACCCTCCCTCCGAGTTCTCCCTCCCCTATATACATATGAAGCTCGGCTAAGTAAAACATGTCGTCTTTGGTTGTGTTTTGACATTTCGTTAACAGGAGGTTAATTTTTATTTATTTTTTATTTTACACATGTGTCTCATGAATTATTTTGAACCCCACTTTTTTTTCTTTCCCTAGTAAAAGTTTGTACTCTGGACTGAGTTTAGATTGTCTTACTGTCGGCTTTCAGAAGTTGACGGGTCTCGAGACGGACTAGGGGGGTGACAATGGGCGTTGAAGGGGGTTGAGTGTGGGTGACTGAGGGAGGCCGGTCGGAGGGACTCGGGGTGTGACCAAGGTTGTACTGTCCAAGTCGAGAGTTTTAAGGGGATGAATCTTCCACGAAAGGAGACGAGAGGTGGACCGAGTAGGGTAGTCAAAAGAGGGGTTTGGTTTTCCGGGAAGTGTTTGATCCAACAGGGTATCTTTAGACGCAAAGTTGGGAAGGAGGGGTCGTAGAGAATGGAGGAACGCACGCACGTTTCAACAAAGTCAACACAGGTTGAAAAACGTTGGGGTACCTGACATTGGGTGGTCCGAGGAGACAGGTACCTTAAAGGGTCAGTTCTAATGGTCTCACCCACCGGTAAGAGAAGAGGTCCCCTAGAAGGGCTGGGTCCGTATCTTGAACCCAGTGGATGTGACGTCCGTCTAAGAAATGGAGACTCGGCGGCCTATTCAGGGGAATGGAGGAATGGAACGAAATAATAATAATAAAAAATTAGAATAGGGGAACGAAATAAAAAAATTAAAAATAAAACATAACCTTATATCAACTAGGGTCCACCGCGATCACCTTACGTTCTCTGTATTCTCTTCGCTCAAACTAGGGACCCAGTCCTTCTAGGGGACCTCTCCTCCCGTGCCGTTGGGCGAGGTCATAAGAAAGGACTTTTTAGGGTTCCCGTCTTCTCTGACTGTCCGATCCAGGTGCCCGGTGTTTCTCAACCTATGGTCACTTCGTTAAATCGTACGTATCAACCAATTGTTACACCATCAAAGTCCTCATGACGTTTAAGTCAATAGGTATATATGCATAGATAGGAAAAAGTTTGAGAGAAAGGTAAATCCAATGATATTTTATAACTAGTCTCAAGAGGCACGATATGTCGTCCAAGAACAACCAATAGGTAAAATTTGTATGTAACGAAATTAAAGAGGTATCAAGACCAGTTGAGATTGTGTAGGATAAAACAACAAGGACTTACCATCATAGAACGAGAAAGGACACCTTCGTCTCCGGAACGAACCAAGGAACTGTTAGGGTCCACGAATCTTTGTAAAGGACCTTGGGGTATTTTTCTACCACATGTTTACCTCTTTACTCACTTACTTACTTATTCACTCAAACACTGATTGTCATCCGGGACCTACTGACATGCAACTCACTGACTTACCTTGACCGAGAAAATTATTCGGGACAGAGAATTTTCCTTAGTCGGAGAGCATCCCGTCCCAGTAGAGAAAACCGGGTACGTCTTGTCGAGTCGTACAAGATCACGCTTTCTTAGTCTTTTCTAAGTCGGTCACACTTTTTGACTTCGGGTCTCTACCTTTTGATTAGTCCCGTTCTCCTTGAACTTGGGTCCCAGTCCAGAAGATCGGAGTCAAACGGCACTGAAACAGGAACGACGGGGAAACGACCCGGGTGACGGGGGACTTCTGAGGACTCGTCTCTCGACCCCAAGGTCTTCGTGACCAGCCAGTACACTGACGGACTACGACCGTGGACAATAACACTTACAACGTCTAGGGGAATGCGTAGACTGGCTCCCTTCGTTCCGGAAATAAGGAGTCTCGTCCTCTCATTTGCTACTATTGGGACCTCATTAAGGGTCATTTTGGAGACCTCCCTTTTAGGTAGTGCACGAGTCGGGACGATAAGAAACCCGTGTCGCCAATCATCCTCGAAGAAGGACTGTGGCCCTACGTTACCAAGTTCTCTTGACGAACTCAGGTAGATTGGTCCTCCCACTACAAGACGTATAAGGTCCTACGAGACGACTACACACACGACATACCCATTTTTCTCGGTGTCCAGAAGTCCCCCGTTTTGGTTCTCAGGGTTCTACTCTCCCGTTTCAACGTACCTCGGGTCGGGGTTTGGTCCCTTTTGAGGGACATAGGTGACAAAATTGATCCGATCCGGGGACCGTTCTCACACACTTTCTCTGTCTAGACGAACCCTTCAAAACAAATAACAACAAGTAAAGGATTTAGGACAGGTTGAGAAACGCTGAGGTACTTGTACGTGTGGTCCGAGGAGACGGGGCGTGGTAGAGGATCAAGTGAGTCTAAGTACGGGTAACTCAGTCACTACGAGAGATTTGTAGAGTAGGAGACGACTGGGGTAGAGGAAAACGGAAGTCAGAAAGGGTTGTGGTCCCAGAAAAGGGTACTCAACCGAGAAACATAGTCCACTGGTTCCATAACCTCAAAGTCGAAGTCGTAGTCAGGTGGATTACTTATAAGTCCAAACTATAGGAAATCCTAACTGGTCAAACTAGGAGAACGACAGGTTCCCTGAGAGTTCTCAGAAGAGGTCGTGGTGGTAAGTTTTCGTAGTCAAGAAATCACGAGTCTGAGGAAATACCAGGTCGAGAGTCTAGGTATGTACTGATGACCCTTTTGGTATGGAAACGGTAGTGGTAACCGGTCCACTGTAGAGACGAAAAATTCTACGACAGATCCAACCAGTATCGAAAAGGAGACTCTTCGTTCACAGAAAATTAAAGTACCGACGTCAGTGGAGACGTCACTAAAGTCTCGGGTTCTTTTATTTTAGACAGAGACGAAAGTGAAAAGGGAGGTAGATAAACCTTAATTCACTACCCTGGTCTACGGTTCGAATTAGTGTCTTATTTGAATCTTAGTACTGGTCACTCCGGACTTTTGTAGGTGTCTCCGTCATGTGTTCTTCCCTTCCTGGGGGGTGTCTATCCAATTCTTGACGTCCTCCTGGGGTTTTGTCTTACACCGGTTGCGACACCTTACTCAGTATGTCTACTCGACTGTCATGGTCTCTGTCACGACAGACAGGGGTACGTCGGAACTGGACTTTTCGGACGGGTAGTCTTACGGCGACGTGTAGTGCTTTACAAGTCCCTACACCCTAAGACAAACACACACACACAATCAGTGAGTCAGTACAGACTGAGAAACACTGGGATACCTGATATCGGACGGTCCGAGGAGACAGGTACCTTAAGAGGTTCGTTCTTATGTCCTCACCCATCGTAAGGGAAGAGGTCTCCTAGAAGGGATGGGTCCCTAGCTTGGACCCAGAGGGTGTAACGTCCGTCTAAGAAGTGGTAGACTCGGTGGACGTTAGGACCCTAAGAGAAATCCAATTGGCATAATATTGTTTAACCCAGAGATCAAGTGTGAGGTCTCACATCCAAAGTAGTAAGAGTTGACTAGTAAAACAAAAGTGGGATTTCAAGGGTTGACTTTTTTTGGAAGTCCGATTATAAAAGTTCCCGATATATCCTAACTACCCATAAATGACTAAAATATTAATTCTAGGGTCACGTAGTAGGTCTTAACCATTTTGGTTCTTGAAAATCCTGCACCGGAATCATCCGAATACGGTTCCACACATGTGTAATATGACTACGTGTCTTGTTCCAGGTCCGTGTAGAGTAAAAGAACACGAAACGAAATGACACGAAACGTCTATACCGCAAAAACAAAACGAGAAAAATGTTTAACTCCTAAACACCGGGGGGACGTAACTCGTTCCGATAGTCACGGTAAAAAAACCATGGCAAACGAACGAAGTGTGCAAACACAGTGTAAAACTTTTAAGAATGTCGTGCATTTGCGAACGTAAGAAAAACAAACAATCTCACCAGACACTAGACACTAGACCCTACAAGATACCGAACGACTTCCGAGTTTACTATCAATCGTAAAAAGTCGTTTTGACGTAGATAATTAATTCTATATGTGTAACGAAAAAACCCGAAGGGAGTGTTGAGTTAACCATTTCTGAGACGGATGTTACGTCCTCTGGACCCAAGCTAGGGACCCAGTCCTTCTAGGAGACCTCTTCCTTTACCGTTGGGTGAGGTCATAAGAACGGACCTCTTAGGGTACCTGTCTTCTCGGACCGTCCGTTGTCAGGTACCACAGTGTTCTCAACCTGTACTAAATCACTGATTTGGTGGTTACCGAAAATCTATATTACGACAACATATGAATTATCTGATGTTAAATCACAATTGTGGTAAACATATACGTGACCCTTTAGTTTTTTTAACAACACAGAGTAAAATAATGGTTTATACGGAATAACGAACATAGGGTTCATCCTATGTTCGTCATTTCCTATGATTCGGAGTATATATAATACATTAAAATCGGGTTCACCATCCGTACTAAGAGAGCTAAAAATATCTACTCCTTTCAACCTCTTTTAGTCACCGACATGAGAGACTAAACCACGACTAAATCAGAGATTCAGTACAGGTCGAGAACCCTGGGGTGTCTGACATTGGATGGTCCGAGGAGACAGGTACCCTAAAGGGTCCGTTCTTATAACCTCACCCAACGGTAAAGAAAGAGGTTCCCTAGAAGGTCTTGGAGCCTGGATTGGGACCAGAGGATGTAGTGTCCGTCTAAGAAATAGTTGACTCGGTGGTCCCTTGTTTGGTATCAGGGTCCCACCCCGTGAATTTCTCGTCCTTAATTCAAGGAGTGACGAGACCATCGACTTTCAGGCTCGAGTTCTGAACCCGTCACAACCAAGGAGACGCCGGAGAGAGGAACCGAACGTCTGTCGTTGCACGAAAGGCACAGGAGTGTGTCGGGAAGGAGACACGTGTGACTAGAGACCACAGAGACACACGCAGGTCTCGGAGAGAAGAAAATTTCTACGGCCAGTCTAACCCAAAGTTGCGTGAGACATCCGGAGTAAAATTAAAGTGGTGGAGAGATTTTCGGGGTAGACGTTCATGTCAGTGTAAGACTCCGGGACTCCCAATCCGGAAGATGTCTAAGAAGGCCTCCTCCTCGTCTTAAGTCTGGTTTTGTCCTCGGGATATGAGACCAAACGGACCCTGTGAGTCCCATTCAAGTAACAGGGACCCACTGGCCCACTGAAGTGAAAGTGAAAGTGAAAGTACGTGACCTCTTCCTTTACCATCGGGCGAGGTCACAAGAACGGACCTCTTAGGGTCCCTACCCCCTCGGACCACCCGACGGTAGATACCCCAACGTGTCTCAGCCTGTGCTGACTTCACTGAATCGTCGTCGTCGTCGTTGATCATGTATCGTAGGACAGTGAGAGTTTTAATAGGTAAACTTACTATTGAGTGAGATGGTACTGTCGTCCGAAGTATTTTGTAGAGCTCTTCTCTTCTTGTCTTCTCAAAGTCGAGACGAGACGAGGGGTTTAGGGGGATGGGGAACGACGGAGAATCTAGGAGGGAAACGTGGTAACACACCGACGGGGGTTCCTTGACACGAATGTCTGTGAAACGTCCCAGACCCTCTCCGCGGCACTAAGTCATCCGGTCAGTCACATGTTCCGACCGGTGGTGCACCGAACCGAAGAGGGACTGAAGTGTCACTTTGTACCTAACAAACCTACTTCTTCCCGTCTACCCAGGACAGACGAAGGGGAGTGAGGAACGAACCCAAAATCGGTTGGTATAAAGTGATGACACGAAGACAAGGTTTTAATTATTGTAAGAAACTAAGATTTTAATTCTTACTTTCGTTCACGGAAACAGGTCCTCCTACGACACATTGTGGATTCCCTACAACCACCTACAAGGTCGGCTTCTGAACGCGGTCGGAAGACGACAACTAATGGGGGGAGGGGTGTGTCCGGGTCGGTGTGTGTCGTGAAGGGGATGGAGGACTCGCAGAAGGCACAATGTACGTAGGTCTGAGAAGAAATGGCCCCCCACACACGACCTGGGGGTGACTCTGCCGTCGAGATAGTAGACTGCCTGATACCTGGTGTTCAACGACCCGGGACGGAGACGTCCCTCGATCGAATCAGGAGCTTTCAGGTAAGTCGCTTCTTCCTTCCTACTGCGACACTGACACTTGAACTACGTAAAAAGACTTCTCCTTTCACCCCCGTCGAGACCCTTTCAGCTGTTTCGGGTCCCCACTCGGTTAAAACTACTAAACCGGGTACCACGGGGTTAAATAATGGTGTTTCCCTTCTATTACTGTTCGAAGGTATCTCCCTCATGGATGGTGCACGATCCGAAACACGGCTCTAGAAATTTCGGTTAGTTTTGTACGTTTGGACCCTCCGAGTGGTCTCCCACTCGTCGTTTGACCTTGAGTCCAGACACAGAGGGAGAGATCGAGAACACGTCGGGTACCATGGAGAAAATTAGAAAAAACGTTAGTGACAATTCCGTTCTAAGGAGTTTATGTAAGGATTACAGTGAAAATGGAATTTTTCTTCAGTGTGGAGTGAGTACAGACATCATTTCACTTTCACTTCAGCGAGTCAGCACAGGTTGAGAAACGCTGGGGTACCTGCCATTGGATGTTCCGAGACGCCAGGTACCCTAAAAGGTCCGTTCTCATGACCTCACCTGACGGTAAAGGAAGAGGTCCTCTAGAAGGGTTGGGTCCCTAGTTTGGGCCCAGAGACGTAACGTCTGTCTGCGAAATGGTAGACTCGGTGATCCCTTCGAGTACATCATTTACTAACGTTTTACGAGAGGTTTCTTAGGAAGAAGATGTTTTATAATTGTTTAGGAGACGGAAGGACGAAACTGGGGGTGGGGAGAAGTTTGTCTCCCCTCAGACACTGGAAAACATAACCTTTGTTACCCAACAAGTCAAAGTAATAACATTCTGAAGAGGTTCGGACCTCACACAACGACGATTGACACTTAAGGGTACTTCTCCACCGTAGTACGTTACAAAGTGTTTGACTCATGGGAACACCCAGGTAAGTGGACCCGTTGTCGCCAGACCTTTGTGACCGGAGAATTACGAAGTTCAAAGGTAGACTTGAAGATCCGGGACATACTATAAAGGGGTATTAATAAATCGTACTTAAAAAAAAAGAAGATTATCACCCATCACCCATTAAGATGGACGTAATCACACACTCAAATCAGTGAATCATCACAGGTTGAGAAACGTTCGGGTACCTGACATCGGTTGGTCCGAGAAGACAGGTACCTAAGAGGTCCATTCTTATGTCCTCACCCAACGGTAAAGGAAGAGGTCCCCTAGAAGGGCTGGGTCCCTAGCTTGGACCCAGAGGATGTAACGGTCACCTAAGAATTGTCAGACTTGGTGGTCTCTCTAGGGAGTTGGGCGTCGGGTTTGAGTTCGAGAGAGAAGAATAGTACGGCGGAAGACAGACAGGGGACGAAGTTCCGGTTGCTATATGAGACATCTAGGAGAATCGATAAGTCGTAGGGAAGACGACATTAAGTAAGATCGATGAGTTAATCGTGGACCGGGTCCGAGATTAACACACGTTTCGTGTTTAATTGTGATTGAACGAGATGGAGTTCACGAGGAAAAATTACGATTTTATCAAGACACGGATAATCGGAATAAAATAGACGATCTAACGTTCGAAGTAAACCCCGAGAGGGGGAGGGGAGATAAATTTGGTTGTCGTAGACGGAGACTTCGCCATGGTGCTGAGGGACCACACCGGTATTGGACGGAAACGTGAGATCGAAAAAGTTCCCACTTGGTCTACACGGTCGAAGAGACCCTGAGCCAAAACCGTGATTTTAGAGTGTTGGGACCTCGGGTAGGTCACGGTCCCATCAACGTGATAGTGGATGGTTGAACGGGATCGTGTCTAATTCCAAACGTAAGATTTAGGAGTAGGAGACGGATTTCACGAGAGTAGGTACCAACCGGAGACTTTCGGTCCGAGTCTACACAAAGAGAATAGTCTGTAAGGGAATAGTGTATGAAGAGAACCCCTCAGGTTGGCTCAGGGCACCGGAAGTCAAGTCAAGTCAGGTCAACGAGTCAACACAGGTTGAGAAACGTTCGGGTACCTGACGTCGTACGGTCCGAAGGAACAGGTAGTGGTCGAGGGAACCGGAACGTAGAATCGATAAGTGGGTGACTGAGTACCAGATCAAGAGTCTGTCGACAGAGGGGAAGTCCACTAAGAAAGCCCGTTCCGGGACACTACGCGTGGGTGTGAAGGAGGATATGGGTCGTATCAAGAAATATGGTCCCACAGTAGTTTACCCGTTTAAACGACTACCTAGACTACCAAGACTAGGGTCCCGTCCGGATTAGGGTCCCTCCCGATTTCCGTCCTTCCTCTTGTTACCCCTTAGATTTCGATTGACGCAAGTAAGGTGAGGTAGATTTTTTGAGTCATTTACTGTGACTTTAGAAGGTACCGTCACTTGAGTTAAAAAGTCGTGTTACATCTCCCGACAGCTATTGGGTAATCTACATATAAACAAAGAACGACGAATTTAGACGGTCCGAAACGTCTAAATACGTCCATCTTTAAACGTCGTCATGTCTTTCGGAGGGTCCCTACCCTTTCAGTGGCGTGTCGAGACGATCCAGTAAGTCTTACCCCTAGTAACGTCTCGAACGAGTCCTTTAACGTCTCTGGTGTAAAAATTTTACTTATATTTCAACTCTCCCTTAAAACAGTTCAGCCTAAGTGGTTTCGGTTTCATCCGGTGGGACTGAGTTCGACAGTTATTCCACAATCCCTTCTGTGACCCTCTAATTGTGGGAAAGTGTCACTGGGTCGACAAGAGAACTTCCACTATTGCATGTCAGTCCGTGTCCTACTGATTGTTATCACTCCCCCCCTCCTCCACGGTACGTCTCGAAAGTTTGGATTCCTAGACCGGCTCAAAGATGAATAAAGAGTTTTTTTGGATTGTAAATAAAAAAATTATTTTTTTTTTTAGATTGATCGTAACAAAGGTTGGTATTTATGTTCTTTCCTTCCGAAAATATCTCATAAAAGGAGAAAAATATAATGTAATGCGATTAAAAAGTCTTTTAACGATATGTATTTTTCATCGGGAGAGACATGACTCTTTTTACCAAAGGTAGAAACAGAGAAAGATTTATATATATATATATATATGTGTGTGTGTGTATGTGTGTATGTGTGTGTATACACATACATATTTTATGTGTGAATAAAATACCCGAAGGGATCACAGAGTCTACCATTTCTTAGACGGAGGTTACGTCCTCTGGACTCAAACTAGGGACGAACCCTTCTAGGGGACCTCTTCCCTTAACGATGGGTGAGGTCATAAGAACGGACCTCTTAAGGTACCTGTCTCCGCGGACCGTCTGATGTCAGGTACCCTAGTGTTTCTCAACCTTTGCTAACTTGTTGATTATGATATGTATATATAAATACATATTTTATGTATGAATAAGATTAACGAAAAATAATAACTATACAATAAAGATAATATCATGTAAATAATACATAATATATAAATAAGAAATTGATACGACGATGACGACGATTCAGCGAAGTCAGCACAGGCTGAGACATGCTGGGGTATATATGTATATATATCTCTCTCTCTTTTCTCCACCTCTGGTGACGGGTAGGTTAATATTGGGCAGTGGAATGGTCCTTCCACGTACGTGGTACAACACTTTTCAGGTCTGTCAGGGACTTGGGGGGGACGAGTAGATTCCAGTCACAAGGAGGCTTCGGTATCCACTTGACTTGATTTCAGTTGTACCAGTCACCGGACGGAAGAGTATTCGGTCGATTTGATGAGTAATTCTCCTCCCTGAGTGTAAAGGTCTTGTGACGACCAGTTTACCTCGATGTCATTTATGTCATTTGAGTTGCAGTGAGAATGTCAAACGTATTTTTATCTCGGTCAAATCTGTAGTCAAAAGGTTTATGAATCATTCACACGTATTAGGTCTTAAGTCATAATCACAAAGAGGTCAAAGATTTTAGAGATAACAAGTCAATGGAGCAGTACAGGTTGAGAATCGCTGAGGTATCTGACGTCGTACGGTCCGGAGGGACAGGGAGTGGTAGAGGGCTTCAAATGGGTTCAAGTTCAGGTAACGTAGTCAGTACTGTTGGTCGGTAGAGTAGGAGACTGTGGGAGAAGAGAAAGACGGGAGTCAGAAAGGTTCGTAGTCCCAAAAAGGTTACTCTACCGGCAAGCGTAGTCCACTGGTTTTAGTTCAGAAATTTGTCAAACTACCGAAGTACATAGATCACTACAGTCACCACTTTAATGTCAAAGGGATAAGTATACAGACAGAAGGGTCTTTTATCTATAAAATCGGGTTGGGTAAGGGTAAATTAACATTTCTCGAGCTTTGAACTTCTGTCAAGAGACACCAGATTTTACGGGATTTACCTATTACTTCACTTCACTTCACTTCACTTCACTTCACTTCAGTGAGTCAGCACAGGTTGAGAAACGTTGAGGTACCTGACATCGTATGATGCGAGGAGGTAGGTACTCTAAAAGGTCCGTTCTCATGACCTCACCCAACGGTAAAGGAAGAGGTCTCCTAGAAGGACTGGGTCCCTAGCTTGGGTCCAGAGGGTGTGACATCCGTCTAGTTTGGGTGCAGAGGGTGTGACGTCCGTCTGCGAAATGGTAGACTCGGTGGTCCCTTCAACAGACACCAGATTTTACGGGATTTACCTGTTATCTTTGTAATTTTTTTTAATTGTAGTCCATTCTTTCTTATACCTTTATGACCTTTTAATCTTTCGTTTAATCCGTTGCTTTTCTTTTTCGTTGTGGTCGTCATTTACACTTCCCCAGACAGAAGACTAAGAAGGAATCACCAGAAAAACATTGAGAACGTGGGTTGCAAAATTTACTCGTGAATAGTTTAGACTACCTTATACGTAGAAGTGAAGACACGCCTATACACGAGTCAACGAAGTCAACACAGGCTGAGAGGACGGCTGACTTTGGGTGGCCGGAGGATACAGGTACCCTAAAAAGACCGTTCTTATATCCTCACCCAACAGTACGGGAAGAGGTTCCCTAGAGGGTCTGGGCCCCTGACTTGGGTGTGGAGGACGAAGAGGAGTGACCGTCCGTCTAAGAAATGGTCACTCGGTGGTCCCTTCGGGGTGTCGGAGGGAACTCGTTTCGATTTTTGAGACAAGACCTGGAGATCTGGATAACTGTCTCACGAAATCGTCAATTAGTAATCGATCATACTTATTAAGATTTTATATTTTACTTCATTTATTTTAGTTTAATCGTGACCTTCTCATATCTCAATTTTTTTTTTTTTTTGTCAGTTCTTACAAGAACCTCAGATCGGAGGTCGAAACGGGGTCCAATCGAGACACTTGTGTTCGTTAAGTCTAACAGAGGACTTCTGAACTAAAGGCGTGTTAACGTAACTACCTTAATCTGGTCCACTTGAAAGAAATTCCGGGGAATATTGGGTTTATCAGGCAGTCAGATATTTCTTTTTTTCTTTATCCTTAGTTAATTAATCTTAATTGACCCTATAATAGAAGAGAATATCTATGGGTCAGAATCTTGATATCTTAACAGGAATTAATGTGTTCATCAGTGACAAGTGACATCTTTTATTACAGTTATGGTAAAGGAGGTGTGTTTTTTTCAGGGATTTTTAGATCATGTGACTTTACAGGTAAAATTTATAACACTACAAATAGAAGGTCTTATAAAGGATACGTTTTATATGTGTATGTACGTATGTGTACATGTACTCTATGATATAGAGTCAAAACACCGGACAGTGTTTCGGCTAAGTTCAAAAGATCCCTGGTCGAGCTGTAATCCAGGGTCAGAATCTTTTTATGCATAGGAAACTAATTCGTCAACATGACGATGGTCACTACTCTTTTGACGTTTTACATCCTTCTTCCTACAAGTGATACCGTAACGAATCGTAGTCAAAATTTTCTACTTTTTGTGGTGAATCCTAAGACGATCCATTTAAAATGCCATCTAATACGTGTCACCTTATACTACGTCGGAAATAATTACTACCTACGTATAAATCCTGATACCTTTTGATGTACCCTAGCCCTGCACTCCATAAAGGAGACTGTTGGTGTCCATTCCCTCAAATGACATCCGAAAGAAATCTTTCGGTGTCACTTCGGCGGCCCTACCGTGTCGGGCCTAGACCCGACGACTGTCGCTAAGGTCCGAGAGGTATACGAGGGGTCGAAGATCTTTACCGTCCGATTGTAAAGGGAGGACAACCGTGACGACCCGGACGCCGTTGACGACAACGGCAGGAGTAAGAGGTGAGACAGAGGTTTCGGAAACGGGTGAGAGTGGTTCTGGTCTCTCTCTGTGTAAGACCTTCGACTCTTTTTAGTTTCGGGAGCACTCACCAGGGGAATGTGAACCGACGTCGTCGTCGGAAGAACCAGGACCCTGTCTGTCCCATTCTCCCACTTACCCCGCCCTCTCCGTCTTCGTCCTCTCCCCTCCGCACCCCCGACGTCTCTCGTCCGCTGAGTGTCTCCCCGTCCTTTCACTTTCTCCGTTGCGAGACCCGGAGCTCGTCCTTTGTCCCTCGTTACGAAAGACTTATTAGTGTTTGTCGTACTCTGGCTCCACGACAACACGAAGGAAAGGTGCCTATAACGTTGGCTACCTAATTCCTTCCTGAGTACCCTCTCGGTTAGTCCAAGACTTGACAAACGACTGTGGACCCTTTCCCTTCGAAAGAGCGACGTGGACGCGAGGAGAAGGAAGAGGAAATGGGGGAAAAGTAGGAGGGCTAGGCAATGTGGGAGAGGGTAGACAAGAGTATCAAGTCAATGTCCAGTGTCACCGACCCCAATGAGGAGCGTTCCACCCCTTCTCTCTTTCCTATGACCGCGTGGACAAGTCCCGTCCGGTATATGTTGCTAAGTGGACGAGACGCGAAGGGACCACCGAGTCGACCACTTCTTAGGCGGACGTTACAACCTCTGGACCCAAGCTAGGGACCCAACCCTTCTAGGAGACCTCTTCCCTTTCCAATGGGTGAGGTCATAAGATCGGACCTCTTAAGGTACCTGCAGGTACCCCAGTGCTTCTCAGCCTGTGTTGACTCGCTGTGGACAAATTGGCATGAGTAACTGAATGCGTAGTGGTTACCCACTCGAGTCTGATTCAGACTTCCACGACACTCCATTGAAGGAGTAGGAGAGGACCGGTACGGTCGGGGCAGAAGGTAACCCGTGTTAGACCAAAAGGAAGTGTGGGAGTAAAGAGACCACCACCACCATAAATCAGCAATTCAGTACGGACTGAGAGCCGCTGGGGTCTAATCTCGGGGAAGTTCGAGGAGACAGGTACCCGAAAGGGTCCGGTCTTATGACCTCACCCAACGGTAAAGGAAGAGGTCCCCTAGAAGGACTAGACCCCTAGTTTGGGTGCCGAAGACGTGACGTCCGCCTAAGAAATGGTAACTCGGTGGACCCTTCGGACATCAAAGAGACCGTCGGGAAGTCCTGACGGTCGGTGGTAGAAAGACAGACACTACACTTATCACGAGTTGTCCGTCAAATTGATTAGGTTGAGGAAGAGATTCTACGACGCATGAAAAGGAGCTGCACAGATACAAAAGATCGATTTGTAAAGGAACAATTACACGTTGTTGCTTGTTAATTAAATGAAGATGAATTGTCTCATGTAGATCCCATGTTAGTTTTTTTAACTTTCAGACGGGGTCGTCGGAGGATACGGGGAATCGTCACAGTTGATTGGGTGGGAGTACCCCATGTAAAGACATGGGGTTGGTAGTGCTCCGGTCCCCACGTCGAAAACGACCGGTTCGAACCACAACAGAGGACGGACGGGTCTTAGGACTAAAGAATTAATTTTCACTGATTTACATCTTCCTTTCCGTTCTCCTCTTCTCCCGTCGTTTCCTACTCTACCAATCTACCGTAGTGACCGGGTCACTTGCACTTAAACTCGTTTGAGGTCCTCTACCACTTCCTGTCCCTCCGGACCGCACGACATCAGGTACCCCAGTGTTTCTCAGTCTGTGCTGACTCGTTGAGTTGTTGTCGTCGTTTACTTCTTCCTTTCAGGACCACAACGGGTCTCGGTTCCCTCCTGTTCCTAGGGGTGTAAAAGATTACCTCTTCCTCGGGGCACTCGGTTGTTGTGACGAAGGTCCACCTTCTTCCCTTAAGTCAGTGGACTTTTGGATGGTATACGGTTTCTAGTACGGTGTGCGAAGTACGAGTCGTCCTTGGTGACAGAGGGTGTACGTCTTCTGTGTCAAAGGTAGGAGTTTGATCTGTACCCATCTGTTTCATAGATGTACTATTGACCAAACATCTATGAGTATGCCACGTAGCCGTTCCCATTCAGTTTTCCTTTGGTTTGGTCTACTTGACTACTATTTTCATTAGACATAAATAATTCACAAATGGTTACAGGTCCTAAGCACATTTAGAGAAATTTTAAGTTCTAGAGTTTGTAGTCTTAACAGAAGTATCTACTGTTCTAGACCTAAATCTTATTACTACGTACGGAGAACGTAGTAGTTTCTCTACGACTCACTGATTCTAAGATTCAATCTTCTGAAGATTATGACCACAAGATATATTACAGACGGATAACTGTCCTCACTCATAAGAGTAAAAGACGTGTGAAACCTACTTCACCACAAATAATTTTGGTTCACGTTATAAATCAGGTTAACCAAAGTCAAGTCAAATAAGCGAGTCGAATACAGACTGAGACGTTGGGGTACCTGACGTCGGGCAGTCCAAAGGGACAGGTAGTGGTTGAGGGTCTCGAACGAATTTGAGTACAGGTAACTCACCCACTAGATAACCAAATTTCCAAGGATTAAGACCTTGTGTTAATTATGATTCATTATAAAATTACACTGACTATAAGTTTTGTCGTACTTAATAATGATCATTCTTAAACATTACTAGTAAAAACTCGTGACAGGAGTCATGGAAGATCTTTAGTAGAGTAAATAATGAGGAATATTGGATATACGTCTCTTCCGTTACCGTGGGGTGAGGTCATGAGAACGGACCTTTTAGGGTACCTACCTCCTCGGACCTTCCGACGTCAGGTACCCCAGCGACTCCCGGTCTGTACTGACTCGCTGAAGTGAAAGTGAAAAGTGAAAGTACGTAACCTCTTCCTTTACCGTTGGGTGAGGTCACAAGAACGGACCTCTTAGGGTCTCTGCCCCCTCGGACCACCCGACGACAGATACCCCAGCGTGTCTCAGCCTGTGCTGATTTCACTGAATCGTCATCGTATTGGATATACTCTCCACCACCATGCCCCGAGCAAAATGTCTACTCTTTTGACTCCGTGTCGTTCCAGCCATTAGACATGGACCGACGTCTAGACGACTCACCGTCACCACCCTAATCTTGGGTCAAGATGGACCAAGGTTCGGGTGTCACAAAATTGGGTACTAGTGTGGTTGATCTAAGTCAATAATAAAATTATTGTTTCTTCGGTGTTAAATTTTTTTTTTTGGTGATACCACGCAAAGTGATGTGACGTTATCAATTTTAGATTAACTTTTACTTGACGGAGTCAAAGAAAAAATTATAAATATTATTGGTTATTTGTTCAATTGGGAGGGTAAAAGGTCGTCTAAAGAGATGTCCTTCTAAGTAGGGATAATTTTAAGAAGGAACTCTTGATGGATCGTACCGAAATTTGGTGAGTTCGACTGAAAAATTTCCCCCACAATCTACGAAATATTTGTCAGGTAACGTACGTCAAGACTGTGGACACTTTCTGTTTTAACAAAAACGAAAACAAAACGTCGAACAACGACCACCCTCCAGACGGGATCCTGGGAGGTACTTCCGGAACGAGTCTTGTCCGACACCCTCGGGAACGCAGCCCAGTCGGGCACCTCGAAGGACTTCTTCAGGACCTCTGGCTCGGACTGTCCGAGGACCCCTCGGCGAACTGACGGACCATTTCTGTAGTCTCTGGTTTCCCTCGTAAATTTGTTCCGACTGATGAAACGGAGGGAATCTTACACTCGGACTGGACGGAGGACCAAAATGGAACGGTGGACCCTTGGGACCCTTGACCCTGGACTGAAGTTTCAGTCAACGGTTACTGAAGTAACCAACGATGGAGAATAAAGATCATTACTCTCCACGAAGTTTACTAGTGTTACAAAATTTCAAGGGATTTAAAAGGGAGCCTTTTAACGGTGAACAAGACGGGATTACAGTCAGGAAACACACAAACTCTGGGAAGGGGACATGGGACGCCCAAAAGGGACACATCACTACCCACGAAACTTGAACGTCTCACAATGTTCACCCCGATCCGATTCGTACATACTACATAATCCGCTTCATTGAAGTTACTGTACTTCTCTGTACTTCTTTTTCCCCTAAGATTCTAAGATGACGTCCTTAAAAACGGTTTGTGGTATGAGTTTTATTCTTCTTAGAGTTAAAAAAGGGTGATTAAAGAGCGGACTTTCTAGTTCTACAACCTCGTGTACCGAATATTGGAAGTCGAGGTGCACTTATAAAAAGACGAACCTATGTAAAAATTTTGAGTGTTCGGACGTACGATAACATTCTAAGACTTTCCCCAACAACGAAGCTGATTTCCTCCGACTTAAACTTCTCTTCGAAGGAATTATTTTGTCATGACCCTAACATTAACTTTTTTCTATTTTTTACTTTGTGAGTAAGAATTGGAGACGATACGATTTCTGTTTATACACTAAATAGTTTTACCAGATCTAAGTTTTTTCCAATACATCGACTCGGGTGTGTATATATTTCGACTTTTGATTTTACTTAATCGGAACTCGGTTTTATTTTTACAAACAAACATAGTTTATAACTCTTTTCTAGAAACTTTGTTTTCAAGAAGGTGAGAAACTAAGAGATCACTTAACATGGTTGGGAGGGAAGTGTTCATCTCTATAAAAGATTTTCAAGTTTTGGTTAATACGAGAGACCTGGAGAAACTTATTTGTTCAGTGGAAGCCGTACGGGTACAAAGTTGAGTAAGTATAATTGTCCACGGTCCTTGAGATAAACCTTTAAAAGTTACGGGAGGAGACCCTGAGGGTAGAGGTTCATTAATAATGAAACGTGTCCGACCTAATCCTTCAGTTCCACAAAAATAAGAGAGTACCTTCAAGAGGACGTAAAAGATTTGTCATGAGTACTGAAAGATAAACTTTAGCGATAAAGACATATAAAGAACTATGAATTTGATGTCCGAAGTACTTTCGTCCTTTGTGACGAAACGACAGTTTCTAACTTAAGATAATGAAACATCGGAGAGCTCGTGAATTGTGTTTTATCAATGAGTTATTTATATTTACCTTCCTGGGTCTTTAAGGGGAAGATCCTTACGTCCGATGAGTACACAACCATGTTCATGTTTTTCTATGAGTAACATCGTGACAAAAGTTGTTACTTTTGACCTCTACCGTATTTTGCGAGTAGTTGACTCCTTACCACTTATTTTGTGGGTATGGTACGTTTGATACCCAACCTGTCGGAGTATACGTTTTATATTTTTTATATTTATGAACCATGGAGTATTGTCCTCGTTTAACCTCTTTATTTTATATCCTTTCACAGGTATTATAATAATACACTTTTCTCAATTTTTTTCTTTAAACGTCTTTTATATATAAAGTACAGGGTAAAAATTGTTCACGGATATATATAGATATTTATATATATAATACATAACATTGTATACAAAATGTAATTGTTATAGTCTTTCCTATATGACATACGAATGTATTCGTTTATGGAGACCCCTCTTCTTACACCACCTGTTTTTCCCTTAAAATGAAGAAATGTATACAGAAATCGCAACTATAAGAAATGTGACTCATACATACAGAAATGTTATTTCCAATTCCTCATATTTATAATAGATTTACTAACTTACCTATAATTTTCTTACTTCAGACGTATCAGTTTACCGATTAAGACATACGGATAAGTCCAATATTCCTTGTCGTCTATTTTAGTGAGGAAAGGATCCTTACCTGCGTAATGACTTATTCCGGTCGTAAGTGACCTTCCGTTGTATCGTAACACGTTTAATAGGACAAACTCCTCAGGTATGGATTTAAGGACCTAGTGGACGATGGACGACTCGACACACTGGTGTATCAAAAACACACAGAATGAAAAGACTAAATATTTCACTCCAACGTACCTGCTTTTCTAAGGTTTTAAGGAAACTCAAGATTTAAAGAATGGGTGAAAAACTCTCCTTCTCTTTCTTCCTTTTTACTACTCCCAGTAGTTTACCGGTTTCGTAATTTCTTTCTAAAAATCAACGTGACGATAATCTTCTGTCCGTCGATTGTCTGAGACTGTTACTTTTTCTTTCCTCAGGAATCCTCCAATTAAAGTAAAATATGAAACGAAGCACTATATTTAAATCTGAAAGTAGACGTAAGTTGGGATGCATTATAGGATATTCTGTTCTCTTGTGACAAATGTTGTACCGTAAAGTTCATAGGTCTACTGCCAGGTAAACCTTATCTAGTGTCGAGACGAAAGACAGCAGTTTGTAAGTGTATGAGTATAACGTAGGTATACATCGGTCCCTGGGAAACGACCAGGTCAAAAGAAAGTGACCCTCCCTTTCCTTTTTCACCCCGTTCTCAAATCGGGTCTTTAGAAAGGGGGTTTAAGGGAAAAAATAAGTGAAAGAGATCTAATTTTTTAGTATGTCCCCAACTAGTCGTTCGTTGTAGGTAATTATTACGACGTCTCCTTTACTTGGACTTAGAGTAGTTGTACTTTACGTCGGAGGATAGAGCTTTTGGTGATAGCTAGGTACTTAAAATGAGGTTGACACAATGTCTATATACTGGTCAACCCAGTGGGTCTATCTCGGATTACTCTCCTCGAAGAAAAAAATAAAAGGTCGGAACCACATTTCTTTTTTCCGTTACAGAAACTCAGTACTATAGGATAATTTACGTTTTCCCTGGTTGTCAAAAGTGACAGGGGTCACTATAACATACGTCAAGAGAAATACCAAAGACTGTCTTCTAGAATTAATCTGGAATCTTTTCTGTTCAAGTAAAAAATCGGTTGAAACTTTCTGGTAGGGAGGGTGGATGATGAACTTTTAGTTATGAACATGTATCTCAAAACGGAAATCATCGAGGGTCTTACTATAGATATTACACGGTAGAGGGTGAGTGGACGTAGATCAAAAGTGATGGGGTTACAAAGAAACAAGTAGAAAGGCAAGTCAGCGAGTCAGTCCAGGTTGAGAAACTCTGGGGTACCTGACTTCGTGTTATCCGGAGGGACAGGTAGTGGTTGAGGGCCTCAAGTGGGTTTGAGTACAGGTAGCTCAGTCACTACGGTAGGTTGGTAGAGTAGGAGACAGCAGGGGAAGAGGAGGACGGAAGTCAGAAAGGGTCGTAGTCCCAGAAAAGGCTCCCCGGTCAAGAAGGGTAGTCCACCGGTTTCATGACTTAGAAGTCGAAGTTGTAGTCAGGAAGGTTACTTTTAAGTCCTGACTAAAGGAAATTCTAACTGACCAACCTAGAGGAACGTCAGGTTCCCTGCGAGTTGTCAGAAGAGGTTATGGTGTCAAGTTTTGTAATTTTTGATGTTATTTTCTAGGTCCGTCTGACGTAACTCTTGTGACCCTTTCTTCCTTAAAGTAGTCCTACCCTTCTCACTACGTTCGTTAACAGGAGAAGGTTGACCCTTCGGGTTCTTGCACAATTTCCTCCTCTGCCTTAGGGCCGACCGTCTTCCTACTCGTCGACGTTAGAAACTACGCGAGGACGGAGGGTACTTAAGAGGGGAGAAGACGACACCGACAACGGACGTCCATGAGAAGATGGAGGGGTGTCGACCAGTCTTCGGGGGAGAAGGGGTGACGTCTTCGAGTCGGACCTAGTCAGTAGGAGGGGAAGTGGTACAGGCCGTTACCTTAGAAGAGAAGGTTGAGGATAGGTTTAGATGGATCGGACCTCCATCTGGAATGAGTAGACGTCCGTGACTTTCCCGACTTGACACTTTCAATCTCGATTTCACATTCGTAAAGTCGGTCCGAAGACTCTCCTTTAGGTCCTTTAGTTCTGTTGAGAAGAGTTGAGGGTAGGTCGGACGTGAACAAGGGAGATTTGGGTCCGTGTTAGTATGTCTAGATTAGTGACCTAAGGTTCGTTGGTGAAAGGTTACCTAATCTCAATCGGACTTTCTCCCTTTACCAAAAGGTAGTAGTGGAGTGGGGGTTTCGTTTTTGGTGACAGCGATTCTATCGTACGTATCGACGGTCTCTTCCACCCATTCCACTGATGACATAGTGTCCATTCCAAGTCAAGTCAAGTCAAGTCAGCGAGTCAACACAGACTGAGAAACACTGGGGTACCTGGCGTCGTGCGGTCCAGAGGGACAGGTAGTGATTGAAGGTCTCAAATGGGTTTGAGTACAGGTAATTCAGTCACTACGGTAGGTTGGTAGAGTAGGAGACAGGAGGGGAAGAGGAGGGTGGAAGTTAGAAAGGGTCGTAGTCCCAGAAAAGTTTACTTAGTCAATAAACGTAGACCACCGGTTTCATAACCACAAAGTCGAAGTTGTAGTCAAGAAGGTTACTTGTGGGTCCTGACTAGAGGAAATCCTACCTGACCAACCTAGAGGAACGTCAAGTTCCCTGAGAGTTCTCAGAAGAGGTTGTGATGTCAAGTTTTCGTAGTTAAGAAGCCGTGATTCGAAAGAAATATCAGGTTGAGAGTGTAGGTTTTATTTAGAGACTCCTGTGGTGTAGGAGACGGGTACCTCGACCGAGAGGAAGATTGTATGGGACGACTAAGGTCTGACAGTCCTATCTTACCTGGTACATGGTGCACGAGACACCCCTGTAACGGTCGAAGAAGTAGGAACTGGTAAATTACTTAATTCCGAATTGACGAGGAAATTCTATAAGTTGAGACGGTATATAAATTTACTTCACCTTTTTTTTTATTTTATTTAACGGTGACAAGAACTTATGGTATACGTATGTGTAAACCGACAAAAGTGGATTAAGACTTGAGTATTCGTAAATAAGTTCATATACCGTTTTCGTACGTTACAAGTGAATATTACTCTTTTGGTGGGTGGTTTCTCAAGATAAGTCGTTTAAAATAAATAGTCAATCTTAAAACCTTTTGAAAAGACTGGAGCAAATTAGGGTGAACCAGAAGTCTATTAACACGACTTAAGTGTGTCCACATGTGTGTATGATGGCCTGGATAGTATATGTTTCATCAATACACTTAGTTACTGAATACACCTTATATTTAGTAGACTAAAAACTATTTGTTCAGTTAACAAGTCGGAGTTATATCTTCGCAAAGATAAATTATCGAATCTAAACACTGGTGTTGGGGTGGATGTGTACGGGTAATTATGTCCTTAGTCTAATAAGGAAAAAATTAAGTATAGTCCCATAAAGTGGTGTCTACAGAAGACTTTTGGACAAGCTATTAGTCTTTGGGAGTAAGTATAAGTGTGACGCAGAGTCAAGAAGGACGTACTGAAGTTGTGTAAAAGGGATTAACAAACCGTGAGAAGAAGAGGTTTCAAAGATTTCAATCGGGGTCGAAAGAGAGACTACTTTTGACGGATTTTATGATTCAATAAGAATAATTGTTACGTTAGCCTAGGTAGGTTAGTCGGTAACGTACTAGGAAGTGTGTTGTTTTCTATGAGTGTTCATATGGTATGGGTCGACGGAACTGATGAGTGTTCCGTTGACCGTCCCGAGGCAAGTTCTCGTTTTGAAAACGTCCAACAGAACAAAATTCGGACAAAAGGACAATTAGTTTGAAAACAATTAAAAAGATATTTGACTTAACTTACGGTCTCCCTGTTCCATCGCTTTGAATCGTTTCAAACCCTTGTAATTGTACGGTACTTAGACAATTACTTTCGACACTAAAGAGATGAGGACTACGAAGAAAAGGACTGATCCTTTAGAATTGTGTTAATGTTAAAGTTTTAGTCAGTTTAGAATCGTATCACTAGTAAAGTTCTAGTCAAATAAAGTGGGAACTACACCTGGGATTAGAGAGGTTTAGTGAAACCTAGTAAACCTAAATCGTTGACCAAACTCTAATTTTTAAAGAGTTATTACTTCTCCATCCACAAAGTATGATCGCTATTGTGTTACGATGTATGTCTCGCACACACACACACACACACACAATCAGTGACTCAGCCCAGACTGGGAAACGTCGGGGTACCTGACATCGTGTGAGGGGACGGGTACTCTAAGGGATCAGGTCTTGTGACCTCACCCATCGGAAAGGGAAGAGATCCCCTACAAGGACTGGGTCCCTAACTTGAGCCCAGAGGACGTAACGTCCGTTTATGAAATGGTAGACTCGGTGGTCCCTTCGGGGTGTACGTCCATATATCAAAGGGTTTTCTGACTTACAACACACCTTTATTTCTGCTGGGTCTACTCTTGTTTATTTTCGACGGATGAGACTCGAACGACCTCTTTCCCTCAATCGGTGGTAGGGTTCGTAAACTATCTCTGAGTTTCCGTCTGTCTCCACCCTTTTCGAAACGTTACTTTTTATAAAAAATTTCACCACGAAGGAGTTTTGACATTAAATTTTTCTATGTACATGGGAATCCAAGTGACGTCGTAATAAATGACGTCGGTTCTATACCTTCGTTGGATTAACAGGTAGTTGTCTACTTACCTGTTTTTTCTATACCATGTTTATGTGTTACTTTATACTGAGACGGTATTTTTTCTTGTTTTATTACCGTAAACATCGTTGTAACTACCTTGATCTCTAATGGTATGATTCACTTCATTCAGTCTTTCTCTTTCTTTTTAGGGTATATAGTGCAGATACACCTTACATTTCGTACTGAGTTTACTTGAATATATACTTTTCTTTGTCTGAGTATCTGTATCTCTTGTCTGGACACTAACAGTTCCCACTCCTCTAAACCTCTTTCCTATCTAACCCTAACCCTCGATAGTCTACGTTCGGTATTGTATATCCTACCTATATATTGTTCCAGGATGATATATCGCGTCCCTTGATATAAGTCATAAGACGCCGTTTTGTATTACCTTTTCTTATAAAGTAAAACTTTACAAATCCATTATACACATCCCGAAGAGTCCACCGTGACACCATTTCTTGGGTGGCCGGTTCCTTCCTTTGCGTTCTCAGTACCCAAGTTAAGGAGTCAGTCCTTCTAAGGGACCTCATCCTTTAACGTTGGGGGAGATCATAAGATCAGACCTTTTAGGGTATCTCCTCGGACCACCCGACCTTAGGTACCTGAACGTTTCTCAACCTGTGTTGACACGTATGTGTGTTATATACATATTGACCTAATGAAACGCCATGTCGTCTTTGATTGCGTTGTAACTCAGTTTGTTTCTGTTTGTAGAATACTAGACTGAATATACTTCCTAGATTTTTTTACCGTGTTTACTTGAATAAATTTTCTTTTTATTACGTTTTAACATTTAGTTGATATGAAGTTTTTCTTTTTTCGTGACGAGTGACTAACCTCCTTAGACTATCCCTTCTACCTAGTCGATCTTCCTCCCGTAGGCTACACTAACCAATACACTGGTGTAAACCGAAAAAGAGAAACCAGCATTCAACTTTCATGTCCGTATTTAATTCCTTCCACAGACTAACTATTTTACGACCGGTAAACCCCGTAGGACCTGATCAACGGCGTTCAACGTTAGTCTTAAGACAAAAATATATAATAGTCCGGTAACAGTCAAACATACAAGTTGTCTGTGTGTGACTTTTCAGAAGGAATTTGGACCGTTGTAATTTTACCGACACGATATGATTGTTTACCATGAAGGGTAGGTCAAACGATCAAATCGTAAAGAAACGATATTTACGATTTAGTTTAAATAGTTACATACAATGAAACTTCTTTCTATTTTGTGTTTACTTTACTAGTACTTTACGAGGTGGTACAAATGTTCTGTCCGGGGAATTGTAACGCCTCACAAGTAAAGGTGATAAGAAAGATGTGTGTTGTAAATGTTTTTATCCAAACTAGATCCATATTATTTAACGTTACAGAAACGATTTGGTCGATTTTCGGTGATTAGTATTTGTAATAAACGGAATAGTAAACCGTCAAAAAGGACAGTAGTAAAGTTACCGACATAATAAATCACTGTCGTATATAATTGGCGGAGACATTATGTCCGTCAAGAGACGATTAAACCCTAGAAGCACCAGAAAGAACGGAAAGTGAGACTGAAAATTTTTTACATAACGTGACTTGTAAGAACGTCCATTGAGGACGGTGTGTCAAGACTCGGTTACCTAGGACTTCCTATTTAAAATTTCACAAACACACCTCTTCATTGGTTCTCGGTCGTCTTGTCTCACTCTTCTGGGCGTCTCCAGTCATCCTCGGAAACCCAGAACGTGCAAGGTGGTAGTGGAGGAGACAAGGATTCGGGGAGGGAAAAGAAAGACCTGGAGTCCTGGAGACACGTTCCCCTCTTCTGGTTGTTCCCACGTCGTCGGAAAACGTTGGGACGGTGCGGACGGGGGACGGAAAGTACTTTCTCCGAGGACGTCCTCGGAGAGGACTTGTCTCGGACCGTCTCGGGAAGTTACACCTTTGGACCCGTAGAGCCACCCCACCCTTCGACGAAAAGGGACTGTCCGTCCCCGTCTGCACTGTTTCGAGGGTCTTCGGGACAAAGACCCAGATAAATTTGAAGTTTCCCTTACCCCCAGTCGGACGGACACTCAAACCCCGTTAGACCCGACGGGGTGTTGTCCACTCGACTCACACTCTCCACTGTAAGGACGATATGTCCCGAAGGGACCACCGAGTCATCATTTCTTAGGGTCGTTCTCTGGACCCAAGTTAGGGACCCACCCCTTCTAGGGGACCTCTTCCTTTTCCGACGGGTGACGTCATAAGAACGGACCTCTTAGGGTACCCGTCTCAGACCGCCCGATGTTAAGTCCCCCAGTGTTTCTCAACCTGTGTTGACTCACTAATTATGTATGTCTGTTTAGAAAGAGAGACCCATTCAGTATAGTAACACAAAGAGTAGTTCAAGGTTAAAATCTTTAAAGTATTTTAAACACACTTTGTGTTTCGACGGGTCCTTCTGGGATCAGGACAACCCCCCTCCTCGTACAAATTTTCGACACCGTGTCATTCGTCCCCGCCTCCAGGACTCCGTGCAGCTCAGACCCGGAATTCTTCTCTGGAATTTAATAATCATATTTTAATCGGTGTTCTGAAGTCCGAAGGGTCCACCGTGATCACCATTTCTTGGGTGGACGGTTACGTCCTCTATATTCTCTGCACCCAAACTAGGGACCCAACCCTTCTAGGGGACCTCCTCCTTTTCCGTCGGGTGAGGTCACAAGAACGGACCTCTTCGGATACCTGTCTCCTCGGATCGCCCGATATCAGGTACCCCAGTGTTTCTCAGTCTATTACTGAGTTCACTAAATCGTGTCGTGTCGGTGTCCCGAAATGTCCCTGGAAAGGACTCTTCTACGACTACGACCCTAAACGAAGACACAAAGGGACCCCCGAAGGGACCCGGGGACAGTCTCGAAAGTTAAGTTCAGGTAGACCCCACCCCGACTCCTTCAAGTAAAGACTACTCAAGGGAAGTACTACGTTTATAAGGACCAGAGGTGAACCTCTCCTAAGGGTGAAACTCTTGATGACTAAAAATGTTGGCCCGTCACACAGAGAAACTCTTTTTCTTGCGTCTTAAAAAAAGTGTAAAAATGTTTTAGATAAACGAAAAGGTGTAAAATGTCTCTTTGTGGTGTTCCTAGGGAGGACTCGAGAACCCTCCCCCCGTCGTTCACTCCCTGTGACTCCACGGTCAACGGGAACTCCCCCCAGTCCGGTGGTGTCACCCACGGACGAGATGACTAGGCGTCCCTTTCTCCTCTAGCCCAGTTAAGAGAAGTTTTTGAGTTACGAAGGGAAGCGGATCTTGTGGTCTTCACCAACAAAAGATAACAATGGTGTCCCTCTACCGTATTGCACATGTTCGGTAGTGACCCCGTGCCTCAACTCGGCAACGACCCCGTGATTCGATTCGGCAGCGACCCCGTGACTCGATTCCTCGAGTCTATAAGAGGAGCGGTACCTGAGACTTGAACCAGTCAGTACTTTGAGAGACCCGTAGGAACAGGAGGTAGAGATGTTACCTCCACTGGTCCTATGAAGGAAGGGCCGTGCCAAAACTCCTCAGTCACTGGTCATTTCCGACCGGTGATAATTATAATCGTCTTCTTCGTCGTCACACTATACCGAATGTCTTGACTGAGACCTCCGGCTCGCGAACTCAAGTCTAGGACCGAGAGGTTGGACTGGCGACACGTTCACATCTGTCTACTTCGTTGGAGAGACCCGGAACAGAAGAGTAGCTATTTCATCCTTATCGTAGAGGGAATCTCAAGAAACCCCCACTATACTTATAACATGTCTTTGTACGTATCACGGGTCACGTATCGTTCCGAGGTCTTTACGACCGACGACGACAGCACCAACGATACTAAAAGAGTAAATTCCTGGAATATAATTAGGAGTGACCAAGTCCTTCGTGTCTCCTTCGGGGGACTGAGGAGGGCAACAGGTGACGTCTTGTGTACCCCTCCTCAGATATTTCAAGAAAGTTTAGTTTTTGTTGTGACTCAACTTAGGGAAACAGGGTAGTTTTAGTTAGTAGCCTTGAACACTAAGTAAAACTGTGCTTAATTATTTTCATTAAAATACTTTTAGTTTCAAGTTGACCGGACAATCACGAAAGATAACGAAAAGTGAGTTTAAAATAGGTATGTAATCTCAACCTCCTTCCCCACAGTCGGTTTAAACGGGAAATCCAACTCGTTACTTAGCTAGATGGGTACTGATAACTGAACTACTAAAATACTTAAAAAAATTACACCGACTAGAACTTATGTATCTAGTAATTTTGATTGTTCCTCTTCCCCTCTGTTGTCAAAATCTCCACTAACAGTAAAGTAGTCGGTGGTCGGTTCACCGACGTCTATACAACTCTGGTGGATTGTTGACCGATTGTTAACAGTCACTCGGATAATCTCCGGTAGACATTTTCCTTAAGTTGATGTTTTACATTTTGCAGTTTTCTATCGTGTCTTGGGGCCGGTTTTTCCCAGTCGTCCCCGTGGGGAAACTATTCTCCGAGGAAGACGGGGTACGGGGTTGAAAGAAAGGGATAAATTAAAGGAGATTCCCGTTGATAAGTCTCCAGTGGTCACTTTAGAAGTCAGTTGGTTCTCGAAGTCAGACAATCTACGATCTTTTGTAGTAAATACGTCTTTTCTTCGTTTTTGTACTACTTAGAGACATTTCCCAAAGTTTTAATTTCAGGCAAGTAAGTTTTCGTACACATTATCAAGATTACCCGGTATTTACTAAGGTTGTGGTCCTGCCTTTCATAAAGTAAGTCGTGTAAACACTAGTGTACGTAACGTTTGACGAAATTCTGGACACAAAGGGTAACACGTTCCGTGTGTCGTACACAGGTTAATTTAGACCGGTTTAAATTTATACGACCATGGTGAAGTCCATGGTGTCTGATCTTCATATACCAGTGATTGTGGTAAGAGTGATTCCTTCTATACTATGGACCGTACGCAGACAAAATGTATTTGTCCAGCACAGAAGTGTTCCTCTGACCCTCGTGGAGGGTCTTTTCCTGACGGATCCTTGATCCCGACAGACCGCCTGTGGCAGTGTAGTTGTCGGGATATCCCACCTGTATCAAGTAGTACGAGGTGAGTAACAGGGAGATTAGGTATGGGTAGGATTTCTTTGTTTCATAGTACCGTCGTGGCATACCTCGGACAAAAGACGACCCTTAAAAGTCCTTCCATAAGATTTCTCGTCTAGAATTTTGATCAGGAACTTCGTACTTATCCTAACTCCACCACCATTTTGTCTTCCTTCTTATAAGGTTCGTTTCACTTGTGGTACTTGTTTTCAATCAAATAGTCCGTGTTTTCACGTTTAGTCCCACAGAGACAACGACAAGTCAGTGAGTCAGTCCAGGTTGGGGTACCTGACGTCGTGAGGTCCGAAGGGACAGGTAGTGGTGGAGGGTCTCAAACGAGTTTAAGTACAGGCAACTCGGCCACTACGGTAGGTTGGTAGAGTGGGAGACAGCAGGGGAGAGGAACACGGAAGTCAGAAAGGGTCGTAGTCACAGAAAAGGTCACTCAATCAAGAAGTGTAGTCCACCGGTTTCATAACCTCGAAGTCGAAGTCGTAGTCAGAAGAGTTACTTATCAGTCCCAACTAAAAGAAATCCTAACTGACCAAACTAGAGGAACATCAGGTTCCCTGAGAGTTCTCAGAAGAGGTTTTGGTGTCAAGTTTTTGTAGATAAGAAGTCGTGAGTTGGTAGAAATACCAGGATGAGAGTGTAGGTATACCCTATATATGGGGTTTCTGAATTTTTGTCCCTACGTTTTCTAATAAAAAGAAGGTATAAGTACCGTTTCAATTAGTGTTAACGGTTTTCCACCTTTAACTGTCTGTTTACCTAAAATTTTTTTTTTGCGTTAGATTTGTATGTTGTGTTATGATAAGTTGGAATTTTTCCTTCCACAAGAATGTGTATAATAATGTACCTACTTAGAACACCTGCAATACGATAGACTTTACTCGGATAGTGCTTTCCTGTCGATAACATATCGAGACGAGTATGTCATTATACTGTCATAATCTGTATACTGGTGTGGATGTCATTAGTCTGAGTCTTTGTCTTTCGTCTTACCCCGAATGGTCCCGACCCCCTCGTCCCTTTACCTCCTAATAACAAATCATGAATGACTCAAAGTCAAAATATTCTCCACTTCCCAAGACCTCCGTTTATTACCGCTACCAACGTGTCGTTGTGCCTCATGAATTACGGTGACTTAATCTGTGAATTTTTACTACTTCTACCATTTAAAATACAAGATACATGAACTGGTGTTATTTTTATTAAAAATTTCATGTTTGGTTTTTGGTAGTGTTGTTACGAGACTTAAGTTTGTAATTGAAAATTGATGGATCCGTAAATATGAGAGTTTTTATAACCTGTAATATAAACGTGACACGTTTAAACTTTATAATTATACTGTAATTAAACTGTATAGTTTAAACCCTTTATACTTAGAGGGGATTTTAAACCATGTATTAGTTGTTGGTATATTAAAATCCCAAGTTCGCGGTTTACTCGACGTTTGAGTACCGTCGTAACTGTCTGTTTGTTTTTAAGGGTAGTAGAAACAGTTATTAAAGGGTTAACATGTCGTGTACGGAAATCGCTTGTAACTTAATAATAAAAAGTTATGTGCCGGTATTTAAATTTTAAACAGAATACAATAAAGGAACTTTAAGTTCGAGAAGTTACCAGCATGGTCGTGATTAAGACTGTTTTTCTTACTTTTATTTATTTAAACCTTTTCTTCAATCTTCACCGTGGTAGAATTCTTAGTTCACTTAGTAAATAGTTACTAAAGAGAAAAATCCGATTTTCTATATATATATATATAAAACATTTAACATTCCGGATAGAGGAAGTTAAACACACAAGACTCTTGTGTAGGGGCACTGAGATTTAGTAAAACCTTTATTCACGGATATGTTTTACGGATAAGTGTCCTTTACGTCGATGGAACACAATACTTACAGGTCAAAGGGAAATCTTCACAATACTGACCTACGAGTCTTTTACAGAACTCAGACGACCAGACGTCAGGAGGAAACGATAATGTCACTGATGGTATCAGAGTAGTGGTGCGGTTCACAGACGTCTCGGAGGAGTAGGGTCCGTGCCTCGGGTAAACGAGTGTCTACTTGTACTGCGACTCTTCGTCCAGGTCCTACCCGGCGACGACGGAAGGTTCGTGGGTCGGATCCCTTGGAAGACGACCTGCCTCTACACGCCATCGACCTCCGACGGGGGTCTCCGACTCTTTGGTGGAGATGAGGCTGTGTCTAAAATGGAGGACTTTGGTCAGAACTTTTTACCAGTATCATAACTCGGAACCCAGTGACTTTCGAAGGTCTCCACAGTCTTAGTAAGTTAGAAACCAAGGGACCTCTTACCTTATTGAAGTAGGACATTCATATGTGACAACGTCTTCTTCTATACTTATACTCTTCTTTACCCATGTTTTCTACCTGATAAGGTTCTGTGTGCACAGATAGTTTATTTCTCTTCTTTTGACTCCCGACCTTTTTATAGTAGTTTGTATGACCTCGGTATATTTTGTACTACGGAGAATAGTTTATGTGTAAAAACGAGAAGCTTGGAAAGGTCGTCCCTGTGTCAGACAGAGCTACGGACACGGTTCCAGCCAGACACTTTTGTCCCAACACTTATTGTCTCCCTTCGAAGGACGGTGAGGGGGTTAGGACCTTTCTCTGGTTCTCGCTACACTCCTTCCCCCGTAGGTGACTCCGACAGTCCTCACGATACCGAAGTCTCCGGTCGAGACACGGGTGAAAGTGTCATAATGAACTGGGGTAAACGGTCTTACTTGTTCTTTAAACTCGAGCCTTCCAACGAAGGGGAAAGTCGGTCGTAGAAGACCCCCACTATCTACGTACCCGTCGACGGCTCCTGGAGACTTCTCCACCCCGAGGATCGTAGGAACACCTTTCTGAAGGGGTTCAGTCACGAGTTTCCAAATGGGGGTTGTGTGTGTGTGTGTGTGTGTGTGTGTGTGTAGAAGGCTCTTTCTTATCCTATCGTTCTTAATCTACCCTATTTTAATATTACGATCTTCTTCGTAGGGACGATATTGTTTCTACGCAGACCTTCTGTCCGGTTTCTTAGACGAGACTAATGACGGAGGACGTCTCCAAAACCACCCTCTGATTTTGGAGACCGAAAGGTAAACAGAGGTCTGACATTACCTACATTTCTCCCCTTTCTTCACACGACACAGGGATTGAGTCAAGAAGATCCCAAAATACAAATTACGGTTATGAGGAAAAGATAGAAGGTCGGTGTGTTTTACCATGAATAATTACTCGAGAGTTTAATGTATTTCTCTCTAGACTTCTCATCTTTGATTTGGTAGGTTCCGTTCGGACACCGCGACACCGAGACTCATGTCTTACCGTAGACAGACGTTCGCTCCTCCCGGACGAACTACGTCGGTACCTTTGGTACCGGTCCCCTCTCCCTCTTCTACGGTCTTATTCGTCCATTCCACTACGCCTTTTCCTTGTTAGGAGTCTTCCTTCTATGAGTCGTAGGGACTTGTGTGTGTGTCTGTGTATGTGGGAAGGGACCATGGGATTTGGCACGTTGAGACTAGAGGGTCAATATTACGACTCAATATTTTAGAATCAAGGGGTGTAATCGTTTACACAAAGACAAACATGTACATATACAGATATATATATATATATTCGAATTATTTATTTTTGTTTATTAAAACGTTGTACATCTTCAGGACCCGGAAGTTAGGAAATACGACTAGGAGACTCGTAGGAGGAGGAAAGGTCTACCATGGTTAATTCTCGTTCTGGGAGTAGGATTGTCTACAATTCGTTTATTTGGGTTAGACTCCGAAATTACTTGTTTTGGTCTGTGTAAATGATATGGGTTCTCTTCGTTCTTATTTATATTACATATGTCACCCGGTGAACCCAATTGAACGTCGACTGACCCCGAAACTGGACACCGACACTAATCAACGTTGAAAAGGGTGCATAAACATTAATCGTGTTCTCTCCGACTCTGTGACGCCTCGTGTTAGGATTGGAACCTTAGGAAGGTGAGGGAAATGAAAGGAAGTACAACGAACCTCTCCGTTAAAGGTAGAGATTTTGCGAAACGAAACGAAGGTGACCTTACCCTTCGTAACGAAAAATTCTAAGATTAGTTATTACTAGCCGTTGATTCGCACGTCGAACAAGAAACAGTTCTTTTATACAGTCAAAGCCCGGGGAGACCCGAGAGGTACTCATCTACTCATGTTGAATGAGCGTCCAACACAGAGTTTCCCGATGTAAGTCCTACTGACCCGTGTCACCTCTTGTGTGGAGTCCGGAAACTTGGTGGAGGACCCCGGGGAGACTCGGGAATGTAAAAGGACTTGTTGTCCACCGTCATTTCTGTGTGTAAGACGTCCTCGATTAATTCCAAAAGATAAAGTCTGCCCCAACGTGTTTACGACGAATTTTCTTTCCTAACCATCAAATTTTTTTGTGTGTGTGTGTGTCGGACTAAGTTCAAAGGGACGTGTGCGACAGGACAAAGACGTATACAACGTGGATCAATAAGGTAGGGGTGGTCGAGGAACAGAATAAATTTCTTGAGTGGAACACTATTTTTATCAAGGGAATAACGCCTCTGGAGTCGTAACCGTTTGTTGTCTGGAGATTGGTGACTGAGGGGGCTGTGTGTGTTCGTGTGTGTCTCTACGTGTGTGTGTGTGTGTGTGTAATTGCGGATTGTGTAGCTTCTCTCGAACTCGAACAGTTTTCGTGTCTAAGGTTTCGTCGTTTCGGTTCCCACCGAAACACTCTTTCGACGGTATAATACCCTTGTAAACCAAAGACTTGACGGAACTTTACCACTGGAAAAAAGATAACGGTTTATTTGTAAGACGTTCGACGTGACCACACCTTGTTTTCATAATAGACTATCAACTAGTACACCTAGTTTCTTGACAGAGAATCTAGGAAAGGAGTAAAAAACTGGTCTTTTTCCGTAAATAAACTTAAGACTCTCCTTTGGTCAGGCGAAGTGAAAATTACATGTAAAGTGAAATCTTTTATATATAAAAATTCTCTTGTGTCGTGTGTCGAGAGGAGACTTTTCTCTGTCTGAATTATTTTGTGGTTCAGGGTCCCTTAGATGTACTGATTAAAACATAATTTTTTATGACTTCTGCAGACAAGGTCACCCTTGACAGGGGTTGATAATCATTAACGTTTGTAATCAGTACTTCTGTACCTTTTATGTTAGACATCGAGTAGCTCATGTAAGATGGGTTTTTATTTTAGATACCTTGAGCCATAGTGGGTGAAACGACGTCACGCGGTGGGTCATTACGTCAGGTTAAAACATCCGTTTATACGGGACAAAATGACTAAGTGGTTCAAGAGGGTCGTCGAGAAACACTCGTCGTGGGAGATGTGATTCGTCTTGGTGTACCGGTCGGAAGAAAAAGGAGACAGATAAGATACATCGGACTTTAGTGTCTCTATTCGAGACGAAAATAATGATACCCAAGTTCCCTTTCTTTCGGAGGGAGACCACGGAGTCTGTCATTTCTTAGACGAACGTTACGTCCTCTGGTCCCAAGTTAGGGACTCAGTCCTTCTAGGGGACCTCTTCCCTTACAATTGGGTGACGTCACAAGAACCGACCTCTTAGGGTACCTGTCTCCTAGGACCACCCGATGTCACGTACCCTAGTGTTTCTCAGTCTGTGCTGACTCGCTGATTGTGTTTACTTTCTTTTCCTCTGGAAATTCTCACTATCCCCTGCACATTTATTAGTCGTTACTTCAAACGATAAAACGTGAAAACACAGAGCCAACGGTCTTTCATCTCCCCTGGGAAGGAGTACCCAATTACACTTTAGAGGGTTCGAGTGTCTCTTACTTGTACAATTTCAAAAGGGTTGTAAGTAGACTGAACCAGAACGGTTCACCTTTCATTAACAGGAATCTCGGTTATAGAGGCCGGCACAAGTGTAAGGTGCGTACGCGGTTCGGTCTTTACTTCGAGAAACATTCAGAAGGGAGGCGGAGGGGTCATACAGATAGGTGTTTTACTGGGTACTAAGGACGGACTGAGAGATTTATGTCATGAACTGCTTCATTGAGGATAAGTAGGAAGATCTAAATGATTCCGCAGTCAAGGAAGGGGTTTAACCGAGAGGGAAGGACGTGGATTTAGTTTAGGACGAAGCCTACTAAAGGTATTGGGTGCCACGAGTAGAGATAATGTCGTTTCAGTGTTAAATACTATTACCAGATCAATGTACGGAGAGAAGACATTCTTTGACACTCGAGGAACTTCTTGTATTGACATAGTAAAAAGAAAGAGAGGAGGCACACGGGTTTGGTCCACAAACCGTCTACCTACCTCCCTACCGACACACCCATCTCCCTGGTAATCCTCGTAGGGTCGTTCTCCCGGGACCAAAGGGGACAGGACGTCTGAACGGTTCCTGTAGGTAGGTGTAGTGTCGACAGTACTCCTGCAAGAAAAGTCGGCGTAACGAACCTGCTAAGAATTCTTGTTTAATAAAAAAAAAATTCGTTTAAATTAAATGTAAGTTTCTGTCAGAGACTTGTGATTGGGAACTTCCTTCAGAGATCCTTTGTCGAGATTTAGTACTTTCTGAACAGAGACTCCGACCTGGTGTAAATTTAAGGTTTAGTTTGTCGGACGAGAAGACGGGGGTAAAGAAGTACAGCGGTTGCTTACATCGAGATGACAGCAGAGTTTTCGGACCAAACTTAAGAATGTCCACTTTGCACGGACGGATTCGTTAATCTCCGTGAACTAGATGACTCTAATTACCGGAGAAAACCCTGGGCCTTATTAAATTTAGGGTTTTCTTCCTCCGGTCTTGCAAGTGGGCGTCTTTGGGAAGTAGGGAGTGGCATGTGAATTTTACGGTCGTCAGTCAAGACCACCCACGGAATGTGTGCTAGGTTTATCTCAACCGTCTATTTTATGTCCTAGGAGTCTATATAATCGGAGTCTATTTATTATTTATCAAAAACATTCATACTGGGTAAGTTGTAAACTCTACATGAGTGTGATTTTTTTTTTTAATAAGTAACGAGTGGATTTTGAGTTTACAGTGACCCACGGGACGTCAAAACACGTCATTTAGACGCCAGGATCGAGTTTCGGCGTCGCAGGCCACAGAGTAGACTTTAAAGACATAGTGGCTCTCAATTTTCTTTTCAAGACCGTAGACTGAACCAGAACGGTATACCTTTCATTAACATGAATCACGAGACAGGTGTGACTGGCAGGGACTCCCTCCGACGTTGGGGGAGACGGGAGGATCGTAGTAAGGTTTCGGTCGAACTCGAGTACTTTAACCTTACACAAACGACTACATTCAGTGGGATTTAAGAGGGGTTTGGTAGTAGACTCTTAGTGATTTTTACTTTTAGGGTTGTTGTTAGGACACGTATCGGTACGTTTATCTTTTTGAAGTCCCTTTATACGTCTTGGAAACAAATATTAGTAAAATCCAAAACACTGGTGTCAAGGATGTTAGGGTACCGTCAAAGATCTGTGAGAATACGGCTAATAGAAGAGACCGAGGGTCATGTTTGCACGTCCCAGACCTGATCCCCTTCCGTTTCTTCCGCACATCCCACATACCCAATTCCTCCCGTATCTCAGGACCCGGTCCACGTCTTGGTCGTGAACTCTCCCTTCGGAGATTAAAATACGGGACCCTCGGAGTGAAAGGAGAGGTATTAGGACTGGGACGCTTATATCCAATAACGAGAAGTTGGATTTACCAAGCCCTCTGTTTTTTTCTGGTAAAGATGATGGTCGTAGTCCCGATAGAGATCCACCCTTGTTAGGGTTATATACTCCTTCCCCCAAGGTTAGAAATCGTTTGTGTAATTTATCGAGAAGTTCCTGTCTCTTTACATCATTGGTCGTCCTTCAGGAGGTGTGCTTCAGGGACAGAAGTAGTGGAGGACCTTGTGTCCTCGTATACCGAAGTGACGGACCCCAACACCCTTGTTTCGTCACGTCTAAGCCCCCGAATTCGTTATCCCAGACAGTGTGTTGAAGACTGCGGCCTTCAGACTCTTGCTTTACAGGTGTCCGAACCAAAGAGGACTCCCGACACTCCCCGTTAGAAACGGCCGGAGACAGGGCCGAAGACCGCCGAGCGACTGGTGGAGATCGTGGCACGGAACAACTTTGTAGTAGGTCGGAGACGGAAGTAGTAGCGCACTGGGAGAGGGACGCACGTGCAGATAGACGTTGAAGGGACAAAAGTACTGTGGTCATATGACCCAATTCTAGGTGGGAGCACTGGAGTAAAATTGGACATGCACAGACGAGTCAGAAGGTCAGCACAGGCTGAGAAACCTTGGGACATCTGACTAAAGGATGAGTTCTTATGACCCCAGCTAGTGGTAAAGGAGGAAGTCCCCTAGAAGGGCTGGGTCCCTAGTTGGACAGGGAGGCCACAGAGAATGTGACAGTCCGTCTAAGAAACGGTGGTCGAGGTGGAGACTCAAAGGAGAGATTCCTGGGATGGGGTTTATTCCAGTGTGAGGCTCCAGGACCCCCTACCTTGTGGTTGTGTACTTAAACTCACCTGTAGTTACTTGGGTATTATCCTACTGAGATGTGTCTAACCAGTTCCTGTGACCAACTGTGAGTCCCAGGGAGCCCGTCCACGGACAAAGGGAGTCTAAAGACGTAACAGACACCCATAGCACGATAGAAGGGAGGTTGGGGTTTGATTGTGGAAAGAGGTTTCTAGGGGACCTCTTCCCTTCCCGTTGGGTGAGGTCATAAGAAAGGTCCTCTTAGGGTGCCTGTCTCCTCAGTCCGCCCAATGTCAGGTACCCCAGCGTTTCTCTGTGTTGACTTCGTTGAACCACACGTGGTTAGTGTCATACATAACATGTGGGAGATACGTGTGGACACACGGGGAGAGACGTCTTCTACCGGGACCTCGTCGTCTTTTCTGTACTATTGGGTGGGACCGAGACACTCGCTGGTGCGAGTCGTACGCCTGCGGGGGCTCTGAGCGAGGAGGACGGAGTCATGACGCCGTGACCTTGAATCACTTGAAGTCCTTTTGAAGGAAGAGAATTTAAAAAAAAAAGAGAAAAGGAACAAACAAAGTAGAGTTAGTAGTGAAGGACCCTTTTACCTTAATTTCATAGTTTCAGAGTTTAGAGTCTTGCAAAATACAAAAAAGTCTTCGCTACTCCTTTCGCTACTGGTCGGGAGGGAGGGACCAGCGTTCCCTCTAACCACCTTCAGCCGAGTACGGGTGCAAACCCGGTCCAGAGATCTCCTATGAACCCTGTCCCCCAATCCCCTGGTTCGGTTGCAGACTTCCCAGTCGATGTCAACGAAAGTTGGTGCACTGTACCTCGTGGACTTCGTCCTCCCGACGTCAAATCCTCGTAGGGTCCTCTCGCCCTTCTGTCCAGTTCCCCTTCCCCTTTTCTTTCTTTCCTCCCCCTCGACCCTTCATACTCAAACTCTATTCTAAGAAAGGGTCGTAACGACACACTGGAGCCCTTTTCGTGAAGTGGAGACACGACACGAATCGGGTGGTCCGAGGAGACAGGTACCCCTAAGAGGTCAGTTCTTATGATCTCACCCAACGGTGCGGGAGGAGGTCCCCTAGACGGTTTGGGTCCCTACCTTGGGTCAGAGGGCGTAATGTCCACCTAAGAAATGGAAGACTCGGTGGTCCCTTCGGGTTCTTAGGACCTCACCCATCGGAAAAGGAAGAGGTCCCCTAGAAGGGTTGGGTCCCTAACTTGGACCCAGAGAACGTAACGTCCGTCTAAGAAATGGTCGACTCGGTGGTCCCTTCGGGTGAATTGGAGAGACGTAGGGTGCAAGAGACAAATATTTCACTCTGTTACTGTCGGCGGGGAGTCCAAAGACGACGATGACGATGACAACGACGATTCAACGAAGTCAGCACAGACTGAGACACGCTGGGGTATCTGTCGTCGGGTGGTCCGAGGGGGCAGGGACCCTAAGACGTCCGTTCTTATGACCTCACCCAACGGTAAAGGAAGAGGTTACGTACGTTCACTTTTCACTTTCACTTCAGCGAGTCAGCATAGGCTGAGAAGCGCTAGGGCACCTGACGTCGGATGGTCCGAGGAGGCAGGTACCCTAAAAGGTCCGTGCTCATGACCTCACCCCACGGTAACGGAAGAGGCGGAGTCCAAAGATCTTGTAGTAATATTTTGCGGAGTGTCACGCCGTCCGGATTAGGTTCTCTAACGGTCCCAGGCGAGGGAAAGACTGAAGACTTTCAGTCGAGGGAAAAGAGAGAAGGAGACTTTTCAGGAACTCTCTTCTGAGGAAGGATTGTCTCCGAAGACCTCCTGCCTCCTCCTTGTCGCCTTCCGGACCCGCGCCCTCCGCCTCTTCGTGCCTCGAGGCGCCCGCCCACCACGACAGGTACCAGGAGGGAGGTGCCGCCCCTCTTCCCCGACTTATTGGCGCGTCGCCCCTGACCCCCGGTTCCCGCGTCGCTCGAAAGGTCTTCGCACGCGTTACTCTCGGTTTCCACGACTCGTTTCAGACACCGTTTGCTGCACGGGCCTTGCGCCCACCAAAAGCGTCGGGCCCCTTTCGTCCGCGCCGCGCTCGGGCCGGCTGCGGTCCACCGCGGCGCGTCAGTCCGTCGGCTTCCGCCGCCGGCCCTCCCCGCGCCAGGGCGTTCTGCCCGGGGGAGGAGCCTCCGTGTCTAAGACGGGGTAGGTGTCCCGCAGAGACGGGAGGGCAATCGTAAACGACTCGTTTAGTTGTAGAAAATAAAAGATTGTGAGCTGGGCGTTGTCTCTACATGTTTGTTTTGCACTACATGCGTTCTGACTGCGAAAACAGCCAAAAAGGAATCAATTTTTCCCTCAACTTGACGAATCCTCCTTTAGTTTTGCTATACTTTCATAAGATTTAACAATGAGACCGGACACCAATATCAGACTCAACTTGTTAATTGTAAATATTCCACCTTATATTTTTTGTATTTCTTGATCGATTTTTATTTTTTTAGTATACCGTTACTTTACTTAGTATTGGGTGCGACACTGGGTCCTTAAGGTGAGAACCACCCCCTTCACAACCACAGGTTTATTTTGCTCGTACGTCGTTCTCACGAGTTTATTCTAAGTAAGTATTATCGGGTTTGGACCTTTGTTAGGTTCGCAGACAGTTGTCTTACCTACCTGTGTAACGGCATATAAGTATGGTGTCTCAGCGAGAGTCTTTATTTTTCCCTCCTAGGCAGCTATGACCGTTGTCGTACCGAAATACCTTTCGCTTTCCTCGGTCCCGGTCCATGGTTTGTGACTGCGACTTACAAGGCACCAGGGTAAAACTACTTCAGGACCTTCTCCACGAGTTTAGATGTCGCTATCCTTCGTCAGGTCGCCCCGGAGACACCCACTGCTGACGGACCTTTTCCCCGTACTGTCTTGAAAGACCTTATTGCCTTTGCAAGGTCAAGAACTGAGGTCACAACCGATGTGTCCAGGCGTATTCCCACATGCATAAGTACCATACGTGAAGCCATTTTACACACACAAAGTGATGTCCTTTAATACGGAGTTAAAATTTTTTTTCTGTCTTCCTCTCTTTTTCCTTCTGATCAAGGTGAGGACGGAAAGGACACACAAGGATATAGGTAAAATGTTAAAGTCATTAAGGAGATTACACTTCTTATAAGGAGATTACACTTCTTATACCGGATAAAGACCGAAGACAGGGAGGACAAGGTAAAAAATTTTTTATTAAATCGATTTCTGAAGTAATCAAAATAAATTCACGAATACGAGGGTCGATTACTTAACAGGTTTCGGAGTAGTGTGTTAAACGTAAAGTGAGTAATCTTTGAATTGACAGTTCGGCAACTTTACTAGGAATAACAAAGAGGATTAACGACAATCCTTCTCGCGACCTTAATGTACACCAAATGATCTGTGTGCTGTTATTACTCCCTGTTTATCTCAACAAAAGGGACTTTAACAAGGAGTCTACGTCCTTCCCCGTACCAATTCGTTACGACGGGACCCGTGCAGACTTTCCTTGTCTTCGTCCGAAGAGACCCATGGAGCTGAACGGTTAAAACAGAAGTCAGAGAGACACGGTGAGGGGAGTCCGTGAACCCCGGAAGCCTCTCGCGAAATGAAGAACGGCGGTAGGATTACGAGAGATACCTCTTAGACCACAACCAGCAATGAGGGGGCTACTTTACGGTTAACCTAGGGGTAAACGGTCAGGAGGGGTCCCAGTCCCTAAGTTCACAACCTCTCAGTGCCAGTGACACAAGTCCCGGGTCCGTGGCCTGTGGTCCCAAACATTGGTTCTTGAAATTCCCGTCACCACATTACACCCACGAACCTTGTTCTATGGATTGTTCCCCGTGCACCCCCGGTTCGGTTTTGATTTCTGGGCTCTCGTCCCCGATTCCACCCTGGGAAAAGAAGGTGGGTCTCCCTCCCTTAAAAAGGGGGTATGGTAGGACGATATGGGTCTCTTTGATAAACATTAGACGTGTTCAGCGACGACTCCGATCGTTACGGGGTCTACACCGAGACCTTCTAACGGAACGAGAAGGGCAGTCGTGGGGGTGAAACTCACAGGTCGACACTACTTGCGCTCCTACACCTACCAGGTGAGTAGAGGTGTGTCTTGAATGTAGGATTGGTTCCTCCCATGCTGATACGGTCCTTCGATTCGGGAGAGGTAGTCTGGGAGAAACCCTTCGGCGGAGGACAAACCGGCAAGGAGGCTTTCCGACAAAAACTAAGAGTAGGAAACTCAACCCTCTAGGAAAGGGAGGTTACGGGAGGTTTTGTGTCAGGAACCTAGTTCAAAGTAGTATTAATAGTGTGTACGTCTCAAACATACGTGTGTATACATATGACGTCTGAAATCTTTTTTAGTAGTGTTGTTGAGTCATTCGAACGTCGGAGTCAAAGGAGTAGACATTCTATTCTTATTGTTTCCATAGGTGGAAGTCCCCAACGGCACTTCTACTTTATTTCTTATGAGTAAACAAATTACGGGGACTCTATAAGATAAAACGATTCTTAACTCCCATGGTGAAGGTGAGCACGTGCAACTAATGTCTCCACTTCTGTCTACTCTTCTCAAGTCAGCCGTGGGTTTAGAGTCCAACCAGGTTGTCGGAGGGTGGTCCGAGGACCTTCGAACAAATCCGAGGAGGGTGTCTTTAGATATGCCCTGAATGTACGGAGACGAAGACCTAGTAGAGGGCCAGTGGAGAGGTGTATGAAGAATACCCTCTGTGATCAATACATTTTTCTCTCAGATTTATATGTCTTAAAATTCCCTCACCCGAGTGTTCCCTCTCCCAACGAAGACGACAACGACGATTCAGTGAAGTCAGCACAGGCTGAGACACGCTGGGGTATCTGCCGTCGGGTGGTCCGAGGGGGCAGGGACCCTAAGAGGTACGTTCTTATGACCTCACCCAACGGTAAAGGAAGAGGTTACGTACTTTCACTTTTCGCTTTCACTTCAGCGAGTCAGCACGGACTGAGAATCGCTGGGGTACTTGACGTCGGATGGTCCGAGGAGACAGGTACCCTAAAAGGTCCGTTCTCATGACCTCACCCCACGGTAACGGAAGAGGCTCCCTCTCCCATATATGTATATTAATACTGACCAAGTGTAACAGCATCCCGTCTTTAGTTACATTGTAACATTTTGTTAAAAGAAGGTTTATTTTTATTTAAATTTTTTATTTTCATTTATATATCTTGAAAGTCGAGTCAACGAGTCAGTGCAGGTTGAGAAACATTGGGGTACCTGACGTCGTGTGTCCGAAGGGACAGGTAGTGGTTGAGGGCCTCGAAGGAGTTTGAGTACAAGTAACGTAACCACTACGGTAGGTTGGTAGAGTAGGAGATAGTAGGGGAAGAGGAGGACGGAAGTTAGAAAGGGTCGTAGTCCCAGAAAAGTTTACTCAGTCACGAAAGTGTAGTCCACCAGTTTCATAACCTAGAAGTCGAAGTCGTAGTCAGGAAGGTTACTTGTGGGTCCTGACTAGAGGAAATCCTACCTACTGAAACTAGAGGAACGTCAGGTTCCCTAAGAGTTCTCAAAAGAGGTTGTGGTGTCAAGTTTTCGTAGTAAAGAAGTCACTAGTAGAAAGAAATACCAGGTTGAGAGTGTAGGTATGTACTGATGACCTTTTGGGTGGAAACTGATATACCTGGAAACAGTCATTTCATTACAGAGTCGAAAAATTATACGACAGATTCAAACAGTATCTTCAAATACCACTCATTTTCACAGTCATTACTTGTAGGAACAGAATAAAGACTAGAGTCTCCATTATGAAAGTCGAAAAGGAATAACTCATTCTACAAACGACACCCAACAGTATATACCCGATATGATACGACTCCATAGGGTTAAGACCTCTCAAATATAGAATTTACCCACAACTTAAAACGGTTTTTGAAAAAGACGTAGATAACTCTACTAGTATGCCAAAATAAGAAGTTAAACAACTACACCACGTAGTATAACGAAACGTCTATAACTTTTTAGGAACGTAGGAACCCGATTTAGGATGAGCTAGTACCACATACTCGGAAAATTATATGACAACCCAATCCTAACGATCATAAAACAACTCCTAAAAACGTAGATACAAATAGTCGATATAACTGTACACTAAAGTACCTTAAGAAACCACCAGGTCACCAATCCTGAGTCGTAAAAGTGACGGTATCGGTCCCAAGTCAGGGACCGACCCTCTTTACTCTAAAGGGTTCGGTACACTGTACCAGATAACAATACACAGATGTTAAATTTTTTTTTATAAAGTTCTGGAGTTTTACGAAGTTTACTAACGGAAAGTTTTTACTTTAGTACTCCCTGGGCAAAAGGAGACGAAAAAAAGAAAAGGAGGTCGAAGTAAAAATTTATTCATGTATAACAAAAGTATTAAATTTTTTACATCGTATCAAATTTTTAAGTTCGTTCAAAACGCTGTGAGCACTTTGTTTTTAGTGATGAAGACGGAAAGGACGGAACCGGTTCTTTGTGAGAGTCTTATGTCCTCAGATTCCGACTCCAACCCCGAGATCACGTTGACTGGAAGGACGTTTTTAACTTACCGTCACCCCCTTTCGACCTGGAAGGTGTGTTTTAGAGTGGTTCCAAAAATAACGAATAACCGTTTAGGCCGAAATATATAAAATAAACGAAATGGGTGAAAAATTTTAACAAATAAATAAACTTCACCTGTTAAAACGGTGTATTTTGATTTTTTACTGGACCGGTAGTCACTACTGGACCTAATCAGGTTCACTTCTGTACTTCCAGTTCCCGTGTTACGGTTTCGTGTCTTTGTTTCGAAGACACCTCCGGTGGACACCCGGAGGGTCCACCGTAGTCACCATTTCTTGGACGGACGGTCACATCCAATCTGTATTCTCTACGTCAAAGGTAGGGACCCAGTCCTTTAGGGGACCTCCTCGCGTACCGTTGGAGGAGGTCACAAGAACGGACGTCTTAGGGTCCCTGTCTCCTCGGACCGCCAGATGTCAGGTACCCCAGAGTTTCTCAACCTGTGTTGACTTCACTGAAACGTACGTGTGTGTGTTGTCCCCTGTGGACGTCTAGGCACTCCTGACACACTTGTGCGAGGTGTTCCCATTCCTACTCGAGCTCCTCACTCAACCAATCACACGTCGAGAGGTTCATTTTAATCTTGGGGGCCTGACGACCCGACTCTGGAATGGGACGAGTCGGGTACGAGCGGTCCAGATAGTCCCCCTCGACCTGGACCTTGAAGGTTCTCGCCTTGTGTTCTGGAGTGTGGTCTTGATGACTGGTCTAGATGCTCACTCGTCTAGGGTCACTACGTGTCCGTGTAATCGCATACTTTCGCGGCGGTATTCGTCGACCGGGTACCCCCACGAGTGGGTGACTACTAGTCCGGACGTATAGGTACATAACGGTATGACCAAAAAGTGTCGGAGGGGGTCGGGATGTCGTCTCCCTATTCTGACAACGATGTCCGGGACAAAATGTTTCCTTCTCTTACTAAGTGCTCCNTACGTGTGTGTGTTGTCCCCTGTGGACGTCTAGGCACTCCTGACACACTTGTGTGAGGTGTTCCCATTCCTACTCGAGCTCCTCACTCAACCAATCACACGTCGAGAGGTTCATTTTAATCTTGGGGGCCTGACGACCCGACTCTGGAGTGGGACGAGTCGGGTACGAGCGGTCCAGATAGTCTCCCTCGACCTGGACCTTGAAGGTTCTCGCCTTGTGCTCTGGAGTGTGGTCTTGATGACTGGTCTAGATGCTCACTCGTCTAGGGTCACTACGTGTCCGTGTAATCGCATACTTTCGCGGCGGTATTCGTCGACCGGGTACCCCCACGAGTGGGTGACTACTAGTCCGGACGTATAGGTACATAACGGTATGACCAAAAAGTGTCGGAGGGGGTCGGGATGTCGTCTCCCTATTCTGACAACGATGTCCGGGACAAAATGTTTCCTTCTCTTACTAAGTGCTCCTACTCGCTGATGTCGTTTCGGGAGATCGAACAACCAATCCCTCGTCGGGACCCCACGGTCAGACACTGAGGTGTAAGTCCTCAGAGAGGTGATATGTACGGACGAAGAAACACGACCTGAAGTCGAGTCCCTTAGTCCAGTACAGTCAATGTCTACCGGGTACGAACAGGAACATCTCCCAAAGGTAACTACCGTCGTGCTGAAAAGGGTAGAATTGGTAGAAATAGAGTAAGTGTGAGATACAGGTTCCGACAGGTACGGAAACCCACCTCACTCCGTTCAAGTGAGAGAGTGTTTGTAAATGACTCTTGGGTTTATCCACCTGAGACTTTGTGAAATTACTCTTATTGTCTCCGACGTCGAACAAGGTTTTATGTGTAAGGTAGAAGAAAGAGTCATTGTTTTGGGGTCGAAATTAACTCCACCATAACATGGACCCATTGCTGATGGAGGTTTGGATGGAACATCGATCTGTATTGGTACATTAGTTCATATTACTCTCTCTTCGTGTGTAATGATCACTCCTAACGTTATTTCAAGAAATTTCCTCTCCGTTTGCCGACACGTTTTAGAAAGACGGAAAGAGCACGAAGGACAAGGGTAGACCTGACACCTACATTACCGACCTCGAGACCGTCGATAAGCCAGTATCTCATTGGAGTACCTAGTCTCGGTTCCTGATCCCTACTCCCGTCAAGAACGACGACCAAGAGGGCACCCACAGACCTTGGGAATATAGTCGAGACCAATAACGAGAGACCTGACTCTATGCATTCTTTTTTATAGAAGAATGGAATAAGTAGACTCAGAGACGACATCGTCAGTTTGTGTTAAAGATTGACTGTCGTTTGTTCTGGTTGTGTGGGACTAATATGTCTCCGATCTCCGAGTTGTCGACCTTGATTACGTTGCATTGTTTGTACTCTATCCTCTAGTATCTTCGGTGTTTAGGTCCCTCGGTCGCTCTATGTCCTTATAAAGAGGTCTCTTCATTTTAGATTGATTGGTACCCGACCTGAATCGATGAGTCTCTCCCCTCTCCTCTTACAAGGTCCTTTTCTTCGTCGTACACATTCCTGAGTGACAACACTTTAAATAGGGTTGTAACTATTTCCAACAGCTTCCGGAAATTCTTTCTTACGAGTACAATCTTTTTAGGGAGACCAACGATACGACTCTTTGATTTTTCCGTTCACACTTTTGTCCTCCGGTCAACCCTCCGATCACGTCATCGGACCCACTCTGTAGGTCCGTCCGCCCCCCGACCGTCATTCTCCTCTCGAGTCGTCTGTCTGAGTCGTCCTGTGCATGTCCTCCCCTTCCCAGTTCTCCCCGAGGCACAGGACCAAAACACATGGTTCGTTCTTGAATACTCCCACAGAGTCTTCTCTGGGAGTAGGTACAGGAGACGTACGGAAACCAGACATCTTTTTGAAATCGGAGGATCCGGAAGGGGTTCAAGGTTTCTTATGTAAATTAGTCTCTTTACTCTTTGACGTCTTTCTTTTCTTTTGTCGGTTCGTTCTGTTTTATTATGAAATTGGTAATTTCAGTTCCTGAAATCAAGAAGGAGTTCCTGATATCTATTATAAGACCTGGTACAGAAAATTCGACAAAACGTCTGTGACTTTGAGGGTGGTTCATCTTCTTCGATTGACGTACGACGGGTGTTCGTGTATCCGGGGTCTGCCCGACGTTGGTCTTCCTGCTACTACAACTGAGATCTACTGGAGTGGTGGTTGGTCAGCCTTCTTACCGGTGCACGGTTAGTGTGGGGAGAGGGACTTGTCATATTGCGAGGAGTATTGGAAGAGTTCTCGCCCTGTGTCAGAATTCCCGTAATCGAACGACACCGGGGGAAACGGACCGTTTCGACAAAGAAAGATGAAGTGGGGTTTGAGACAGAGGTTCTAAATTAGATTGCGACTACTTGTCTCCGGTCTAAAACTGGTCTCGAACTTGTTTAGACCCCTGCACTCTTAGTCGAGTACCTGATGTGACACAGGTAGCGGCGAGGTCTCTTTAGAATAAAGAATCGTCGTCTGACAAGACAACAGAACAGGTACCGACACAGTCACCCAGTCGAGGTCGGGTCAATGGGTACCGATGACTTTTCTTCATTCCTTTAGGAAAAGAGTCCGTGACTCCGTCGTACACTAAATGCTCCGATTGTGGACGACCCCTTATTTTTCTTTACAAGGGTCCCAAAACACACTTTCCTTTTGTCACCACTCATCTATAAACGTATCTATTCAGGTGTCTTCGATAGACAATCCTTTTACTAGGGTTTAAGATACCAAAAGAAGTTCGTTACAACAGTCAGAGTTAAGAGTCCCTGTTAAATCCGTTTCCAAGGCTCTACGTCATGCACTTTATGCGACTTGTATTTCTTCCAGGACCTTTATTTCTCTTTGGGTGAAGTGATGTTCTTCGTGACAGAGATTGACCGATGGACCGCGTCGAGACCGCCGGTCACAAGGTTAGTCTGTTTCTTCAATTCGGTCCTGATGACTGTACGCCACGTCAATGTCGTCGACGGTCTCCTCCCGTCAGATTGGACTAAGGGCACTCTCAGTCCTACGAGTTCTGATCCGCATTTGGTTCCGCGTTTCAGCCGAAGTCTTTCTGGTCGTGAGTGTCAGGGTGAGGCACCCGCGGGAGCAACCCTTTTATTACGTTTTATACCTCAACCCCTATGTAGGAGTTGTGGTCATTGACGTCATTTTGAACGGTCTCTCCTTTTGACCTTTGTTAGACTCACACGTTACTACTTGTACCGGTTCCTCTAATACTACATACATCTTATGATACGAACGAAAGTAACCTTTGCTATTGTTTTGATAGTACAAATCAAAAATTTACGACCTATTTTTAGGATACATAATTATAATTTAAGTGAAAGTATACGTTAATTTTGGTTTAATGATACCCTTACCTCTTCCCTTATCGTTGGATGAGACCACAAGAACGGACCTCTTAGGAGTACTTGTCTCCTCGGACCGCCCGACGTCAGGTACCCCAGTGTTTCTCAGCCTGTTTTAATCCACTGAATCGTATGATACCCTTTGTACCTATCTTATCTATTTGCGTATGTGGGACTATTGTATTTTATGCTTCTACATTATTAGTATTTTGTCCTTTACGTTCCGTTCTTGTTCTTCTCAGTATATGTTCCGTTCTTCGCATTTACATTTAATCTTCTCTTGTCCGGCTGGTAGATCTTTCAAGATTTGATAGAAAAATTTAATGCGTACCTATAAAATTCGTCTGATAGACTCCCCTTTACACAAAAAGATCTAGATCCCACAGTTTTGGGACGTATTAATATATTCTTTTTACTTAATGGATTCGTGGGTTTAATTCTTTGGGTCTTCTACTACTACTTCTCACGTTTACTTTGTTTATGTTTTACCTTCTCTTCCTTTACCTCGTAAAAGATCCTTTTACGTCCATGTTTTAACTGGAGTTTTTCCCTTTTCTGTAGTCCTTTTGTCATATTCACTTTTTCGTTGTTTCTTTGTCTTCTACTGATGTCGTAAGCACTTTTCGACGGGGGGAAAGTAACTTTCGACGTTATATAATTTTCTTATTTTGACGAAACCTACTCGACTATACTTTCATTGAAAAATTTCCCCTTTTCGTTCCACGACTTATCGTCTATACTACATTACACTGGAACCACATTCTAAATGTCTGAGTACATCCGAAGGGGCCATCGAGTCTACCATTTCTTAGACGGACGTCACGTCCTCTGGGGTCAAGCTAAGGACCCAGTCCTTCTAGGCGACCTCTTCCCTATCCGATGGGTCAGGTTATAAGAACCCGAAGGGAACACCGAGTCAACCATTTCTTATGCGAACGTTACACCCTCTGGCCCCAAGGTGGGGATCCAACCCTTCTAGGGGATCTCCTCCCTTTCCGATGTAAGGTCATAAGACCGGACCTCTTAGGGGTACCTGTCTCCTCGAACCACCCGATGACAGGTACCCCACCGTTTCTCGACCTGAACTGACTCACTATAAGTGAAACTGTGAGACTGAAAGCTACCTATGTATCACTATATACAAGTACCAAAATTCCCAGATTTTGGTCGTAGTATATCATGGCCCCGTCACACACATGACACCTATCAATTATGACTCTAAGTCCCCAGTCTCAAGGACGTAAACCTACGACAAAGTAGTGAAGGATAATCACTAACAGTCATCGAGGGAATCGAAGAGACACGGAGATGAAGAGGTAGTCATTTTACCATTATTGTTATCTCGGATTGAGTATCTTGGTACCTTTAATTTACCCGATTAGGTAGGTTTCTGGGAACCTTGTAATAGATTATCAGTGTACTATTTACGAGTGATTAACGACCGTTACAACATTAACAGAATATGTACAACCACAAAGGAAAAATTAAAAAAAAAGGACTTTCGTTTGTAATAGTCGTTAACAGGAAACTTTAACCCTCCTTTCTGTCGTTACCTACCTAACACGAGAACCAGTTTCCCTTCTACCGAAAGTAAAAGACTCGACGAACGTACGAGATTTAAAGATGGAATAGGGTATCCTGACACGCCTGTCACCTTAATGTCTTGTGAAACCAAAAAAGTGGGAAAAGTCATAAATTGGTTATAATATAAAAAGTTTACAATACGAGGGAGAATCATGGTGATACATTCTATATATGTTTACTTTTGTCTAATCTCTAAGTGTTGTCAAGACTATCATGAAGACAATCTCTTTCTTCGTAATCGTTAGAGAAAGGAGGAAGTAAAATTTATTGAGAAAATATAAAGAAAAGTTTAGGTTTTACTATGTCAAATTTTACTTATGTAAGAATATTAGGAAGAGGGAGAGAGCTCCCCGTCATCCGTAGAAGGGCCGGAAGGGACACGCAACTGTATCTATGTGGTTATACGTGTCTTTACATATTAACAAACTATAAAAATTGTTATCTTCACAATAGTGTGAAGAACGTAACAAGACGTTCACGGAAAAACGTTAATTCTTATCCAAGATCTTTCAAGGGAATAGTAATAGATATAGTCTGTGGTTTATAGATGGACTAAACAATTCTCGATTAATTATACAATTAAAATTGTGTAATTATACAAGTTGAATTCTACAATTATGGATTCATTAGTTATACAAGGGATTACTGTTGTAAATACCTTTTCACTTTCACAATCAGTCAGTCAACACAAACTGAGACACTCGGGGACAGGCACTCTAAGAGGTCCGTTCTTATGACCTCACCCAACGGTGAAGGAAGAGGTCCCCTAGAAGGACTGGGTCCCTTTCTTGGGTCCGGAGGACGTAACGTTCTACAAAGGAACAACTACCTGCACATCAAAGAGGAGGGTACGAGCGAAAACGGTTGTCGTGGCGTTGTGTGTCGGAAGACTTTGTAAACAAATACGAGGGCTTCTCAAGAAATACTAAAAAGGGATAACACACATGAGAACTCCCACAACGTTGACGAAATTATTATACTTAATTAAAAAATTTATTGTTCTCATTCTATTCCCCTTGTGTTTGAACGAAAGGTTTGGGTTTTTAAGACATATTCAAGATATATTCAAATTCAAGACATATTCAAGACATATTTTAAGACATGTTCAAGTAGGGAATTTCGGGTTGTACGTTCGTTTATAGTCCTGTGGAATTTCACTCATTGTGTCGGTTTTGTGTGTGGGTGTGTTGTCACGAGTAAAAGGAGTCCTCCATAAGGAGTCCTTTCATGTTTGTATTTAAACCGGTTTGCGTACCTGCTGGACCGTAATTAACAGGTGGCCCTACTAATCCCTGTTTGACGTGACTTACCTTTGTGGTACTTGTTAGTGCAAAGGACCCTTTCCACGGTTGCCGTCCACTGACCTGATCTTCTTCGGTCTCCGCCGGCTTGCACTCGTTATATACGGGAAGGATGGTGACAATGGTGTTTACCGATTGGAAGCGTTTCTAGGGGACAATAAATGATAGACAGACAGAAGATGCGGGAAGAGGTTCCCTAGAAGGGTTGGGACCCTGACTTAGGTCCAGAGGACGTAACGTTCGTCTAAAAAATGACAGACTCAGTGGTCCCTTCGGGCAGAGAAAAGATTTTAAATGATAAAGTACTCTTTTCTAAGGTGTTTAGTTAATTCATGTTCAAATAATTAAACCTATACTTTTTCTTTTATGAGAGAAAGATGAAGGTAAAAAGGTAGACTCAAAAGTATGTCCGGTGTTGTTCAGAGTTCCGTAAGTAGTGTGGGTTCTGGTCTTCTTCCCCGTCTTTAGAACCCTCTCTCCTTTTTGGCACCCAGAGGTCTTGAAAGGTACCTCCTTTTGTAAAGGAGTACTAGAGCGTACAGTCGCTTCAGTTCTTTGTCCTCTGGCTCCAAGAGGAAGTCATAGTCTCGCCTTGTGCAATACGACAAATTACTTGCCGTGTTACTAGGAGAAGACTTTTTCTCAAACTAAATCCTAATATTTTTACTTGGGATGAGGGTGGAGACTGGAGACCTTATGTGTTCATTTCGGACCGATGTGTCGTCGCTAAAACGTTGGTTCTGCACTTACGGCTATGACATGTGTTACAGTGTGAGTGACTTCTTCTTTTATTTTATTTACACAGGATGAATTAGGACGTCACCTCCCTATTTTCCGGAGCTACACGTATAAACCCTTTCTTTTCCTATATTCGTGTGTCGGATTTTGTGTTCACACGTCCGAAGTATAGTTATACTAATAAACCCTGTGTCACTTCTTCCTCTCCCACCCTAGTTAACTCTCCTGTCGAAACTGTACATTTGTGAGTCAAGTCAAGTCATCGAGTCAGTACAGACTGAGAAACACTGGTGTACCTGGCGTTTCCGGTCCGGAGGGACAGGTAGTGGTTGAGGGTCTCAGGTGGGTTTGAGTACAGGTAACTCAGTCACTACGGTAGGTCGGCAGAGTAGGAGACAGTAGGGGAAGAGGAGGACGGGAGTTAGAAAGGGTCGTAGTCTCAGAAAAGTTTACTCAGTCGAGAAGTGTACTCCACCGGTTTCATGACCTCAAAGTCGAAGTAAGGAAGGTTTCTTGTGGGTCCCGACTAGAGGAAGTCTTACCTGACCAACCTAGAGGAACGTCAGGTTCGTTGAGAGTTCTCAGAAGAGGTTGTGGTGTCAAGTTTTGGTAGTTAAGAAGCCACGAGTCGAAAGAAGTGTCAGGTTGAGAGTGTAGGTATGTACTGGTGTCCTTTTTGGTATCGGAACTGATCTGCCTGAAACAACCGATTCATTACAGAGACCAAAACTTATACGATAGATCCGACCAGTATTGAAAGGAAGGTTCCTCATTCGCAGAAAATTAAAGTACCGACGTCAGTGGTATACGTCACTAAAACCTCGGGGGGTTTTATTTCAGTGTGAGCGTACACATTTCATGTCACGATCACCCTTCGACGAGACATTGTGTCCATCGAGTCGAGCCGCGAGAGATTCCTGGATCAGCCACCCTCGTTCCGAGTTCTTCCTCCCCGACATATACACATGCATGTAACAACATGACGTCTTTGATTGTGTTGTTACTTTTCGTTAATAGGAGGTTAATTTATAATTATTTATTTCATCCTTTATTTCGGACAGACCCCTTCGCGACTTCTGACTTTCGTTTCTCAGCTACTTTACAGATTACCAATGCTCCACAACCCAGAAAAACACTCAAACGTCCATCAGATTCTTTCATTTTTGTCACACTGAAACGAGAACGTCTAATTAGGATTTTAGTGTAAAGTTGTAAACTGGACAAATAACTTTAGGGTGACACTGTAGTAACGAGTGTCGGAGCCAAAGCTGAAAGAAAGACGAAGTTTCCGGAGGACCGAGTTCTCACGGAAAAATAGTCGGGGCGTGAAAAGAGGAGACTGAGGACACGGAAGATGTCTTCCGTCTAGAGTATATTTAAGAAAAATAGAGTAGGGAAGGGACGTGATACTTCTTAGTGTCGTTTGTTACTATTCCTACGTACTTACAAATTATTTGAGAATAAACTTTCGTTACCAGTTTAATTCGAGATTAAATATCGAAGTACAGTGTGAACTCCTTCGAAGGAACTATTTCACAAGCACAAACAAGAAGAACATAGTTTCCGGTACCCTACTTCTTAAGACCAGACTCACCTCAGGACGGAATGTAAGGAAGGTGGTTGGAAATCGTACAACAAATAATTACCTCTTACTCATTAAGTTTCAGATAAGGTTGAAAGAAAACAAACGTGAAAAGATAATGTCTGACATTTTAATATATGATGTATCTATGAAATATGATATTTGGAGGTAGGAAGGTGGAGACGATATCAGTCCTTAACGATACACTGAGTCAAGACTAGATGTCCTGTATTCCCTTCAGACGACCAGAGGAGTCTTGGGATGAAGATGGAGACCTTACGTGTTCATTTCCGACCGATGTGTCGTCGGTAAAACGTTGGTTCTTCCGAACTCTATATTGTTCTCTTGTTCTCTTGAAGCCTCTAAATTGAATCAAAAACGACTCGACAACTCGGCTACTGAAATCCACGGACGAGTACTATATTCCGTCCTTTAAAGGGATAAATTCAATAAACTTCGGTCTAAAGACAATAGTCAAGTCAAGTCAGCGAGTCAGGACAGACTGAGAAACGCTGGGGTACTTAGCGTCGTATGACAAGTACCCCACGTTAAGGATCTGATCCACTGTCCGAGGTTACTACCGTCGGATCACCGTTTCTCAAATATGGTGTAGATTCTCTCCGTCCATAGATTGGTTAACTGAGTTGATAACTTGTCTTATGCTTGTCATGATTTAACTTTATTCGTTTTCACGTTTGTATCTTCGTCCTTCTCTTTAAAACGTATTGGTTATCCTGGGTCCTTTAAGAGTGTCTTTTGTACCCTTTCTGGAACCTCGGTGTGTCTGTGAAGTAAAACGTTTCTTCAGTTCCTCGCCACCTGACGGGTATGGTTCCTCTACCGTGTTTCTGTCCTTATCACCGGACCATGTCGCGTCAATCGAAGTCTTAACAGGACCCCCCGACGTCTTGACTTGGCACAAATTACTGTTGTCAGGACCAACTAGAAGGACGTAATGTTTTGCCTAAGCGTCCGGATCAAGAGGATTTGGTAAAGGGCGAAAGATAAAGGAAAATACAAGTTATCGTTAAAGGCAGTTTGTAAGTAGATGACACTCTTCGATCCATGTTGAGTAACCGACGACGACGACGACGACGACGACGACGACGACGACGACGACGATTTAGCGAAGTCAGTACAGGTTGAGACACGCTGGGGTATCTGCCGTCGGGTACTCCGAGGTGGCAGGGACCCTGAGAGGTCCGTTCTTGTGACCTCACCAAACGGTAAAAGAAGAGGTTACACACTTTCGCTTTCACTTTTACTTCAGCGAGTCAGTACAGGCTGAGAATCGCTGGGGTACCTGACGTCGGATGGTCCGAGGAGGCAGGTACTCTAAAAGGTCCGTTCTCACGACCTCACCCCACGGTAACGGAAGAGGTGAGTAACCGATAATGGGACGTTTCTTTTTCTTTTGAATTATTACAAGTTGTTAACAACTATACTTGTAATTCAGAAAGAAAGTACACTCAGTGAGAGACCTCTTCCGGTACCGATGGGTGAGGTCCCGAGAACGGACCTTTTAGGGTACCTGTCGCCTCGGACCACCCGACGTCAGGTACCCCAGCGGTTCTCAGCCTGTGCGGACTCGCTGAAGTGAAAGTGAAAAGTGCAAGCACGAAACCTCTTCCCTTACCGTTGGGTGAGGTCACAAGAACGGACCTCTTAGGGTCCCCGTCCCCTCGGACCACCCGACGGCAGATACTCCAGTGTGTCTCAGCCTGTGCCGACCGTACTGAATCGTCGTCGTCGTCGTACTCAGTGAGAGTGAGTTTTCACTAAAAAGGGGGAACCTCCTGTAATCCGTTAAAGACCTCTGTACACACAACAGTGTTAATCCTCTCAACCGAAGACGGTTGTAGATTACCCGTCTTCGGTCCCTACGACGATTGTAGGATACCATGTGTCCCGTCCGGGGGGGTGTCGTTTCTTAATAGATTTCACAGTTATTACGATTTCAAGGACATAATAAACTAGCACCGACCACCTCGACGGTGTCCACCGAAGTATAGTGGTTTACTTTACTCACCTACCGTCGTCGTAGGATTCTGGTCACCAGTGTCACTCTACGTGGTGACACAAAAAATTAATTATGACTTGGTTTCATACGACTGGTTTCGTTGGATTATCACGGTCAATGATGAAACCCCAGGAAGTATGTGTCTTTGGAGATGTTGTCTTAAGAGTCGTTATGTATAAACGAATTAGTTACTTATTTCTTTGTCTTTAAGGTAGTGTGTCCCAAGTTTCATGTAAAAGATATTACTTCAAACGACCTCTACCCCACTGTCCTCTTCCTACCCCACTAAAAGTCTTAAAATTCGGGTACACATGTTGTTGTTGTTTATGAATTTTGTTGACAATTCCGGTATAACCCGAAGAGGTTATACCCTAAGAGGTCTGAGTCTTCCATTTTCTTACATGGACGATACGGTCAGCCTGTGTTGACTTCACTGAATCGTCGTTGTCGTCGTCGAGAACGTCCTCTGTGTCTTCTACGTCCAAACTAGGGACCCAACCCTTCTAGGGCACTTCCCCTTTTAGTGTTGGGTAAGGTCATACGAACGGACTTTTTAGGGTGCCTGTCTCCTCAGACAACCCGACGTCAGGTTTCCGGTATAAATGATAAAGTAAGTTTTCTTTGAGGTAGAGTTCTTATTGTTACAAAATGTTTTCATCAGAAGACTTTTTGAAAAAATTTTTAGCATGACTCGATGTTACCTAAGTCGGAAACACTTCTTGCCGTCAATCTGGTGTCTACCTTATAACTTTTGACACGATTTAGTGTCTACCATATAAAAAAGGATATAAAGTGTTTTGTCCGTTAAAGATGGTACAAAAAGAAAATGTAAAACGAGAACCATTAGGATATCTAACCTTTTTTTTTTGATTTGATTTTTCTTTGCATTTTTGTAAATGAAAATCACGACAAATATTAGAATGACAAATCACTTATCTTTGTAGTGACTTATAAGACACCACAGTAAATGAAATTTTTTTTGAACCTCACATTAAGTAAAATCCACACGTTAAACAAAATACTCGGTACGTGCGAATAAACCCCAACACGACAAAAAAATAACTCACGTTATTTCTGTGAAGAATAGTTAACTAAACAACATAGTCGTCACCCGAAGAGAGGTCTGACTCTACACCGTCGAAAAGACTCCTGTAATAGGGCGTAGATTAAAGTGGTGTCTGTACTTAGGTCCAAGTAATCCCGGGTGAACGTGACGGACAATACTGGATTAAAGATCCTAAGGACGAACTACCACCGTAATAGAAGGGGACGTATGTCACATAGTGTACCGACAGTTTGCCGAAGAGAGGGAAACTACCAAGTAGTGTATGTGTTGAAACTTAACACGGTTGAACATATGGTTGACTAGTCTAGTTTTCAAGTTTTCAAGTGAAGGTCAGGGTACACTGTAACTTTGAAGTTCATGACATCTCGAATGTGGAAACTATTCATTCTTTAACGTTTCGTCCCATCTTTGACCTTCACAATCCCCTGACAAAGTCACGGTAATTTTTGTGTTTAGGTGGGTTTCCACCTAATCATGTTAAGTCAACATATAATACGTTCGGTGGACGGAAGAGAGATCGGGACCCACACTACTTATGACAGGAAGACCCGAACCGACTGGATTGGTACTGACAATCTCGTCCCCCAGGAACGTTCCAGACTACAGTTAGACATAGTGTGTATAAACACGTAAAGGTCCCACTCTCCTAGTACGGAATTCTTGTTCTAGTGTCACCCACGTCTAGAGTGTCTTCGCGTATAGGGTAGCAGGACCCCTTGTAGGCAGACAGGAAGCCAGTACGACACACACTCTGTCGTGTGCTCGCTATGTGTGGGTGTCTCTCGTCACGCCACGTCACCTTGTCGACACGTGTGCCCGAATTCTTGCATTTTATTCCTTCGACACAGAAATCTTTGTATAAAGAAAATTTAGGGGTTTATAGTGTAGACCAACGTAGTTCAACAGTAATACTGTATCATAAATTCTACTAAATTACCCAATAACGTCGTATTCTTAGAACCTCAAATAAATTGATGACACGTAATTCTCTTACATCGAGAGATTTGACACAAGACTGTTTCGACTATGTTTCGACAAGAACTACAACCTACTGAAATAATATACAGAAAAAAAAAGGGAATGACATCAGTCATATTTTATTTATATCGAAAGTTTGTATTTGTCTTGTATAAGTTTCTGTTCGCACTTTCACCTCGAAACCTTATCTTTACATTTTACTCTCCATGTATGGTTTTACATCTTTCGATAAGTGACAATTTTAAATGCTCCACGTAACTGACACTCATACTTATACCCCTACGGTGTCAATGTTCCATGGTGAATGAAGGACCGGGAACAGTCGTCTAGGGGACTGACCCGGAGACCGTCGGTCGTCCAGTCGGGGGTTGGGCGGCCGTCCAATGGACCCTGAGCCGTTCTGGAACGAGGGAGGAGTGTGAGAGTGTAGGGAAACGGAGGGGGCTAGTAGTCCTTGGAGAAGGATGTAGGGGAGTCTTCATGTGTAGTAAAAGTTGTCTTTTGACTCCAAGACACATCAATCTTGTTAAATTCTATCTACTAGATTCCGGTGTGAGGTTTAGGCAGTGGGGGTAAAGGGTTAGGTATCGAGACAGATGGTTTAGTAGAGTAAGGACGACGGTGAATCCAGTTGGTAGAAGCACCTACAGTTATAATGAACAAAAAGGTTATACCTTCTCAAAGAGTTGCCTTGTCGAAAACACACGAAAAGATAGGGACGACACAAAAACGGAATTGTAGGAAAATTACACGATTCTTGAAAATACTTCCCCAATTTATTTGTTTGTGATGATACCTGCCGTCTGAACCTCGTGTAGTGTTACTGATAAATTGTTCCAGAATTTGTTTTGTCTTCAAATCAGACCCTGACCGTGTCTCCGGGACGAGCCATTACAGAAGTTCCTGTATTCGCGCGGGTCTATAATGGATGTCTATAATAGTAGATGACGAAACAGTAGGGAGGAGTACCAGGTCCGTCGTCCTAAGTCCTTCTCTAGTTCTCTTTCTGTCCACTTTTCGACCACAGCTGATGGAGGTTTCTCACAGAGGGTCTTTGAAGGTGTATTGCGACGTGGAACGTGGGGTAACTGGTTTTGAATAGTAAGTATCGGTGTGAGTCGACGTTTCTTGTCTGGTCTTGTAAAGCAAAAATAAGACTTTTTGGTACACGGGTTCGTTTTAGGATGGTAATACTTTCTTCTGTTACCTTGGCGTGTCAACGACACCTACCACTTTACACGTAAACGGACGTCTGAAAATTAGTAATTGTTCTCAGAAGGAATCAGTTACAAAGAAAGTAGTCAATGTCTGAGATCGTAATTTATATCACGTATTCAAAATGGACCTCCGTTGGGACTAATTATCAAATTGTACTTACTACTTACGGACTAATTAGTAATTGGAACTAATTACTGATGAACTCTCTCAGACTTTGTTTCGTACCGGAGTCGATGTTTCTCAAGACGATAGGTAACCACTACGGACTGTACCCATGGGTGTCCTTCTCTCCCACCCCAACTCCTACGGAAGTGAATATAAGGACAAGATTGTGAGAGTAAACCGTAAGTGAAAGTTTAGTTCCATTACCAAGATGTTCATGCAGGTCGTCGTACTATTATTGATTACTTTGACTGTCAAGATAACGTGTGATGGGGTTTGTTGCATACGGATGTGGATGATAAAGGTAGGATTGTCCGAAGAACGTTCTATTCATAAAAATACTAGGGATTAAATCTCTACTTCTCCAATTCAAACTTCGTCTTGTTACCCGAAGGTGGTTTCAGTGGATTATTATTTACCGTCTATGTCTTAAACTTAAAGTAAAAAGTCGTAAGTTTCTTTTCTTTTAAAGAGAACTATCTGAAAGAACTTAGAAACTTGATAATACCACGGCACACGATTTTGTTTCTGTTTTATCCTTCTTTTGTCTCACTAACATATAATAGATGATTACTCAGAGAGAAGTTCAAAAACTCAGAAGGGATTATTTAAAGGGAACCACGAGATCGGGTTTACTTTGTAAGTGAGTTGTTTGGATTTTAACTTGGTTTTTCAACTGACTTTCCTTGGGATGGTCCTTTATCCACTTATTTTTTAAATGTGTCTTCTTATTTTTTAATCAATATCTTTTTAATATTTGTACATTTGTCTTTTTGCGGCAACACAAGTCTCCTCGGTCATGTTCCTGGATACCAACAGGTTTCCCTGGTTTTCGGTGGTATGATTCTCCCACACCCGTCTGTCGTACAGTCTCACTGAAATGATTTCTCCTCTACCAACCCAGGGTTTCCCACCCGCCCGGTAGTGGTTCGAGTGAGTTCACCGTCGATCGGTTGCCTCTTCGTTTACGGTCTTGGTCCCACCCCTAAGGTCTTGTCACGCCACTCAAGTCTTTTTCGGTCCGTCACACACACACATTATCCCCATCGATTCCGTCCCGCACCGTACGGACCGCATATGTCACTCAACCTCCTGGTGTCCGCTCCATCTGTTCTACCAGGGTTCTTCGATAAAGTCTTCGAACGTCGGGGACTCACTTCGATCCAAAATACCTAAAATCGGACATTCGACACCCTCGGTGACCTTCGAAAATATCGTCCATGCGTCTTATGGGTGCAACCGGAAACTCTTTCTGGTGACACCTTCACCCCTGATACCAAAGGATTCAGTCTCCGGTACGTTAGTCCATTTTTGACTCGTCTCAGATTTGACTCTCAGGAAGGAGGCCCTAGCTGTGAGAAACTTCCTAAATACTTGCGGGAGCTCGGTGTACAAGGTTTGCACCCTTACTCACCCAGAAACTCCTTTCCGAGTCATGAAAAGGGGACCTAGAGTCGTTTCAGGTTTTGTAAGCTCTCAACTTCATTATTGTAAGATGTCGACCTCTCTTAGACCGGATTCGAGTCAAGTGTTTTCACCCGTAAAAAAATTTTTATCTCTATTTACATTCTCAACATGTCCACAGTATATATTTTGTTTATCCTAAAATTTATACCATAAACGTAAATAATATTTTTTACTCGTTTCTGGAACTGTTATCCCGTACACATACACCAAGTATAAAATATGTATTTCGTCTCTTTAAGTACACACATATCCTTGGAACGGTGTCTAAAAGGTTCTATCCGGTTAGGAGAAGTTGTAGAGTTGAAGAACTTGAATGTTCACGAGAGAATGAACTGTCTGGTTTATGGGGTTTTAATCAAACTTTTTATTTAAGGCGTATTTAAGTTCAGAGACTCTTACACCGGTTTCTCCCAAAAATTATCTATCAAACCCCTCTCCCCCCATAACTCTTCGTAGTTTAGAGTTTAGAGATCGATATCTTGATGTTTGTCTTTTACCTCGTCAATAGTCCATTTATACCTTTCTTTTTTAGATATAGTCAACAAGAATTGGAAAACCCCCCAGTGTCTGGGTAACGGAGGTATTAAAACTTTTTAACTACTTACGACATTTGGAGGAGGTTTTCCCTAGGTACGTGTATGAAGGAATGTCTTAACACGTCTTATATTCTCTGAGTGTTTTTAGGTTCCTATGACTGGACTGGGACCTACGTTAAATTCTCGGGTGTCAGAGTTGTCGAGAGGAAAGAGAGTCGTTTTTAAGACAATTGTGTCAAGTAGTAGATTTAATCAGGGCAATTACAAATGTAATAGACCAAAAGTAACTAGAGTAAGTGAAACGTTAATTAAAGTGGAAAGGACGTTTATACGTTGGAGGTAGTCAAGATTTTAGTGTTTCAGTTTTTCCTCTGACTAAGGTCAAAGGTGATTCAACTTGACAACGGGTTTACAGTATGTTCGAGGGTTTACCTAAGCATTTGGATCTTATCTTTTGTCACAATACGAATTCGAAGTATTTTTACGGAATAGGAGAGTCGTAACGACACACAAGAATGTTAGTCCATAAATTTAGGACCAGATGACATACCTATATGCGGAAGTGATGTTTCGTTTAAATATTTGAGAGTTTTTTTTTTTTTTCAGGTTTAGGTCGTTACCAGAACTAGAGAATTACCTAATCCCTTTTCTTATTAAACTTCCTTTTTTTTAATGTCGTTAAAGATATAGTGAAGAAAAAAGAGGGTGTAACGTCAATGACTTTTGGAAACTAATCTGGAGACCTTTCCTGGTGTGTAAGTTATTAAACTTCGTTTTCCAATTACCACAACAATGTTGATAATAGGGAAAATTTTAGTAATAGGAGAACAAAAAATACCGACATAATGGAAGTGGAAAGTTACTTGGGTGAAATGGTCGACAAAGGGAGACAGTATTTCAAACGACTTGTAGTAGCATCCTTATCCTATTTACGGTACAAAATAGTTAGTTCGGATTCCCCTAACCTCAGAAGAGTATAGGTGTTGACATTTCCCTCAAATAACGTTCAAAGACAAAACTAAACATTTAACAGGAATTCATTTTGTGTATGGACTACGGTTCTTTATCTTACATTTTTACGTTCTGTAATATGTTGTTTTTAGACGTAGTATTTCAAACTATCCAACTGTCTACTCTTTCGAATTCTAGTGACTCCTTGTGATGTCCGAACGAAGGAACCAATCGACTGTAGATGGACGGCCGTAAGGACTTGGATGGGTATACACTTAAGGGACCAGGAATTACGGCGTGGTGGGGTCGTTCGGTTCCTCACATACTTTGTATTCTGTCTCCAAAAATAGGATGTGTCCCGATGCACCAGAGTTGTGTTTAGACTATATTACTTTTATAACAAATCAGTATATGTTATTTTAAAATTCAATGTCATTTTAAGGGTTTTATGGTGGTATGTGACCTCTGACTTTCTACGTAAGGATTTACTTTCCTGTAATATTTTATAGATATTAAACGACTATCGGTTACATTTTTAAAATCCAATGTCGATTTACTCATGAATCCTTTAAGACTTGGGTATTATTCGTGAAAATTTTTAACTTTTATTTACTTGTTTTATAAGTTGATTTCATCTGTATTTTTTCCGGTTCTTTTTTTAAGTTTATTTCGACATCTTTCCTTTATTCGTATTTTTATTTTTAAGTATGAAATATATAAATAAGTTTGAAATATACATATATATATGTTTCTTTCTCTTTCTCTGTTTCTACTTATTGTTTTGACTTTAGTTCAAAGAATTTTTCTACTCATGATAAATATTTAGAGATCGTTCTGATTAGTTCCTTTTTGTCTCTCTAGTACTTAATCGTTTTAATCCTTACGTTTTCTTTGTAATATCTATTGAATATGTATTAATATCTACAACATTCAATTTTAATAACAATAACTTATCCCCCAGAGTTACGATCAGTGAATGTTTTAGTTATGTTTACCATCTTTCCTTTCCACAGAGATTAGTCTTACGGTCGTTAGACCCCTCTACCACCTGAGTCACAGGGAGTCTTTGACGGACGTTTCTAAGACGGACCGGAACTTTAAAAATTTCCCTTTGTTCCTTTCTTAGAGTCAATTAGTGACTCTACCCCTAGTCCCAACAGCATTAGGGGTAGTACACGTCCGAACAGGTGAGGACCACTAGAAGAACATCTACGATAGAATAAGTGTATCAAACAAGTCCTCTAAGGACACCCCCTTCGATCCTTTCTCTGGACCAGTAGAGAATTGATGAATAAGTAGTAAAGTTGGAGAAACTAGATACCTTTCTTAACTGTTCGATCCGTTTGATAATGCACTAAATTTCTGAACTTTCGACATGAACTCGGTCTCTACTCACCTTGTACCCCCACGGATCAAATTCCAATTCTGCTTTCACACGGAGGACGTCTCTCGAGAAGGGACGGTTTTCGACGAATATGATGTTTATACATACGCACACACACAAATACACGGTCATCGAAACTTTTGTATCTACCTTACATTTTAAAGGATTTTTTTATGAAATTAGTGGTTTTAATGAGTTTTTGTTTAAAAATTATTCGGTCGTTTGTAATCTATTAAACTTGATTGTTAGATTTTTGGTAGAGAGGGGTTGCTTAAAGTACACTATTAAAACAATTGAACTGGGGTTTTTAGGGAGAGAGAGGGAGAGACGAAATGTTTTAAAAGGTTTTTGTGACTTTATCACTTTGAAGAGGTCGAGTAAGAACTACAATAATATAGGGATCCGACTCTGGTTAGTTCTCGTGACGTTTTCTTTTAATTCAGGTTTAGTGAATGTTCATATTTGCGTTTCTATTGTTTTATCATAGTTCAATTTAGTTATCACATATTTTTATTATGTAGTACTTACTCGACCTAAATAAAATCTTTCCGTTTTTATAAAGTTTTAATATTTTAGTTCGTTGTGATTCCCATTTCCTGTTTAATTATGTTAATAAAGTTGTCTACATCTTTTAAAAGTTTATCTTTGTAAACAGATCTTATTTTAGAAGCTGTTCCATCCTTATCTTTCTTTGAGAGAATTCAATTTCTACTGTAGTAAAAATTGGAGTTTAAAATATTACTTGGGGTTATTTAATTTCTTTTCCCGTTCTTAATGACCATAACCATTAACCACAGTGACTTGTTATGATATTATATCTTTAGGATCGGGTACTTTATACTATTCTTTTTATTTGTTCCCCGAATTCTACAGAAATTCTTGTTTTTATGGGATTTACTGATATTCGTAACGAAAAAGTCCGTACAGGTTGAGAAACACCGGGGTACCTGACATCAGACGGATACCTTAAAAACCTGAAGAGACGGGTTTATGGTACCGAGGAGACGGGCACCTTAGAAAGGTCAGTTCTTATGACCTCACCCCACGGTAAAGGATGAGGTCCCTTAGAAGGACTGGACCCCTGACTTGAACGTAGAGAACACAGAGGACGTAACCGTCCACCTAAGAAATGGTGATCGTATTCCGCATCTCATATAGAAATTCTTGTTTTTACGGGATTTACTGATGTACGTAATTACCGGACATTTTATTCCAGGTGCCTGTTTAGTTTGGATAGTACTAGGTTTAAGTCATTGAAGGTACCAGGTTTAGATAAAGAAATATGCAACAAACGTCGATTCAGTGAAGTCAGCACAGACTGAGACACACTGGGGTATCTGCCGTCGGGTGGTCCGAGGGGGCAGGGACCCTAAGGGGTCCGTTCTTGTGACCTCACCCAACGGTAAAGGAAGAGGTTAAGCACTTTCACTTTTCACTTTCACTTCAGCGAGTCAACACGGACTGAGAAGCGCTGGGGTACCTGACGTCGGATGGTCCAAGGAGGTAGGTACCCTAAAAGGTCCGGTTTCATAACCTCACCCCATGGTAATACGTAATATGTAACAAATACCGACAAGAATAGGACGTTGATGTCTCAATTCATCAAAACTAAAATTTTTTATGAGTGGTAAACCGGAAAAGGTCCTTTTCAAATGTGTGGAGACTAGATGTTTGTTTGGTTATCTTAAATTTTTTTTTTTTTTTTTTTTTGAAATTGACCCGAGTTCTTCACATGTCTTTTAGTTATCGTAGAAATATTTGGTCGTACTAGATTAACTCTCGATAGAGTGTTTTTCTTGTTTATAAATTTTATTGTTATGACTATTTGTCCGTTTGATATTCTATATATCTTTTTATACGTTGAAATGTTTTTTTGTCAGAAACTTCCTACACGTTATTATTGACTTATTTTTGACTCATTCACGAACAAAGAAGACGTTTGACAAGTTAGCGTTATATATGTTATTGACAGTTCAGACGTACCTTAAGAGATCCGGTCTTTGACCTCACCCATCGGAAAGGGAAGAGGTCCCCTAGAAGAGTTGGGTCCCTAGCTTGGGTCCAGAGGGTGTAACGTCCTCCTAAGAAATGGTCGACCCGGTGTTTCCTTCGGGTTCCTATGACCTCACCCATCGGATAGGTCAGAGGTCCCTTAGAAGGGTTGTGTCCTTATCTTGACCCCAGAGGACGTAACGTCCGTCTAAGAAATGGTTGACTCGATAGTCCCTTCGGGAAAAGGTAGCGTGGACAAAGTGTTGACAAAACTGAGAAAGATCTAAAGGGATGTCACATACTACATCTATTTGTTATCTACTCGCCTTACACTAACATAAGGCATGGTGTCATTTTATTCTCCACGTTGTTGTTCTCCGCACTCTCTCTTTCCTTTCGGTTATTGGTATAAAAATTACATAACACTATTAGTATTTTATAAATTTACAAAATGTATAAATATAATACAAATTGAGACTTTATTTTATACGGACATACAAAGTGAAGTTAGGATACTCCTTCTATAGTATCATAAAAGTTAAATACATACTCCTTTGTCGGAACCTCTCTCCTTACCGAAACTGTGTAATCTATCCGTCCGTAAGTCACTGCTAAGTTTGAGTTCGTTAAATTAAGGTCTGAGACAAGAGAATTAGAAGTGATACTTCATCCATAATGAAGGAAGAATTAATATACAGTATAATGAGTAGAGTACTAATATTTTACCTCTTTTTCTTCGAACCTCGATAATTCACTGAACTGGTTTAAGTGGTCGGACCTTTGACCATTATGACTTTAAGTTTACTCTTACAACAATTTCACGTACAATAACGATGATATGGTTGATACCAGGTTTTGAGTTTACTATGGTGACCTCCTTGTTCTTCTTATATTTCGGAACCTATAATTAATAAGTCGTCTGTGACACTAAACCCCATCTTGTCTCGAAGTCTTTACAGTTGTCTGATATGCAATAACTAGTTAAATAGTTTCAGTTCTTAGATTTATAAATTTGTAAAGATGTTGACTTTGTATCCATTGTTTGTCGTGTCAGTCATTTTACCAAACATTGTGTAATTCAGAGATGTAGGAGTGATTACTTTATATGAAGTTTAGTAAACTAAGATTATTAAAAGCCATCTTTTTATCCGACCCTCATAGTCCTCTCCTCGTCACCTTTCACCCTTTCATGGGGGTTCAATGACTCAGTGTCAGACGTTTCAACGAAGGAAGTTTTCAATATAGTAGAAAATCATAGGGACGTAAGGTAAGAATCCTTCTTTACATTAATAATAGTTGTCATCAAGTTTTATTCAAACCCCGAATTAAAGAAATTTTACATTATATATGAATGACATCTAAATTCCTTTCTTTATAGTCATTGAAGTCTGTACGTCTACTGTGGTGGGGATACCGTCTTTCACTTCTCCTTGATTTTTCGGAGAACTACTCTCACTTTCTCCTCTCACTTTTTCAACCGAATTTCGAGTTGTAAGTCTTTTGCTTCTAGTACCGTAGACCAGGGTAGTGAAGTACCCCTTATCTACCCCTTTGTCACCTTTGTCACAGTCTTAATTAAAACCCCCCGAGGTTTTAGTGACGTCTACCACTGACGTCGGTACTTTAATTTTCCACGAATCAGGAACCTTCCTTTTAATACTGGTTGGATCTATTGTATAATTTTCGTCTCTGTAATGAAACGGTTGTTTCCAGAGAGATCAGTTCCGATACCAAAAAGGTCACCAGTACATACCTACACTCTCAACCTGACACTTCTCTCGACTCGTGGTTTCTTAACTACGAAAACTTGACACCACAACCTCTTCTGAGAACTTTCAGGGAACCTGACGTTCCTCTAGATTGGTCAGGTAGGATTTTCTCCAATCTGGACCCACAAGTAACCTTCCTGACTGACTACGATTTCGACTTTGAGGTTATGAAACCGGTGGACTACTCTTCTCAACTGAATAACCTTTGCTGGGACTACGAACCTCCCTAATCCCCGTCCCCCTCTTCTCCTGTTGTTTCCTACTCTACCGACCTACCGTAGTGGCTGAGCTACCTGTACTGAAACCCATTTGAGGCCCTCAACCACTACCTGTCCCTCCGGACCGCACGACACTAAGTACCCCAGCGTTTCTCAGTCTGTGCTGACTCGTTTACTTTACTTGACTTCCTTTCTTTCTCTTAGAAAGTGTTCTAATTATCGGTATCTATTGTTAAAAATTGGTAGTTCATGTAAAGATTTTAATTTCGTTAGGGGATTCTTAACGGTATTTTAATGGAATCAGTTCTCTAAACGAACCTGGAGTCGGTATCCGACAGGTTCATATACCCTAAAACAACCTGTTTCTGATTAAAACACTACATCTTTGTCTCAAACTGGAGGTTTCTTTCACCAATCATTAGATTTCATAACACATACTTCGAACATAAGCTACGGGTCATTCTGTCGGACTTATCGATCCACTAGTAGAGACTTCAAAGACCCAGTTACTGTTTATCTACCTAGAAAGACGAGTTCGTCGACAGACCTAAACCTGTACTAGGGTCCGTCGTCGATATTCATGACCCTATCGAAACTGCAGAGATCTCTTTTTATGGATAGTTCCCAGTTAGAACCCAAATCCCAGGACAAGTTTGTCCGACTTACAGTTTCGGACACAGTATCCGTTCCTACTTGGCACGTACTTGGATCGATTTTCGCACAATAGTGACTCTACTCATTCCTTGGACCTAAAGTCTCTTGGAGAGTTTTTCAACCGTGCTGTATTAAAACCCCATACAGATTACCAACCAGACCAAGTCTAGGGAGTAGATTCGGTTTGAACCAAGAGATCTGAGTCCAACTTATGGGAGTTATAGGTCTTAACTTACTATGATTTTATGATCATTTCTAGGACAATAGTGAAATATTCGTAACCCTTACCCAGTGAAAACGACATAAAGGTTTAAGAGTTTCCTACAAAAATAGTCAGTCCACGACTACGAAGTAGTCTGATTGGTGTGACCTAATTTCAGTAGAGTCCATCATCTTTAAGTAACTTTGACTGGTTTCTCGTAGAATAAGTCATGGGACTTGTTGTGTGAAATTTTTAATGGTTAGATAGGAGGTTTTTGAGGGTGACGTACTGTTTGTGTTTTAACTTTTTGTCATTAATAAACTATTTTCTTATTTCTCGGTTCTTGAAAAGGTGATATTCTCTTCTTTGTAACCTTTAATAGATATCCTGTGTTTTATAACCCTGTCTTGACTCCAACTCTAGTTTCAACTCAACATTGGATTAGTTCTGTTTGTTTCTACACTGACTTCCTCACTTATTATTAAAAAAGTTCTTCCGGGGGGTTTAGAAGTTTATGTCTCAATCGTCCTACTCCCTCGTCCTCATTCGACACCCGACGACCTCACAAGAACCTCACCCAAGTCAAGTCAACGAGTCAACACAGACTGAGAAACGTTGGGGTACCTGACGTCGTACGGTCCGAAGGGACAGGTAGTGGTTGAGGACCTCGAATGAGTTTGAGTACAGGTAGTTCAGCCACTACGGTAGGGTGGTAGACGAAGAGAGGAGGACGGAAGTTAGAAAGGGTCTTAGTGCCAGAAAAGGTTGCTCAGTCAAGAAGTGTACTCCACTGGTTTCATAACCTCAAAGTCGAGGTCGTAGTCAGGAAGGTTATAAGTCCTGACTAGAGGAAATACTACCTGACCAACCTAGAGGAACGTCATGTTCCCTGAGAGTTCTCAGAAGAGGTTGTGGTGTCAAGTTTTCATAGTTAAGAAACCACGAGTCGAAAGAAATACTAGGTTGAGAGTGTAGGTATGTGCTGATGACCTTTTTGGTATCTGAACTGATCTGTCTGGAAACAACCGTTTCATTACAGAGACGAAAATTTATACGACAGATCCAACCAAGTATCGAAAAGAAGGTTCCTCGTTCAGAAAATTAAAGTACCGACGTCAGTGGTAGACGTCACTAAAACCTCGGGTTCTTTTATTTCAGAGAGCGACAAAGGTAACAAAACGGTAGATAAATAGTACTTTACTACCCTGGCCTACGATACTAGAAGCAAAAAACTTACAACTCAAAATTCGGTCGAAAAAGTGAGAGGAGAGAGTGAAAGTAGTTCTCCGAGAAATCGACCTCACCCATAATCTCGGTTTTTCTCTTTACGTCGTCAAAATCCATTGAAGTCCGGTGGTGTCACACTCGGATCTGTCGGATTTTCTTCGACCGGGTGCAGGGGATTGGGGTATTTTGATATCTATTGTGGGGATAAATACTGACCTCCATCTTCCTGGATTCCAACGATATATCCTTAAAGAAGTAATACGAAATCATAAATCATAAAAGTCCATTTAAATTATATACAATTCCATCTCGAGATGTAGTCGATGATTGCAACTGATAAGATCTGTCCGTTCTCAGTTGTCCTTGAATTTCTTTTTATTACCGTACTTTCACTCCATAATGGGACATTTTCGTTTCGTTTACAAAAGGGTTCTTTTGTCGTAATTACATCTCTTCTCTTCCTTTGCAACGGTTTTTAACTTTATAAGGAACCCTATCACTTTCGTTACCACGTAGGTGTATAATTTTCGTCCGACTATTTCTTCATGTTAATCTTTCAATTTTTTTTTTTTGGATTTGTCTATTTTTATACTAATCGTATTTTACTTTGTGCCACCTTCTGTCTTATTGTTTTACGTGTATGTGACTTTAGGTTTCATCAAATAAATTTTCAGGTTAAATTCTTACATTTCGTTTTGTGTTCACTATACATATCTGATATACCCTTTCTGAACTCAAAGGTATTGATTTCACAGTAGATTTGTGATTTTTCTTTATAACTTTCTTCTGTGTGTAAGGGTTTATATAGGACGATAACAAAGACTTAAGTCTCCAAGTCTCGTCATTTTTTTTTTTTTTTTTTTTTTCGATACTCTTTTGTTAAAATAATGTTTCCTTTCTCTTTATTTGTATATGACTTACATAGTATTTTACGATTCATGATTTTGTGTCACTTCTTTACAGATATAACGAAACTTCTTTTATGACACTAGGAACTTAGGAAATTGTCACGTAAAATAGTAATCGAGCACTTCTGTTCGATTTGTGAAGAACCTGAGTTTTTATATGGTCGTTTAAACCAAAAAAGACTTTTCCTTTTAATGGGTTAATATATAAGTTCGTTTTATTTCTTAATGTACATATATAGGTTTTTTCTCTTCTTGGAACCTATATTTTGTGTGACCTCTCTTTTCGTTAGTCATTTAGGATCTCATTGTAGTTTTGTTCTCACTATTACATGAAGATTTCGAATCACAAGTCTTGTCTATGAATGTTTTTGTTCTCCATATTGTTTTTTAAATTTTGTCAAAATTTTGAGACCTCGATTTTATCAGTAAAAAATTTTAATGTCTATTATATTTTTTTTGACTCAGAACCTCGTCCTTTGTTCGAATATCTTTACGATTTACAAAATAAACGAAGTCTCTAATATCTATGACTACATTGTCTTTTTGTATTTAACTTTTTTCCAACGGTTTTTAATCCCCATTGAAAACCCCCTTTTTCGCTGACTTTTTCTTGTTCCTGTAAAGACCTCACGACTAATGTCACACGAGTGTAAAATTTTTCAGTAGTACGAGATGTGAGAACTAAACTCGTTAATATATATGTAATATTAATTGTTATTAGTATAATAACATTAATATAATAATGTGAAAACTAAACTCACTATATATATGATAGTATTAATTATTGTATATTAATAATATCATGATATTAAAATATATTAACGATGTGAAATTTATTTTGAATTTCCTATCTATGTGCCAATTATATATTTTTAGTTAACAAAGAGACATATGGTCGTTCACCTTAAACTTTAATTTTTATGTTATTGTAAAATAATCATAGATTTTTCACTTTATGAATCCGTATTTAAATCGTTTTATGCATGTTCTAGATATATTTATTTTAAGGTTTGGATACTACTTTTAGTTTCTGTGTAATTACTTCTCTATAAGATATAATTACCATTCCTTCTGAGCTATAACAGTGTTTTTAATTAAGTTTTATCTAGTGTCTGGATTTATATTTTGTGTTTTGTTATTTTGGACATCTTCTGGTGTATCCTCTTTGGGATTTATCGGAACCTGTACCACTACTGAAAAATCAATGTCGCGGTTTCCGTGTTAGGTACTTTCTTATTCAATCTCATGTGATTTTAAATTTTAAAGATAAGACAGTTTCCACCACGGTTCACTTACTGTTCTGGTCAGTGTACTACCTTTTCTATAAACATTTCCTGTATAGACCATTTCTCCCGAAAGGTTTTATCTGGTTTTTAGAATTTGAGTTGTCATTCTTTTATTTGTTGGACCACTTTTTATACCCGGTTTGTAGATTTGTCTATGATATGGTTTCTTCTATATCTCTACAGTCTATTCATACACTTTTCTATGAGATGGAGTATGTAGTAGTCCTTTTACATTTAGTTTTGTTGTCTCCTGAAGGGACCACCGAGTGGCCAATTCTCAGACGGGGGGTCCCGTCCCTGTGACCTACCTAGGGACGAGACCCTTCTAAGGTGTCCACTACCCCGACGATTCGGGCACCCGGTGTCGATGACTTCGGACGTACGGGATGTCGGGCACGAGACGGTGTCTCCTCGGGGGCGTCCCTCTTCGAGTGTGTGACGTTGATCTCTACCGGACACACGTCGTTACTTCTGGGTCGTGTCGGCTTCGATACATTCGTTTATTAAAAAATTTTGTGGAGATGTATGGATCGTCTTGCCGATTGCTGGTCTGCGGTGGTTTACGATAGTTCCTACACCCTCACTGCCCTTGAAAGTAAGTGAAGACCACACTACGTTTTGCCGTGTCGGTGAAATCTTCTACCAAACCACCGAAGAATGTTTTGATTTGCTATATGGTAAGTCGTTACACGGGTGACCACAAATGGGTTTCGTAAACTTTTGAAACAGGTTTTTGGACGTGAATCTATAAAAATTGAAACGAGTATCAACGGGTTCGAACGTTCGTTGGTTCTATAAGAAGTCATCTACTTATTTATTTGACACCATTCAAGTTTGTTACTTTATAATAAGTCGTGACTTTTCTATACTCGATGACTAAAGTTTGTATACTATAAGACTTTTTCCGTTTTGATACTTCTGTCATTCTTCTAGTCGTCATCTTCCTTTTCCCTACTTTTTAAAATCCCATCACTTTTATAGGATATGCTCTGATATTACCATTCATAGGAATATGTACAGGAATACGTAAAGAGGTTCGGGTATCTTAACATTGTGGTTCTCACTGGGAATTACACTTGACGCCTGAAACCTATGGATACTACGTAGTTACAACCAAGTAGAAAATATTGTTTACATGATAAACAATATTTACCCCCTTTATATACGTATATATCCCTGTACTCTTATACTCTTTCGACATGGAAGGAGAGTTAAAAAGACACTTGGATCTTGACGAGATTTTTGATTTCAGACCTTCTTTTTTTTTTTTTTTTTGGAGTTACGGATTTATGTTCTAATCTTTTAAGTTTGACAATTTCCCTTGTTTTTTTTATAAAACTAATTAGTCAGTTTTTAGCACTTTCCCTGACTTTCTTGTCGTCTTTCTCATGATTCTTCTATTTTAGGATATTTTATCCTATAGTTTTTTTTCACTAGTGTTATTTACGTCTTATCAATTGAAATGGAAAATTGCCATTTTCAGGAAAATCTTATTCGATTTTTCATTTTGGGTCAAGACACGACAAATTTTCTCTTCGTGACTTCCTTCTATCTGTATTGTCTCCTTGGCTACCTCTATTCGGTGCGTTTGTGATTTTTGCCGTCGCTCTTTGTCGTCACAGGTTCAGTCTGTTCGACCTTCGGAACTTTACCACGAAACCAGTACAGACTGGTCCTTTTACCTTTGGTGCCGTTTATCAAAGTCACATCTCTTAAATTACCGCTCTTGATACGTAGCCACACCTCGACGACTCTACAGGTTTCCCTTCTCCCACACCACTGGGGTCCGACTCCCCGTTTCCTTCCTCTGTCACAAACGTCACCGGACAGCGATTTTGGTGACACCCAACCGACCACCTTCGACCTCAGGGACCCTCCTCGTCGGACCTGTCCTCTGTCCTCCTTCCCCCTATTCATGGAATTGAGAAGAAAAGGACGTCCGAGAATAGGGAGAGGGTGACTGTTTGGGTAGACTTTTGGACCCTTGGACCCTTTGTGTCTAAGTACGTCGTCGATGGATTTATTTCTCGCCTCCACCCGTTCCTTACCCTTACGTCTGTTTTTGCAGATCCTACTTGTTTCTGACAACTTTCCTTACAAAATTTCATCTATTTTCCATGTTGGGTGGTTTTAGTATATCATTAGTACTTAGAGATACGGGACTTGTTATGTCGAAAATGTGTATTTCACTTTTGGAAGTAAAGATTTTGTTTAATTTCCTTTGAAAGCCTTCATCTTTAGAAATCATATTTGATGACATTTGGAAAGAAAGTATGTGTATACCTTAATGCTCGCTTCAGACCACGGGTGATCACGAAGACACACTGACGTGAGAGAGAGTCCCCTTGAGTCCCTCTAAAACCTGAAACGTAACTCAATTGTACCAGGTCTCAGTTGGTCCTTTCGGTACCCTGTGTCTCCTCTTTCTATGTGCTTTCTCTACCAGGTTCTTCAAATTTTCTTAGGCCCTCTTCAAACCCGAAGGGATTCGTATACCCTTATAAGTTTATAAGAAGGGATTCGTATAAACTTATTTTATAAGTTCCGAGACGTCTAATGTGTAACACACATAGACACACACACACACACACACACACACACAAACGTACGTGCACATTAAGATTTTCGTCCCACTTTGCATGTCTTCCTAGGTATCGTTGAAAACTACCTATAATGGAACATCCGCTCTCATCCTTACCTACTCTCTATAGTCAGTCCCTGGTCAATCTTCTGTCTTAGTATTCAATAAAATTTCTTACGTTATACTTTTTTTACAATTGATCCATATTCCAACAATTAGCTTTTCCGTCTTTGTCTTGAGACTCCATAGGGTCCCCTCGTTAGCGTCCCTCGACGAGTCTTCTCCCCAGAACACCTGACCCTGGGTACAGAGCCCTGATCTACGATCGGTCGACTACTTAGACTCCCCACGGCACCGTAGACAGGAAGTACAGACTCTTTTTTGTGTTCGAAGTAGTTGACGAAGATGTCCCCGTCCTCTTCCTTGGCCTACGTCTTGGGTGTCCTCGTTTCCACTTCCTCGGACGATTCAGAGGGAGGTAGTCCGGACGTCCGAGAGAAGTCCTGGGGCTCACTAATTTTTGGACTGCACTTCCGTCGACTGTCTTTTCCTTACAAAGACATCTTAGGACCCGTATAGGGCCCCAGTCTCTCGTCCTCATATCCGTCCATCATTGTATGTTAATTTGACTTCTTCTCAAAAGATAAGCTTATATTAGTGTACTTGATATCATGATCGATAGACATTTCTTTAAATAAAGGTTATAGTAATGACTGGGGACGAAAAGTGTCTACATTCGACAGAATAGATGTTAAATGAGAGTAAGCTTAATCGGTTTAATCGTGTTAGAAAGACCCGAAGGGACCACCGTGTCTACCATTTCTTAGACGGACGTTACGTCATCTGGGCCCAAATTAGGGACCCAACCCTTCTAGGGGACCTAGGGATTCTAGGGGACCTATGTATGGGGTCATAAGAACGGACCTCTTAAGGTATCTGTCTCCTCGGACCTCACAATGTCAGGTATCCCAACGTTTCTCAACCTACGCTGTCTCTGAGTGTGAAGGTGAAAACAAGTGCAAAGTAATGTTAGAAAGGTCACTTTCGGTGGAAAGTATCTCGGTAGGGTGTAACTTCCAGTCCTTCCCGCCACCACTCCTCTATGGGGAGTAGGTTCCATTCCTCGTCGCCGACGTGAAACGACCTCGTCGACACTTCTCTATGGGGTGCGGGTTCCATTCTCTTTGGGTTCATTCTACCATCCACAACGTTCTCCCGTAGTCTACCGTCTGTGTGACTTTGGTATGAGTGTCTTTTGATCAGTTAGATTAGTGTGATCCTGGTGTCGGAACAGATTGAGTTACTTTGATTCGGTACAGACGCCCCGTTGGGTTCTGTCCGCCCAGTACCACCTCTCCAGACTGTCTTACACCAGGTGACCTCTTCCCTTATCGTTTGGTGAAGTCATAAGAATGAAACTCTTGGGGTACTTGTCATACTTTTCAGTTTTACTATCCTATGACTTTCTCCTTGAGAGGTCCAGTCATCCACGGGTTATACGATGACCTCTAGTCACCTCTTTATTGAGATCTTTCTTACTTCCCTACCTCGGTTTCGTTTTTTTTTTTTTTTTTTTATGGGTCGACACCTACACTGACCACTATCTTCGTTCCAGGCTACGACATTTCTCGTTATAACGTATCCTTGGACCTTACAGTCCAGGTACTTAGTTCCGTTTAACCTTCGCCAGTTTGTTCTCTACCGTCCTCACTTGCAACTGTAAGATCCTTAGTCGCTCGATTTTACCTGACCTTACCCACTTAAATTGAGTCTACTGGTAATATAGATGATGACGTCCGTCCTTAGGAAATCTTCTTTACCTCATCGGTGGTACCAGTTGTTTTCTCAAGCTTTACGTCATGAACCTACGTTAGAGTTTTTACTGTCTTACTAGAGACAAACAAAGGTTCCGTTTGGTAAGTTATAGTGTCATTAGGTTCAGATACGGGGTTGGTCATTGCGACTTCTTCGACTTCGACTTGCCAAGATACTTCTGGACGATGACGATGACGATTCAGTGAAGTCAACACAGGCTGAGACACGCTGGGGTATCTACCGTCGGGTGGTCCGAGGGGGTCGGGACCCTAAGAGGTCCGTTCTTGCGACCTCACCCAACGGTAAAGGAAGAGGTTACGTACTTTCACTTTTCACTTTCCCTTCATCGAGTCAGTATAGGCTGAGACACGCTGGGGTACCTGACGTCGGGTGTTCCGAAGAAATAAGTATCCTAAAAGGTCCGTTCTCATGACTTCACCCCACAGTAACGGAAGAGGGATACTTCTGGATGTTCTGGAAAATCTTGACTGTGGGTTTTTTCTACAGGAAAAGTAATGTCCCCTGAGCTTACGTTTTCATCCTTCAGTTCTTTGTGGACCTCATTGTCCGTTTAAACCGGAACCTTACGTCTTACTTCGTCTCCTTTCCAATTATCTCAAAATGGTTCTCTTACGTGACCAGTTTCGTTTGTGGGAGAAGGTTGTTGTGTTCTCTTCTGAGCTGTGTACCTGTAGTGGTCTACCAGTTGTGGCTTTAGTCTAACTAATATAAGAAACGTCGGTTTTTACCTCTTCGAGATATGTCAGTCGTTTTTGTTCTGGTCCTCGACTGAGACCGAGTCTAGTACTTGAGGAATAATGGTTTAAGTCTGAATTTAACTTCTTTCATCCCTTTTGGCGATCTGGTAAGTCCATACTGGATTTAGTTTAGGGAATACTAATATGTCACTTTCACTCTTTATCTAAATTTCCGGATCTAGACTATTTATCTCACGGACTACTTGATACCTTACTCCAAGCACTGTAACATGGTCCTCTGTCCCTAGTTCTGTAGGGGTACCTTTTCTTTACGTTTTTTCGTTTTACCAACAGACTCCTCCGGAATGTTTATCGACACTTTTCTTCTCTTCACTTTTCGTTTCCTCTTTTCCTTTCTATATTCGCAGACTTACGTCTCGAGGTCTCTTATCGTTCTTCTCTATTCTTTCGGAAGAAGTCGTTAGTTACGTTTCTTTATCTCCTTTTCTTGTCTTACCCTTTCTGATCTCTGGAGAAATTCTTTTAGTCTCTATGGTTCCCTTGTAAAGTACGTTTCTACCCGAGCTAATTCCTGTCTTTACCAGACCTGGATTGTCTTCGTCTTCTATAATTCTTCTCCACCGTTCTTATGCGTCTTCTTGACATGTTTTCCTATAAGTGCTGGGTCTATTAGTGCTACCACACTAGTGAGTAGATCTCGGTCTGTAGTACCTTACACTTCAGTTCACCGGAATCTTTCGTAGTGATGCTTGTTTCGATCACCTCCACTACCTTAAGGTCAACTCGATAAAGTTTAGGACTTTCTACTACGACACTTTCACGACGTGAGTTATACGGTCGTTTAAACCTTTTGAGTCGTCGCCGGTGTCCTGACCTTTTCCAGTCACAAGTAAGGTTAGGGTTTCTTTCCGTTACGGTTTCTTACGAGTTTGATGATGTGTTAACGTGAATAGAGTGTACGATCATTTCATTACAAGTTTTAAGAGGTTCCGTCCGAAGTCGGACACTTGAAGGACTACAAGTTCGACCAAAATCTTTTCCGTCTCCTTGGTCTCTAGGTTTAACGGTTGTAGGCGACCTAGTACCTTTTTCGTTCTCTCAAGGTCTTTTTGTAGATAAAGACGAAATAACTCATACGGTTTCGTAAACTGATACACCTAGTGTTATTTGACACCTTCTAAGATTCTCTCTACCCTTATGGTCTGGTGGACTAGACGGAGAACTCTTTAGACATACGTCAGTCCTTCGTTGTCGATCTTGACCTGTACCTTGTTGTCTGACCAAGGTTTATCCTTTTCCTCATGCAGTTCCGACGTATAACAGTGGGACGAATAACTTGAATATACGTCTCATGTAGTACTCTTTGCGACCTGACCTTCTTCGTGTTCGACCTTAGTTCTAACGGCCCTCTTTATAGTCATTGGAGTCTATACGTCTACTGTGGTGGGAATACCGTTTTTCACTTCTCCTTGAGTTTTCGGAGAACTACTTTCACTTTCTCCTCTCGTTTTCTCAACCGAATTTCGAGTTGTAAGTCTTTTGTTTCTAGTACCGTAGGCCAGGGTAGTGAGGCACCCTTTATCTACCCCTTTGTCACCTTTGTCACAGTCTGAAATAAAACCCCCTGAGGTTTTAGTGACGTCTACCACTGACGTCGGTACTTTAATTTTCTGCGAATTAGGAACCTTCTTTTCAATACTGGTTGGATCTATCGTATAAGTTTTCGTCTCTGTAATGAAACGGCTGATTCCAGGCAGATCGGTTCCGATACCAAAAAGGTCATCAGTACATACCTACACTCTCAACCTGACACTTCTTCCGACTCGTAACCTCTTGACTACGAAAACTTGACACCACAACCTCTTCTGAGAACTCTCGGGGAACCTGACGTTCCTCTGAGTTGGTCAGGTAAGACTTCCTCTAGTCGGGACCCACAAGAAACCTTCCTTACTACGATTTCGACTTTGAAACCGGTGGAGTACGTTTCTCAACTGAGTAACCTTTTCTGAAACTGCAACCCTCCCTAACCCCCGTCCTCCTCTTCCCCTGCTGTCTCCTACTCTACCGACCCACCGTAGTGACTGAGTTACCTGGACTCAGACTCACTGGAGGCCCTCAACCACTACCTGTCCCTCCGGACCGCACGACGTTAAGTACCCCAGCGTTTCTCAGCCTGTACTGACTCACTGACTTGACTTGACTTGACTTTGGAAATTTTCGTAAGAAACGAAAAAAACTTGTTGTTTTTGGGGTCGGGTGGAACTTTTGAGGGATGAGGTTTGTACCTAAGTCAAAAGAGATTCGTCGGGTCTATTCCATATTACTCTTCTCGTGATCTCGGGTTTGGATCCCAATCCCCACATATAGTGTAGTAAATAACACTCGTATCCACTACAAAAGGGTATACCACTGTCTCTATCGTTTATATCTCGGATTTGATCATAAAAATTAAATGACAATTGTGAAAACATTATACATGAATTAACTTAAAAATTAAGAGATGGATTTGATAAGATTTGACTATTCGGTACATTATATGGAAATTTATTTTATAATTAATTTTGTTTATATTTGTAAATAAATAAAGAGGTTGCTATTTCATAGAGATTTTGAATAGTCACATCTTGACACTATACATTCTGAACGGTGATTTGAGAAAACTCTGTTAAAAATGTATATAGAGAATTATGAAATACTACTTTAATAAAGTAAAACGTAACAAACATTATTAAACCTAAGATTACTTGAACACTTTCTATGTCCAGGTAACATATGAAATTGGGTCAATGAATTCAAATAAAATTGGATTTGACAGCCTCTTCCGTTACCGTGGGGTGAGGTCATGATAACGGATCTTTTAGGGTACCTACCTCCTCGGACCACCCGACGTCAGGTACCCCAGCGATTCTCAGTCTGTACTGACTCGCTGAAGTGAAAGTGAAAAGTGAAAGTACGTAACCTCTTCCTTTACCGTTGGGTGAGGTCACAAGAACGGACCTCTTAGGGTCCCTGCCCCCTCGGACCATCCGACGACAGATACCACAGTGAGTCTCAGCCTGTGCTGACTTCACTGAATCGTCGTCGTCGTTGGATTTGACAACTAGAAGATTTTTACCTATCAAGAATAAAATATTACTGTAAGTAAGTAGAACACAAGTAAACTGTTTATAAATTATAAAAATAATTATATAACCACTATATCACTACCTACCAACCTATCTATTTGCCTATGCTTTCTTTTCAAATTTTAGGGATAGGAACTCTTCAATTTAAGACAAAACCTCTGTCTATCCTTTTTTAGTCATTTTATTTATCGTACAATCTTTTGTTGTTGACTGTTCCTGGATGACATGTCGTGTCCCTTGAGCGAGGTATAATGTACTGTTGGTTTATCCTTTTCTTAAACTTTTTTTATTTATATACATCTTGACTTAGTGAAGTGACACGTGAACTCTGATTGTGTTGCAACAATTAGTTGACATGAGGTTATATGTTAATTTTCAAAAAAATTTTTTCTTATGTCATTTGTGTTACCTCCCTTTTACTTCTCTTTATTCCTCCATACTTGTTAATTCCTACCCTATTCGTTGGAGTTCTCGTATAATTTTTCGTCTCTGCAATGAAACGGTTGTTTCCAAGCAGATCAGTTCCGATACCAAAAAGGTCTTCAGTTCATACCTACACTCTCAACCTGATATTTCTTTCGACTCACGGTTTTTTAACTACGAAAACTTGACATCACAACCTCTTCTACGAACTCCCAGAGAACCGGTCGTTCCTCTAGGTTAGTCAGGTAGGATTTCCTCTAGTCAGGACCCACAAGTAACCTTCCTGACTACGAGTTCCACTTTGAGGTTATGAAACCGGTGGACTACGTTTCTCGACTGAGTAAACTTTTCTGGAACTACGACCCTTTCTGACTTCCGTCCTCCTCTTCCCCTGTTGTCTCCTACTCTACCAACCTACCGTAGTGATTGAGTTACCTGTACTCAAACCCACCTGAGACCCTCAACCACTACCTGTCCCTCCGGACTACACGACATCTGGTGCCCCAGCGTTTCTTAGTCTGTGCTAACTCGTTGACTTGACTTGACTTCAATTATAAAATCTATTTTACTGTTCCTTTTTAGAGAGACTTTTCCGTTCACCTCTAGACTTGTATCACTTCTACCATAGACACTCCTATGGATTCCTTTCTCTTATAAGGTCCATTTCCGTTGTAGATTTTTCCAGGACACCAGTCGTACGGACTACACTCTCTTCTAACTTAAGAAGGAGAGTTGAGATTTGGTACTAAAGAACCTGAGTGTTACTATCGAAAAAGGGAATTCAACAATTGAACAATCTTATAATGAACATTTTATGTGTGACTTGTGTGTGAGTGTTGTTTAAACAAAGTAAAACACAGAATAATAATATACTCGTGAAAAAAACGATAAAAACAGTCAAGATTGTTATTTCTCCAATATTAAAAAAATTACATTACAATGTCAATTTTTGCTTTCATTACTAATTTTGTCAAACTTTACATTAACATAAAATTATAATAACAATCCGTAAGTAAAAATTTACTTATTTTTAATATTGAAAGTAAAAGTTTTCTACAATTAATAAAGTTTACCCTTAAAATTTTATTCAACTAACACAAATGTGAAATACAGTTACATTCCAATTATAAAAGTTAATTTACAAAATTAACCAACGAGTATTCAATAGAAAGTCCGTGTTAATAAAAGTTCTTGCACTCTGGAGGTTTATGATAGAATTTTAAGTTAATCAAATATTACATAAACTTATTTAATATCAAAATTCCTGTCGAGAAAACTCTCCGATTTATTCTAATTCAATTTGTTAATTTTAAGACGAGGGATGTATCGATCATACTTATTTTTTAATAAAGTGATTAAAAATAATAATATTTTATAAAGTACATAGGATTTTTATTTATTATATTTCCGTATTCCATATTTTTATTAACGTTTTATGAGTTTACAAGGTGTTTCCAATTATCTCATAATCATTATGAAAACTTGAAAGGAGAGACATGGTTGAGGGGAGAGAGAAAAAGTAGTGGAGGATCCTCATTGATTAGAAGATTTTAAATATATGTAATAAAGAACGAATGACAGTATTACGTACTTAGGGAATTATTATATAATAAATATGAAGTATACGGAAACTTGAAGTATATTCTTCATAATACGATAAACCAAAAATAACATTGAACGAAGAAAGTAAATTGTGGTTGTACTCTGAATAGGGATAACTCTATGTATCTCGACATGAGTTGAGTCAAAGTAATGACGTATCCTAAGATAATACACTTATATGGTGTTAGGTCAGTAGAAGGATAGTTACCTGAAAAGAACAACAATTTTGAAACGATAATGTTTATAACGACGATACTTGTGAAGACTTGTGTAGAGTCACGTAACCCATATAGGGATCCTTACCCAACATCTGATTATATGTGTAAAAGTTAAAAGATTTTTTACTGTTTAATAAAATGTTTTGCGAACGTATTTAAGTGTAAGACTGGTCATTCCATATAATACCAATAAACTAAAACAAAAAATTTCTTTGTAAAATAGTCTTAGTGACTGAAACGGGAATAAAAATGACTATTTGAAACACAGAGTTACTAAAATCTTCCGAAAAGATTTTGTATAAAAACTATAACTGGGAAACTTTCAATACAACAAACTTTAATCGAAGAAGATCATATATGTAGAATATCACATTACTTAACCTCTTTCTTTACCGTGGGGTGAGGTCATGAGAACGGACCTTTTAGGGTACCTACCTCCTCGGACCACCCGACGTCAAGTACCCCAGCGATTCTCAGCCTGTGCTGACTCGCTGAAGTGAAAGTGAACAGTGAAAGTACGTAACCTCTTCCTTTACCGTTGGGTGAGGTCACAAGAACGGACCTCTTAGGGTCCCTGTCCCCTCGGACCACCCGACAACAGATAACCCAGCGTGTCTCAGCCTGTGCTGACTTCACTGAATCGTCGTCATCGTCGTCACATTACTTATCTGAAAAAGTTTTAAATTATGTGAAGTTAATGAGAGAAATTAAGGGAATAAAGAAACCAAAATAAATTCTCTAGGAAAAGATATGTATATTTAAACTGATATACCTTGAAACAGTCGTTTCACTACAGAGACGAAAGTTTATATGACAGATCAAAACAGTATTGAAAAGAAGGTTTCTCGTTTTCAGAAAATTAAAGTACCGACGTCAGTGACAGGTCTCACTGAAATCTCGGGTTCTTTTATTTTAGACAGTGACGAAGGTGAAAAGGGGAAGATAAAAGGTACTTGACAATCCTGGTCTACAGTTCTAGAATCAACGAACTTACAACTCAAAATTTGGTCGAAAGGTGAGAGGGGTAAGTGGGAGTAGTTCTCCGAGAAATAAAGGAGAAACGAAAGACGGTAATAGACGTATAACATAGTAGACGTATAGACTCCAACAACTATAAAGAGGATCGTTAGAACTAGGGTCGAACACGAAGTAGGTCGGGACGTAAAACGGACTATATGAGACATGCCTTCAATTAAGTCGTCCTACTGTTATTTCTTTTTAAGTTGTCTTTGGTTGGGTCGTGATTGTACTTACAATGTCAGTCTTTTTTTATGTAATTTTGTAAATAATATCGACATGAGGTATCCAAGACTTTTAATGTCTCTGTCTTCTATATTTCTTTTCTGGGTTTACTTTCCAACTCTCTATTTTTGATGTTACACACTCGATTTTTAATTTTTTACTTTGTGATCTACCCTAATTACCGTCCACTCTGTAACTTCTTTTAAATCACTTGAATCTCTGTATTGTTTTCTTTGATTTTACTCCGTGTCTTTCTGAGTCTTTGTTTGTCTCGAAGTCCCTCGACGTCCCGTTGAAGTTAGTCTGATCATATGTTCGTTAACATCACGGACTCTTTGTCCCCCTATTTGTCTTTTTATAACATTTTCTTGTTACCGATTTTTGAAGGGTTTAAACTAGATGTGAGATTTAAGTGGATAGATTCTGGAGGTATGTAGAGTGTAGTATTAGTTGAGGAGTTTTTGTCACTGTCTCTCTTTTAAACATTTCGTTCGTCTTCCTTTACAGACGTATAAAGAGGTTCCTTTGTTACACTTTTCGTCCGTCACCTCTTTATAGAAATTTCATCACTTTCCTTTTTGACGGTTGGATCTCAAGATATTGGATACTTTTTACCGAAAGTTTTCGACTTCTATTCGTCTCCCCTTTACAACACCCCCTACCCCCCTATTTAGTCCTCAAACTCTCCTTGTGTGTGTGTGATGATATATATTCGTCGTCATCTGTCGTTGCTGAATGACACCTCGTGTCTTTTGTTGAGCCATGAATTACCGTTCGGTGTACTCTTTTCTTGGACTTGTTCTTACTGATACACATGAGTGTGTCGACTTAGCGAAACGGCATGTGAACTTCGATGGTGTTGTGACTTTTAGTCGACATGAGTTTAGTCTACAAATTTATTGGCTTCAACTTTATCTTTGAAAAAGACCGAATGTTTCCGATTTTTTTAAATACTGGTCACTGGTTTACTCCAAAGAAGTTTCGTCTCTCTTTCACTATGGACTATCTTTCTCCCAGATGTGTTTCCGTACTTCTCGTGATCTTTGACTGACGGACCTATTTATCTGCTCACTAAAGGTGACAATTATCCGTCAACTAATAAATTTTGTTTTGACTATTGTCAAAGTCAAGTCAAGTCAGCGAGTCAGCACAGGCTGAGAAACGCTGGGGTACTTAACGTCGTGCGGTCCGGAGGGACAGGTAGTGGTTGAGGACCTAAAGTGAGTCTGAGTGCAGGTAACTCAGTCACTACGGTAGGTCGGTAGAGTAGGAGACAACAGGGGAAGAGGAGGACGGGGGTTAGGGAGGGTCGTAGTCTCAGAAAAGGTTACTCAGTTGAGAAGCGTACTCCACCGGTTTCATGACCTCAAAGTCGAAATCCTAGTAAGGAAGGTTTCTTGTGGGTCCCGACTAGAGGAAGTCTTACCTGACCAACCTAGAGGAACGTCAGGTTCCCCGAGAGTTCTCAGAAGAGGTTGTGGTGTCAAGTTTTCGTAGTTAAGAAGACACGAGTCGAAAGAAGTGTCAGGTTGAGAGTGTAGGTATGTACTGGTATCCTTTTTGCTATCGGAACTGATCTACCTGGAATCAGCTGTTTCAATACAGAGACGAAAAGTTATACGATAGATGCAACCAGTATTGAAAGAAGGTTCCTCATTCGCAGAAAATTAAAGTAACGACGTCAGTGGTAGACGTCACTAAAACCTCGGGTTTTTTTATTTCAAACTGTGACAAAGGTGACAAAGGGGTAGATAAGGGGTACTTCACTACCCTGGTCTACGGTACTAGAAGCAAAAGACTGACAACTCGAAATTCGGTTGAAAAAGTGAGAGGAGAAAGTGAGAGTAGTTCTCCGAAAAATCGAGGAGAAGTGAAAGACGGTATTCCCACCACAGTAGATGTACAGACTCCAATAACTATAAAGAGGGCCGTTACATCGAATGACAAATATTATCTATTTTTTCGTTTTACGTAGTACTATTGTCCTGTTTCCGCTGTCCCTCTCTTTACTTTTATATGATTGTACTCCAACAAATACTTAACCACTTTGTCGTGAAACTTCATCTGACACCATTCATTTCTATATACGATATTTTAGTGACCCGAAGGGACCATCGAGTCGACCATTTTGAGATATTTTAGTAATTCGGTCGTTTCGCCTAATTTTTATTTTAGTATGACCTAATGTGATTAAATATAAATAGGGAAATAAAAGACGAAATTAAAATGTGACTTTGATTCCCCTCCTACATAGTTAGATTTAAAAATCCTATTTATAATTTATTGATACTGACGTTTTTAATATATTCTTTCAATGTTTACTCAATTGTCGGTATTTTCGCAGACTGGTTCCATTTCTTAATTTTAGAACCTCTGTAACTTCTCTGTAATTTTAGAAAATAAATTTCTGTCTTTTGTAGATTTACATATTGGACGTCTTTACTCTTTTAAATAAAAGAAAAGTCATTGACAACTTTAAGGAGACTATATGATTTTTCATAACGATATATTAGTGAACGACAGGTACATTACGATAGAAAAACTCAACTTAGTATTTACGGTCTTGAAGGATTCTTGGTCGGTGATTAACTTAAGAAAAAAATCGTTGACACCTAGACTTTCCTTCACGTATTCGTTATGGTGGTAACTGTCTATAACATTTAATAGACCATCGAGTAGTGTTTTAACGATAAAAGACTCAATTTTTAGAAAGGGACCTCTCTCTCCAAACGTTCAAAAAAAAAGTCAGTTACATTTTCATAAAACCAAAATCGTGTATACTGATAGCCACAACATACACTACTTTCTGTCACTATTCTGTATTTTTCTTTTTCTATTGATAATTTTTAAGATAAAAGTCTTATTACACTGAAATCATTAATTACCCCTTGTAATTGTTGTATCGTATGAATGGAATTTAATGTGATTTTCATAGTCGTCAAAAGAATTTTTCGTCTCTGTCGGTTGTTCTTTTGTACCATCTTTAGGTCCTTTTCGTTTGAAAGTCAAGTATAATTTATCATTCAAACGTGAAGATTATCCTTCGACATCCTTATTTATAGTAGAAAACTTTTTATCCTAATTCTTCTGAGAAACCTTTCAGAACGGAAAGATTAGTGAGTAGTTTTTATTGAAAGAACTAAGAATCAAAAGAGAGGTTAAATAAAAGTTGAGTGTCTTTCAATGCAAAAGGGGGGTAATAAAGTAGTATCTCACTTTTCGCGGTAGTGACTAATTTGACACTCTTGACCAAGAAGAATAGGGTTGTATCCCCACACAACGGGTATATTAAATAGTAGGATTGCTCTAAATGAACTATAACTTTCCCGCGGTATGCTTGTCTTAGTCATCCTGACAGGAGGTCCTGACAAGACCCTTGTCATTCTACCTACTAGAGCGGAGGTATACTTCCAAAACTACCAGTCGGGGAAAAGGTAACTTAAAGGTGGTCACGAAGGAATACGGAGCCCAAGATCTCTAAGACTTGATGATACGGTAGAACGAAGTGTGGTAATTCCGAAACGTATAAGTTCGGGAGACTTATCAAGTCATAAATTATAAGTCATGAAGTCGTTAAGGATACTTCGAAAATTGGGACGAATCTACCGTAGAGAATCCTTTCCGACTCCAATTACAGGGAGGTCCCAACTGGTCAGCGAATTAATTCTCAGTTAGTGTTCTGTATGTCTACTCGTTGTCCGTGTACTTTTCTACGAGTTGTACTGACGAATAATCTCTTTACGTTTCGTTTGGAGTTACTCCGTGGTGGAGTGTCTTTAGTTTTACTAGTAGGAATTTTTTTAGATATTTCTTTCTTGCACCCTCTCCTACTCTCTTATCCCTATGAGGACGTGACAACCACCCTTACATTTAGCCAGGTCAGTGACACCTATTAAGACAACAACAAGGTAGGGATTCAGAACGGGTCAAAAGACACTGTGGGACCTCACGTCGTGCGGTCCGAGGACACGAAGTGACAGAGGACCTTAAACGAGTTTAGGTACAGGTAACTTAGACACTACGACATATTGGTACAGTAGGAGGCACGGGGGAAGAGGTAAACGGAAGTTAGAAAGGGTCGTACTCCCAGAAAAGGTTACTCAAACAAGATGAATAGTCCACCGGTTTCAAAACCTTAAAGTCGGAGTCGTAGTCAGAGGGTTACTTATAAGTCCTCTTATCATATCTTCTCGGAGTTTTTTGATTTATATCTCAATGACATATTAGGTTGTTGGAGTGAGGACTCGTATGTAGTTCTGTGTTGATTTTACGTTTTTCTATGTACTTGGGGTTACAAGTATCATCGTGATAAGTGTCAATTCGGTTTTGTGCCTTTGTTGGATTTACAGGTAGTTATCTATTTACCTACTTCCACAATAGGTGAGAAACACTGGGGTGGCTAACGTCGTGCGGTCCTGAGCTATACGTAGTGGTTGTGGGCCTCAAACGAATTTGAGTACAGGTAGCTCAGCCACTACGGTAGCTTGGTAGAGTAGGAGACAACCGGGGAAGAAGACGGAAATTAGAAAGGGTCGTAGTCCCAGAAAAGGTTACTCAGTCAAGAAACGTAGTCCACCGGTTTCATGACCTGAAAGTCGAAGTCGTAGTCAGGAAGGTCACTTATAAGTCCAGACTAAAGGAAATCCTAACTGACCACACTAGAGAAACGTCAGGTTCCCTGAGAGTTCTCAGAAGAGGTTGTAGTGTCAGGTTTTCGTAGTTAAGAAACCACGTGTCTAAAGAAATATCAGGTTGAGTGTAGGTATGTACTGGTGACCTTTTTGGTATCGAAACTGTTATACCTGGAAACAACCGTTTCATTACAGAGACGAAAAATTATACGAAAGATCTAACCAGTATCGAAAAGAAGGTTCCTCGTTCACAGAAAATTAAAGTACCGACGTCAGTGGTAGACGTCACTAGACCCTCGGGTTCTTTTACTTCAGAGAGTGACAAAGGTAACAAAGGGGTAGATAAACGGTACTTTACAACCCTGGTCTACGGTACTAGAATCAAAAGACTTACAACTCAAAATTGGGTCGAAAAAGTGATAGGAGGAAGTGAAAACAGCTCTCCCAGAAGTCAAGGAGAAGAGAAAGACAGTATTCCTACCACAGTAGACGTATAGACTCCAATAACTATAAAGAGGACCGTTAGAACTAAGGTCGAACACAAAGTAGGCAGGGTCGTAAAACGTACTACATGAGACGTATATTCAGTTTATTCGTCCCACTGTCATATGTCGGAACTACATAAGGAAAGGGTTAAACCTTGGTCATTCCAAAAGGTACAGATCAAGACAACGTAGAACTGAACGTAAGTCTAAAGAGTACTCTGTCTATTCCACCAGACCATAAGGGTAGGGAACTTCTTAAAAGGTGTCAAACAACACTAGGTGTGTCAGTTTCCGAAACCACATTAGTTAATTTTTTTTCTTCATGTACAAAAAGACCTTAAAAGAACGAAAAAGATACTAGATCACCTACAACCGTTGAACTAGAGACCAAGGAAACGGAACAGTTTTAGGTCGAACTTGTAGACCTTCAAGAGTCCAGTCCATGACAACTTCGGGTCGAACCTCTTAAAACTCGTAATGAAATGATCGTACACTCCACTCATATTAACACTCCATCAAACTTGTAAGAAACCGTAACGGAAAGAAACCCTAACGTTACTTTTGACTGGAAAAGATCAGGACACCGGTGACGACTCAAAAGGTTTACACGACCGTATAACTCACGTCGTCAAAATGTCGTAGTAGAAAGTCCTAAACTTTATCGAGTTGACCTTAAGGTATTGGAGGTGATCGAAACAAACATCACTACGAAGGATTCCGGGTGAACTGAAGTATAAAGTCCTACAGACCGAAATTCACTCACTAGTGTGGTGGCACTAATAGACCCAGTACTTCTAGAAAAGACATATCAAAAGTTAGTAATTTTTACTTTATTACAGTAAACGTTGGTGTACCTACCTGAATCTCTACTGGTATGATTCACAGCATTCAGTCTTTCTCTGTCCGTTTGTGGTATACTATGGTGGATATATGTCTTAGGTTTGATACTGTGATTAATTGAATAGATACTTTGTCCTTGTCCGAGTGTCCATGTCCCTTGTCTAAACACCAACGGTTCCCCCTCCCCCCCTCCCGACCTAATCCTCAAACCCTAATCGTCTACGTTTGATAATATATGCCTTACCTATTTGGTCCAGAATGACATATCGTGTCCCTTTATATGTGTTATAGGACACTATTTGGTAAAACCCTTTCTTATACCGAAGGGTCCACCACGTTACCATTTCTTAGGTGGACGGTTTTGTCCTCTGTATCCTCTAAGTCCAAATTAGGGACTTAGACCTTCTAGGGGACCTCCTCCTTTACCGTTGGGTAAGGTCATACGAACGGACCTATTAGGGTACTTTTCTCTTCGGACCACCTGATATCGGGTACCCCAACGTTTCTCGACCTCTACTAACGGACTCACTCACTCTCACTCTATGTACATACACACGTATATGGTCCGAAGAGACAGGTACCCTAAGAGGTCCGTTCTTATGACTTCGCCCAATGGCAAAGGAAGAGGTCCCCTAGAAGGGCTGGGTCCCTAGCTTGGGCCCAGAGGGCGTAACCTCCGTCTGCGAAATGGGAGACTCGGTGTCGTGTCGTCTTTAATTGTATTGTAACATTTAGTTGAGATGGAAGTATTTGATTCAAATTTTGGTCTTAGTGAATCGTAGACGTCATCCTCAAATGTCAGACTGTCTTGAGACCCGGAACGTTACGAAGATGACTCCAGGACAGTGAAGTACTTTGGATGGATACGGTAAGGAAGTCTCTTGACGTGTAAGGGACTTCTGTCCATACAGGCGTCCAGATTCAGGCCGTAAGGAAACCTCTCGATCGGAAAGTGACGTACACGAGTCAGTGAGTCAGTACGGACTGACACACTGGGGTACCTGACGTCGGGAGGTCCGAGGAGACAGAGACGTTAAAAAGTCCGTTCTTGTGATCTCACCCAACGGTGAAGGAAGAGACACACAGAGGACGTGACGTCCACTGAAGAAATGGACGACTCGGTAACCTCTTCGGTAAGTGGCGTACGCCATACTTATTCACATAATTAGTACTGACGATGTATTGTTTGTCACTCCGAAGGGACCGCCGAGTTTGTCATGTCATAAACGGACGTTACGACCTCTGGGCCCAAGTTACGGACCCAGTCCTTCTAGGGGACTTCCCTTACGGTCGGGTGAACTCATAAGAACGGACCTCTTAAGGTACCTGTCTCCTCGGTCTGGTCGAGAGACAAGGTACCCCAGTGTATCAGCCTGTGCTGACTCTCTGAGTGTGTGTGTGTGCTGTTTGACATGTGACATTTACAAACACCGAATTTTGTTAAAAATAGAATTTCAAATACACCAGAAGACCCTGGAAGACGACTACGTCCGACCAGACCGACTAGGGTCCCCGGGTACGGAGAAATCACTCGACCTGTCCACTGATCTCCGACCGAAAAACACGACCAAAGTTCTACATAGACTTTTCGGAAAGTGTGAGAAAGAAGACTTTCCACCGTGCATTAAGAGGAGGGGAACCTATAACCAGTCTGCATCTCTGAGTAAAGATTAACTTACACCGTCTCATTACCACACCCTAAAGACTCCAGCGTTTTCCATAACGACGAAGGTCGAACAAGAGGACCTACCAGACGAGACCCCTCCCCGCACCCGAACAAGAATCCTGTGTGTTCGTCGGATCTCCCCCTCTCTCCGGGGGCACTCCCCATTCCTTCAACAGATCATTTGTTCATTACGTCTGACTGGTCGGTTCACTCCCTCGGTGAACCGGACATTCTCGTTGAATGTCTTCTCTTTCGAGACCGGAGTCTACTGATGTCCCGGCCGGTTTTAGAACAGGTTTGGAGCGCTCTCTGGGGGTCGGACTTCGAGGGGTAGATACACCGTGCACCTGAGGACTGGAAGTCTCCGGCACTCTCCATTATTTGTACCTGGTGGCGGAACTTGACGACTCCAACCCCTCGGCAGACTCCGTGTCGCCTCAATTACCTGAGTGACCGATCCTACTGAGTCGACCCTACCGGGGAGACGTGCCGTGTGTCGGAGAGTACGGGGTGGTACAACCGGACGGGAACAAGAGTCCTGAACGTCGAAGGTTTCTCTCTCTCGTCTTGGAATACTCGGACGACACCGGGTGGGGGTCTCTACGGTGGATACCGACGACACAATCAGCGAGTCAGCATAGGCCGAGAAAAGCTGGGGCACCTGACATCGGGCGGTCAGACGAGATAGGTACCCTAAGAGGTCCACTCTTATGACCTCACCCAACGGTGCGGGAGGAGGTCCTCTAGAAGACTCGGGTCCCTAGTTTGGACGGAGAGGACGTCACCGTCCTCCTAAGAAAGGACGACTCGGTGGTCCCTTCGGGTTTTGTAGTGGCTGATTTCGTCCGGGCGGTTCCAAGTTCCCACTTCTTTGTTATGGAGGCGGACCTCCCTTTTTCGACACTTCAGTAAAGTTCCCGGTACCTATTTCCCTCCTATCATTAACCCCGACATGACGGTCAGTTCGATGGGTTTGTCGTAACAGACAGTCGGTTCCACAAAGGGGGCGGAACAAGGGCCTTCACTCGAGAACCGACGTCGTGCAAATTTCGCGAGAGGTGGGGTCCTGACATACCGAGTTCTCCTTTCTACTTACCAAAGGAGAACTGGCACTCGTCAAACATTTCCGTCTCGTGATCAAGAACTAGGGATCTAAAGGCCTCGAGAGGATGAAGGACAGGGCAGACCAAGAGTCGGTAGTGAAGACATTTGATCATCTACGAAAGAATGTTTACGGGTAAGAAAGGAGGGGTTCAATCAAACCTCAGTCAAAGAAAAATGGTGGTTCTTTGGGTCGGTTCCTTGGGTCACTGAAACCGTCGTGAGTCGAGTCCTGATATGCTCGAGGCCATAAAGAAGGTTTCAATCCCCGGTCTTCTGCGGTGTTTGTTTCGCGGGCCTCTAGGAAGTCCACTAGTGACCGTAAATTTTTTATAGAAACTTTTGAGAAATTTATAGGAATTCCTGTTAACATTATTTTTACGTTTCGTTAGTATTAATTACCATATCTTTGATGGGATTCCACGACAAAAGACCCCTGAAGGGACCGTCAGGTCACGTCCTCCACACCCAAACTAGGAACCAGTTCCTTGATTCTAGGGTGTACGACGTACCGTGTCGTTTTTTTTTTTTCGGACTACCTAACACATAGTCATTTCTTGAACACATAGACCGTTCCCGACTGACGTGACAGACCGTCGTAAAGGTACGCCGTCACACTGACAGACGGTCCCTTTAGTATCTCGTTCTCTCCAGTTTCAAAGACCGGGAACCTGGTTTATGAGTATAAGTCCGACACTTACGCTACCGTAGCGTGGAGGACGAAGGGCAACTGTATACCGACGAAGGCCGACGACAGAGGTGGGTAGATGACGTCATGTCGAGATATCAGTGAGGGTCGGACTTTACTAAAGGTGAAAGTCGACTAGTACGAAGGAATAATTAAACAATTTGTTAACTCTTACTGTCTTCCATAGTTGAGGGAAGGGCCTATAAATTTGACACTCATCAGTAAGTATACGTTTCTCACACGGGTGCTTGAAAATTCTTGAAACGAATACGTCTCAAGGTCTCGTGTTTACAACGTCTTAGTCTACGGAGGGGGTTTGTAAAGAGGGAGACTGTAAGTCGTCGAAGATTTCCTTTGAGTAATCACCAAAAAGTGACGACTTCAATATCGTCAACAGTCAGTCGCTACCCGAACCCGTGAACCGTCACCTCTGTCACACAGGATCACTAATCCTCGTGTCCGAAATTTTGACTCACTTTTGACACTCAAGGTCAGAAGCGAGGTGGAGAGTAATAGACTCACTAAACTCCGTTCAAGGAACTGGGGGACCCGGAGTCAAAGAGATAATGTTTCTAACACGGTTTTTCTCTTTGATAGAGTACCCCAAGAAGTCTCTTAATATACTTTTTTATACACGTTATGTGAATCAGATATCGAACGTTGTATCCTTCGTTAGTTATTGACGATTAACAATCACGAATATAGTAATAATAATCATGATTATGGTGATGACAATTATTATTAGTAAATCGTACGGTCGTCGAAGGTCCTGACCTTGTCGTTCAGGGTTGTTGTAGACTGAGTGGTTCGACGTCATCGTCTCGATGACGACCGGGTCCGTCCTAACCGTGGTCGGGGATTCCCGTCGTAGGTCACCCCGTCCCGCTTTACGACGCCGAGCCTCAGGTTCAAGGTAGCGATCAACGACAGTCGTAGAGTGGAAGTGTGAGGTAGACCCAACCTGATCGGTATGGACTTCGTCTCGGTTCGGAGTCTTTCCGACCCGAGGTCTGAGTCGTCTCTTCGCCTCACCTACGGAGTTGGACCCGTTCCTTGTTCTGTCGACGTTCCCAGGCTGACTTCGAGTCCTTGTGGGTCCCAAGACCGGTGTCCCGCGACCGACCCCGTCGTCTTTGAGAGGTCTGGGTAGGTTAGCTGTCTTCCCTCGGTCAAGAATGTCCCGACGGTTCCGGTCTAGAGTTCGTGTGACTACCGTCCCGACATTACACTCGACGAGGACCCGACATCCTTGTTATTTCTCGGAGGAGAGACACGATTCCTTTCCTTATTGTTCAGTTGTTCCTTTTCCTTTTGACCTCGAGTGCCTCGTCCTACAGACGCCGTCGGTGTTTCGTAGGTCCGTCCTCGGCCCGACACGTGGACTCGTTCTCGACAATAGAGTAGACCGTTTAAGTCCCGTGGAGTCCCGAGTCGGTGGGAGAGGAACTAGGAACCTGTCTGTACCGGTTTCCTTGTCTTGAGAGGGTGTCGGACGATGAGTGTCGTCCAGAGTCTCCCTTAGTCTTAGTCGTAAAATCGTTCTACGAGTGTCTTATGGGTGTACAAAGTCAAATTCTTCAAGACACTCCCACGAAAATGGTTAACCACCCCAAATCGTACACTCAAGTTTGGATAAACGGTAGGAGGGATACTTTTGTCTGCCTTTAGCATCCAACGACTTCCATACTTCTGCAGGGAATAAAGTCTTTGTTCTGCCCTTAGAGATTCGCCAGACGGTCTCTGAAGACCGAGTACTCTTCCGACGGCCATCGGTCTCGATTCTGACGGGGTCGGTTCTCCTCTACCTTCCAGTCCTCCTTCAGTTTATAATTCTAGAGACCTTTCACCTTGTCTGTAGGTCTCGTCCTTGTACCATTTTTAATCTTCTGTGAAGTACACTGGGAACACACAATATTTCGTAGAATAGTTGACAGAAACGACAACCGAGTAGAACAGACAAGGTGAAGTTGTAGACATCAAAACTCTACCTTGGGCGAGTCGACACGATTCCACGAGGTTCCTTTCTACTGAAAGAGATCCCGTCCTGCCGTCTACCCTCGGTGTCGTCAGGGGACTCTTGTTCCTTGATCACTGACTTTCTTAGTCTCGTACACTTCCTTTGTCTTCTTTTCACTTTTAAACCCCTTCATGAGTCCCGGGTGGGTGTAAAAGAAATTGTGACACGTAGAAACACACCCATACTTAAAGTACTTTCACGGAAAAGGGAGACACCGAAGAAAACTCTTAGGAGAGATTCCCTACTTAGAAATGGGAAGAGAGAGGTAGTGGTCACCGTGATCACCTCTTCTTGGACGGACTGTTACGTCCTCTGTACTCTATGTCCAAGTCAGGGACCTACACCTTCTGGGGGACTTCTTCCCTTACCGTAGGGTGAGGTCATAAGAACGGGTCTTGTAGGGTGCCTGTCTCCTCGGACGGTCCGATGTCAGGCACCCAAACGTTTCTCAGTCTGTGCTAACTCACTGATCGTAGGGTAGGGGATTTGTGTCTCTGGGGTATCTGCGGTTTGAACCGTGTATTAAAGTCCCCAAATGTCTTCGGAACACTAAAGTCCCTAGAGTCCAATTCTTGAGTTCGGACCGTCAAGGGCATGTAAAAATAAAGAAGAAACTTAGGGATTGAAATTCGGGCCTATGATGGTAACAAAGATTTGTTTATTCCTAATGGTCCAACAGAAGGTAAAGGTTACTCTTACTTGAGTGGAAAGTCTGTTGTTTATGAGTCTCGGTACCAGGAACGTGGTCTATGCGCTAAATTCGACCCTAAAGACCCTTCCGAGTCTTTATTTGTAGTCACTGTTCCGGTCTCAGAAACTACGTTAAACAAACCCACCTTGGGTTCACATCCCTCTGTCGTTTACTCGGTTCTACCAGACAAGTCCGAGAGGACGAGGTGTAAAACATTTATTACTGATACATTGTCGACCCTAGTAAAGATCGTGGCGTGTACGCGTCGTGCTCCAAGAGGAACCAACACCCGATCACAGACACGTCATGGGGACATACTTACAGTGATACTTTCGGGTCGGACGACGACGCGACCCCGACGTAACCTCACTGGGGTACTGACAATACCGAGGCAATACCGATACAATACCAATACGACACCGACGACGCAGTCGGTCCTCTCTCCGATACAATTCCAACGGTCCGGTCGGTCCTCTCTTCTTTGCACAGACGTCAGGGATACCGAGGAGTTCAGAAGAAGGTCGGAGAATCGAGCGTGGAACGGATGGGACCCAAGTCGTCTGTCATGCTTGTCGTTGTGTTAACGGTGAGACTCACCCAAGTCGCTATGTGGTTCGCAGACATAAAAATTTCGCGGGTCTTTTAAGACGTCACGTAACAGTCGAATCTTGGTGACGAGATCTGACTGACGGATGTTACCCAGACCCCATTAGTCGTCAGTGGGGAAATGGCTGGAGGACATGGAAGGGGACGCCGAGAGTCGTGGGCGAGACACGACCATCGTGTACACGCGTTGGAGCCCACTTCGCTCCGCTTCTTTTAGATAGACATTAGAAACGGGAGTACGTGTTAGGACAAATGTAGGATTTGTACTTAGGACTTTTTTAAGATTATATTTATTCAAAAATAACTTCATATCAACTAAATGTTATAACACAATCAAAGTCCACATCTCGTATCACTAAGTCATGAAAGGGACCACCGAGTCTACCATTTCGCAGACAGATGTTACGCCCTCTGAGCCCAAGTTAGGGACCCAACCCTTCTAGGGGACCTCTTCCTTTACCGTTAGGTGAGGTCATGATAACGGACCTTTTAGGGTACCTGTCTCCTCGGACCATCCGATGTCAGGTACCCAGTGTTCTCAGCCTGTCCTGACTCGCTGAAGTGAAAGTGAAAGTGTCTAGTAATGTTCTAATTTTTTCTTTAGTCAGAGAGTCTGTACAGACTCAGGGTAGACCAGGGTAGTGAAGTACCCTTTATCTACCCCTTTGTCACCTTTGTCACAGTCTTTAAGAAACTTTAACCTGTGTCACCCAACGTCACATTCTTGTAAACTAACTTCCTTTGGAATGACTACTCTGGAAAAAAAAGTATTATAGTATAGGTCCGTCTAAGACGTTAGTCCGTCACCGACTAAACTTGTAGGATCTCCACTTCGGGTTACTTGGTGTAGGTAGTTGCACTGTTGGTAGATAAGATTGGAACTTTGTTTAATAAAACATTTCTTCTGCAATCTTCATTACTTGAAAAGGTTCATCTTGAAAATTCTGACGGTTAATTAAGGAGTGTAAGAAACGGTTATGGGAACTCGAAATGTAAATAACAAGTTACTAAAAGTCTCTTCATTGTGTGAAATTCGCAACTGACCTTTTTAGGTACAAGAGTATTTTACGTGTACCTTTACTAAACGTATATGTCTGGTCTCCACCTCAATATTCGTCCATAGAAACCCTATGACTGTGAACAAATGTTTTGTGGTCCACTGAGTGGACTTCAAAGTGTCGACAATCACCACTAAGACTCTCTTCAGTCTCCGTGCAGGGGTGGGACGAACACTTTTTGGAAACATGTAGTATACCCCCACTCACCACTTCCGATTCTAAGTACTGAATAACTGTCCATGAACAATTTGAACCTAAAATATAGTGACTTACATTTGTCTTTGTCTGAGTCTGTATCCTTTGTTTACACCAATGGTTTCCGTCTCCCCTCTCCTCCTCCTTATTTAATCCTTACACCTTGATTGTCTACGTTTGGTGACACATATGTTAGCCTTGTTGCTATATCGTGTGTCGTGATGTATGAGTCATAGAGTATCATCCCTGAAGGATTATCCTTTTCCTCATGCAGTTCCGACATATAACAGTGGGACGAACAAATTGAATATGCGTCTCATATAGTACTCTTTGCGACCTGACCTTCTTCGTGTTCGACCTTAGTTCTAACGGCCCTCTTTATAGTTATTGGAGTCTATACGTCTACTGTGGTGGGAATACCGTCTTTCACTTCTCCTGGATTTTTCGGAGAACTACTTTCACTTTCTCCTCTCACTTTTTCAACGGAATTTCAAGTTGTAAGTCTTTTACTTCTAGTACCGTAGACCAGGGTAGTGAAGTACCCTTTATCTACCCCTTTGTCACTTTGTCACAGTCTGAAATAAAACCCCCCGAGGTTTTAGTGACGTCTACCNTGTAAGTCTTTTGCTTCTAGTACCGTAGACCAGGGTAGTGAAGTACCCTTTATCTACCCCTTTGTCACTTTGTCACAGTCTGAAAATAAAACCCCCCGAGGTTTTAGTGACGTCTACCACTGACGTCGGTACTTTAATTTTCTGCGAATGAGGAACCTTCTTTTCAATACTGGTTGGATCTCTCGTATAAGTTTTCGTCTCTGTAATGAAACGGTTTTTCCAGACAGATCAGTTCCGATACCAAAAAGGACACCAGTACATACCTACACTCTCAACCTGACACTTCTTTCGACTCGCGACTTCTTAACTACGAAAACTTGACACCACAACCTCTTCTGAGAACTCTCAGGGAACCTGACGTTCCTCTAGTTTGGTCAGGGAAGATTTCCTCGAACCAGGACCCACAAGAAACCTTCCTGACTACAATTTCGACTTTGAGGTCAAAGTGGAGTACGCTTCTCAACTGAGTAACCTTTTCTGAGACCCTCCCTAACCCCCGTCCTCCTTTTCCCCTGTTGTCTCCTACTCTACCGACCTACCGTAATGACTGAACTACCTGTACTCAAACCCACTTGAGACCCTCAACCAGTACCTGTCCCTCCGGACCACACGACATTAAGTACCCCATCGTTTCTCAGCCTGTACTGACTCACTGACTTGACTCATTTTATATAAACAGAAGATGTGGAGTTGTTTTCGTAAACAAAAAGAACGGAACTCTTCCTTCTGACAGTCTTCACTGTACTGATGATCGATGACAGTGTACTTTATAATGTTCCATGACTGTGTATACACAAGACGGACTGAAACTTCTTTGACTCCGAATTTATCAGGTTTACCGAACAGGTTCCACGTACAGTGCTCCTTCACCGTCTCGGTTCCGAGTTTTGGTCGGGACAGTCTGAGTTTCAGGTAAAGAATGGTTCGTGGTGTTTCCGGTGGTAAACAACCCGTAAATAACCTGTCGTCCTTAAAAAGTCCCGAAGGGACCACCGAGTCGACCATTTCTTAGGTGAACGTTACACCCTCTGGACCAAGCTAGGGACCCAACCCTTCTAGGGGACCTCTTCTCTTTCCGATGGGTGAGGTCATAAGACCGGACCTCTTAAGGTACAGCCTGTGCTCACTCACTGAAAGTGAAAGTCCGTGAAAAGTAAGTTATTACACTGGGTGTCGCTCCTTCCACAATCGTAGTCTTCGAGTCTCTCGAATCAGGGAAGGAGTTGAAATGCGTCGTTTACGATCTTTATTCCAAACTTAGGATGAGAAACTGACAAAGGTGACAAAGGGGTAGATGAACGACACTTTACTACCCTGGCCTATGGTACTAGAATCAAAAGACTTACAACTCGAAATTCGGTTGAAAAAGTGAGGGGAGAAAGTAGTACTCCGAGAAATCAAGAAGCGAAAGACGGTATGCCCACCACAGTAGACGCAAGAATAATAAGAACTTTCTTTCACTTTTAACTAGTCAGCACAGGCTGAGAAACACTGGGGTACCTGATATCTCAGGTACCTTAAGAGGTCCGGTCTGATGACCTCACCTATCGGAAAGGGAAGAGGTCCCGTAGAAGGGTTGGGTCCCTAACTTGGGTCCAGAGGACGCAACGTCCTTCTAAGAAATGGTCGACTTGGTGTTCCCTTCGGGTATTCGTTATTCGTTATCGGGTATCTTTATTCGTTAGACTTTTATATATCCTCCTTTTGTTAGAATAGTGTAGTTTTGTCGTCTCTTTTATATTTAATGTTTGGAGTGGTTTTTACACGTTCTGGGTATACTTCCTTTTCTATGGTAAAATGACTTCTTGTGTACTCAGGACCTTCCACAAATTTTGACGAGTAAGGGTTGTTAAATTGTATTTAAGTGGTAAGAGGTTACGATAGGGATAACTTATATGTCAACAACAAAAAAATAACTTTTGGTCTGTCCAACCAGGATTTTAAAAAAAACCTTCTTTCGTACATATTTTTATCGGTTTTATTTTACGAATTTCTTATCTTTCCTTCACTATGAACGAGATGAACAATGGTTTCGTATGTCATCTTTTTGGACTTTATTTGTTTCTACTACGAAACCACATCCGTGTCGGTTGCCTCGTCATGTTCTCTCTTAAAAAGAAATGACTACCTGAGACAGTTAAGTGACACACTATCTTTCTGTATAAGAGTTTGACTTCTTACCCCTATTTGGTTAGTGTTATTTAATACATCCTCCTTGATCGATAGAGAACCCCCTTTTTATTCATAAAAAGGACTGTTCTCTGAGTCTAATAAATTCTCGAACTCTATTTTTTATTAATTTTTAAAATCTTTTTTTTTTATCTCTTTCCGAAATATCAACGTTCTTTCCCTTCCAGAAAAATACTAATTTTGTTAACTATTGTATTACATTACTGACTATGTACACTGGTGTCGTTTACTTAAATATAAATTTAAATTTCGTAGACATTATATATTTTCTGATTTTACGTGTTCTCCTCTCTTTTACAAATGTTACATATTGTGGTTCAAAGTTATAAGTTTTGTGTATTTTTTATTGTTGAGTTACTCTTTTTCCTCTTCTACTTAACGGTAGAGGGTCTTGTTGTGCGGTACACTTTTATACGTCAAAGTGAGTGTCAGTGAGTATAAGTATTTTTTTCCCTTTAAATTGGGGATTACTTTATGGTAAAAAGTGGGTAGACTCACCTTTTATAAAGTCTGACCAATATAGATCACAACTGTTCTATTTTTTAACTACGGTAGGTGAGTAATTCTCCTATACTAAAACCCCCCTTGTAAAATCGTCGTAGATAAATGTAAATTTTACTGTGTAGGAAACTGGGTCGTTGATGTGACATTCCAAAGATAGGATCCCCTTTATGAATGTGTGTATATGTTCTCTGTGCTCTACAAGTCGTGACAATAATAATTACTGGGGTTTAGATTTCGATGGACTTACGGATAATCCCCATGACGCTAATATGTTTGTTACCACGAAAATGTTTTACCTTAACACGTAATGTATTTCCGTCCGGAAATCCTGACTATTTTTTTTCGAGGTCCTATGAAGCGGCACTTCTCTATTCTATTAAATGTATACACTGACACACGGTCTGTTTGTGTATCTTTGATTTATCTGTGGGGTACGCACGTACGATTCAGTGAGTCAGCCACAGACTGAGAAACGTTGGCGTACCTGGCGTCGGTCGGTCCGAGGAGACCGGTACCCCAAGAGGTCCGTTCTTATGACCTCACGCATCGGTAAGGGAAGAGGTCCCTGGAAGGGCTGGGTCCCTAACTTCGGTCAGAGGACGTGACGTCTACATATAAAATGGTGGACTCGATGGTCCCTTCGAATGTTTACATGTGCGACTCGACTGTTGTCACCAATAACGAAGTCTGGTCCCTCTTCCCGAGGTCACCGCCTTCTCAGACTTACGCTGGCCTTGTCCCCAGACTCTGACCACGGGTAAGTGTGCAAGCGTCGTGCTCAGGTAGCCTTTTGTCAGAACTAAGAGACCTGAGTCAAGTATTTCACTAAAAATTTACAATAATGTTAAATGTAACGAAAGCACTATTAAAATAATGAATTAAATTAATCTCAAGAAGGACTCGTAGTCTATAAACGTTCCTCCACAAAACACTTTGGTTGTTCAGACAATGGTGTACTGGCAGAGGTTCCGTCTCATCCTCCGTCAGTACATCTTGCTTACTACGACCCAGTGTTACTCGAAAAGGGTAGCTCGGACGTAAGCTATGTTTAGATCAATATAAATGGATTCTAGCAATTACCAATGAATAGAGTGTACGGAACGAAAGACTAGACGGACAAGTCGAAAGTATTACCTTAACATTAGACGATAATTCAAGTAGACGTCCTCTGTTGAAAGGAACGAGATAAGTCAACAGCAGTGTTGTGTGATATAATGGACACACATTTGGTACACCGCCTCTTCCGTTACCGTGAGGTGAGGTCATGAGAACGGACCTTTTAGGGTACCCGTCTCCTCGGACCTTCCGACGTCAGGTACCCCAGCGACTCCCAGCCTGTGTTGACTCGCTGAAGTAAAAGTGAAAAGTGAAAGTACGTAACCTCTTCCTTTATCGTTGGGTGAGGTCACAAGAACGGACCTCTTAGGGTCCCTGCCGTCTCGGACCACACGACGGTAGATACCCCAGTGTGTCTCAGTCTGTGCTGACTTCACTGCGTCGTCGTCGTCGTTTGGTACGCCTGACGTTCCTCTGGGTTAGTCAGGTAAGACTTTCTCTAGTCGGGACCCTCAAGAAACCTTCCTTACTACGATTTCGACTTTGAGGTCATGAAACCGGTGGAGTACGTTTCTCAACTGAGTGACCTTTTCTGGGACTACGACCCTCCCTAACCCCCGTCTTCCTTCTCCCCTGCTGTCTCCTACTCTACCGACCTACCGTAGTGACTGAACTACCTGTACTCAGACTCACTGGAGGCCCTCAACCACTACCTGTCCCTCCGCACCATACGACACTAAGTACCCCAGCGTTTCTCAGCCTGTGCTGACTCACTGACTTGACTTAACTTGACTTTGGTACGTTCTTCTTCCGTCCTAGGAATACGACAAATCTTATTCTATACAAATCGTTTTGTCAGGAAGACGGGAATACACTTGAGGTCAGAGAGGTGGTTTTACCTCTTAGTTTATTTTGAACAGACGTCATGAAGAAATATCTTAACACAAAATAAAAGAGAACATAGGGACAGGAATCAACGGAAGAAGGGAGTATACGGAAGAGGGAAGGTTGAAAGGAACTTCGTTTTTTTTTTTTTCAAGTAAAGTCAATAAAGGAGACGTCAACGGTGTTTAGTAAAAACCTTCTTTCGTCTCCCAGTTAAACCCAGGTACCTACCTGTCCCACCCGAAGAACCCACCGACGGTTCTCTAGACGGACGCTACGTCTTCCGCGTCCCCTGTGACGTCCAAACTGGGGACCCAGCCCTTCTAGGGGACCTCCTCCCGTACCGTTGGGTGAGGTCATAAGAACAGAATCTCTTAGGGTACGTGTCTCCTCGGACCGCCCGATGTCAGGTATCCTAGTGTGTCTCAACCTGTGCTGACTTCGCGGACTCATACGTCCATACCTGTCCCATGAGGTCTTGTCACGACCGGTACAGGTTTTCCCGTAGTGATTGAGTCTCTCCTCGTGCCGTATCAGTTCACATGTGTGTGACACTATCATCCCTTAGGTACGACCATCACCAGTTGTAGACTAGAGTAAGGAATAATTTCATTCAAGTAGAAGAAAGGAAAGAGGAAAGAGAAGGTAGGAAGAAAATAGAAAAAGGGAAGTGAATGTGACTTCTGTCAAATTACTTCTACCTCCCGGAACCAAGACTGGAACCGGGACGTGAATGACCGACACCTTACTTCGTCCGACGAGGTAGAAAGACTTGGAGTTCGAGGTTGGGACATTAGAATCTGGAGTAAGGTTCCGCGGGGAAGTGGTCCAATGACCCTCCGACTTACCCTGACGTATGTGACTTGTAAGACTGACCGTAAGTTACCACACGTTATTTCGAATCCAGGAAGAGGATGAAGGATCTGTAGAAACGAAACACCTGAGTTAAAGGTCGAGACTTTGTCCTTACGTCTGTCGTTTGTGTAGAGTTTACAGTCGTTGGAACAGGCACGGTGGGGGTTTAATTCTAGGTCCATACCCACTCGTATTTGACTTATGTTATCCGTTTTTATTCCACTTACACACGTGCCGTGTTCTTGCTTACCCTCGACCATGGATACATCACCAAATTAATGGAAATATTCTGGACACCGAGTCACCATTCCTTAGGTGGACGTTACGTCCTCTGGTGGACGTAACGTCCTCTACACCCGATCTAGGGACCCAGCCCTTCTAGGGGACACCGTTGGGTGAGGTTATAAGAACGGATCTTTTAGGGTGTCTGTCTCCTTGGACCACCCGATGTCAGGTACCCCAGTGTTCTCGTCCTGTACTGAATGTTTGATTTGGTGGTGGTGGTATTCTGGACCTAGTCCTTTCTATGACCCGTTGAACCTCAGTCGTATGTTTTTCGAACCACATTGTTGAACCACATTGTTTTTCGTCACCATTGTTGATTTTAAGACTATTATCAATTTTATTGTTATTGTTTATTGTCATTATTATTGTCGTTCATAGACTCGTGGTTATTGTCAATCGTCGAATCCCTCCCTTCAGTTTTGAATTTTTCGTTTGGTATAATTTTCACTCGAAACACCTCCCAAAAGAAAATAGAGGACTGAACTTTGGTTCCCACCGGGGACACACCTTCATGTTTCTTCTGTGTCCGTCGCTTGTGAGTCTTGCGAAGCGAAAATCAGTCTCTTGATTGTTTTTCACAACGGTGTTCGGCCTCTCATACCCCCTTTAGGGACAACGACAGTAACAACAAAGGTCATTTCAAAATGAAATCTTATTGAAATCCAAAAGTCTTTTTGACATACCATAGCTCAGGGACTCGGGACGAGAGAGATAAAGTGGGTACCGATTGTAGAGTACAATTGTACAAGGTAAAAAATTTTGGTCCTTTTGTCACGGCCATACCAATCTGATACCAATTTGAGGTCTGAATGACAGGAAATGACAACACCCGCGGTGAGATCCTGTGGTGTAAAGTAACAGTAGTACAGAGGTACCAAGAGACCCCCAAAGACCCAGAAGAGAACGAAACAACCGGAACTCAGAGCTCCGTGTGAGTAGTCCACGAAACATCTTACAGGAAGTCTAACCCAAACGACCTACAAAACGAGTACAAATCTGACCTCAATACCCAAAATCGTTTCTTGTAATTTCTTCGCTTCACAGGAAAAGTACGAGAGAGTAGTTCCCATTGAAGACAGTTGTATTGATTAGCGCCCACCACAACTGGACCGATTGCACAAACGGCCAACCTCTGTTCACTGAGTCAGATCCCGTGCGAGTTCCCCTCCCTTCTCTCAGATGCAGTTTCCGACTCTTAAGAAGACATTCCTTCTAGACAGAGAAGGGGAGGTACAAAATCAAATGTATTGGTAACACTAGTCATAACTCAGTGTATCTAAACCCTAAAAAAAGAGAGAAAAAAAAAGGGGAGGACCGAGACGGGACTCCTCCGGTACCACCGTGTCCTTGGATTTGAGTTCCTCTTTTGGACAGGTAGACCTACCTCCTGGGACGCCGGACCTCACACTTCTAGGGTAAAAGAAAAGAGGAAAGGGAGTGACAAAACGGAACTGTCATTGAGGTTAGTGTTGTCATGTACATCGATTTTGAGGATCTTCTTGTGGCCTAAAGATGGGTCTCCCGACCTACTTCCCCGGGGACCCTCAGTGTCCTTTACCCCTTTTATTGTTTCCCATTTCTTTATCCCTTTCCGTCGGGGATTAAGACACATACTTGACTAGTCTCAGGAGCCGAGTGAGACTCGACGAACGTATCCCATTTCTGGGTGTCGTCCTCTTGTTTCAGAAATTCTTCACTTGACTGCATCCTTGAAGACGGGTGTCTTCCTCTCGAGTCCTGTCAGACTTGTGTGTGTCCAAGTGATGGACAGTTGTCTTTTATCGACCGTAAGAGGTCTCCTAAAATTGTCCTGAGTCTTAGCACACTCTAATTTTTACAAATACCATATTAGATTTTAATGAGTTGTATGTTTTATGTGCCTTTACACTGGTTAAGAGTTTCCTTTTCTGTTAGTCTACAGTTCGAGTTCTAATAGGGCTATATCTTTGAAAAAGCTTCTGGAAAATTTGTTGATATTAGTAGTACAAGTTACTCTGTTTCCATCTATGAGAACTTTATTTGTCTTTCTAACTACAAGAATCGTCCCTTTATTTTTAATAAAAAATTCATAAAATCTTGATTTTTTATGTTATAAAATTTGTTTCTTTAAGCGCCCTACTAGAGTTATTGTGTTACTTCCACTGTCTTCTTTTTCAGTCACTTGGCCGTTTGTCTAGTTGTCTAAATAGGTTAAAGACATTTTCTTCCTTTTTTTCTAACTTTTTTTAGTAGGAGTTCCATGACACCCTGTTATAGTTTTCCAGATTATAAGTACTATAAATTCAGGGTTGTCCTTTACCCTTTCTCTATTTACGTCCTTTTTTTCCATCTGTAATAGTTTCTTTTGTATTTAAACCACTTTTTGTATTTATATGTCGACATTCTGTTTTATTGGAGTTTCCTTTGGTTTGGATAGGTGTAATATTAAATTGACGACTGTTAATTCTATTTCTTTTTTTAGAACTTTCATCTGTCTTTTTTGTTAAGGGAAATACATACAGGTACCCTTCTTGTTGACCTTCCTGACAAACCAAAAGTAATCTGTGGTTCCAAGACTCTTCCGTTACGAGACATTTCACGATTTTCTTTCTTGCAATGTGACAGGTGGACTTTGGTTGTATTACAACATTTGGTTGATATAAAGTTAAAATTTTTATTCCATATACCGTTACATTTTTTTTTTTTTTCTTTCTTTCTTTTCTTAGCGGTCGGGTCTCCAGGTATAAAGCGTGTGTATAGGAAGTCATTACCACAGTTTTATTTTGAAAGAGTCTGTTTGATTCCCTTGAGTAACGTCGTCCGGAAGTGATTTAATGATCCGCCTTAGGAAGTTGGACTTGAGAAGGGACTCCCTTGAACCTTGAAGGCTTATTTCTTTCTCATTGTCTTTACTATTATCTGCTAAAAAAAGAATCTAAGAAATTTTATGTACAATAATGGACTTCGTTTTTGCATTTGTGACAGACTACCTCAACAGTTATGTACACCTACATTATATGTGCGGTTGATACCGTAGTTTCCCAATGACTGAGGATTTCTTTCGTTTTCGCTTTTGTGATGTTTCTCTGTATCAAGTTTTAGTCACCTATGTAAATTTATCTAATGATTTTCTATATCCTTATAAACTTTTCTGTTCTTTCCACATTATCTCTTTGTAGGTGGTGTCCGTGTTTGATTCTTTTATTATTTTATTATGTGGATTTTGGGATTTTAGTTGGTATGATTACTAACACAATCGGGTTGTGTGACCCTACCTTGACCCCAGAAGAAGTACTGTCCGCCTAAGAAATGGTGGACTCCATGGTCCCTTCGGAGGCATATGTTCCAATCCAATGCTATTTTTTTTTTTTTCACCACCTCATTCTAGTACGACCCCCGTTTAGATCTATTTGACCTTTTTTTCTCTTCTCGTCGATAAAGTCCTTAAATACGTCTCTACCTAAACCCCGACTTCCTGGATTCGATGAGGTAAAACAATTGTCTTTTTGAGGTAAAACATTCCTAGGTCCTTTTCTCGGAAACTTTTAGGTTCTCGGAAACCTTTAGGGGAGTGGAGTGGGGTGGTGGGACCTCGGTTAGTCTGGGGTCTGGTTTTAGAGGACTGAAATGTATCAGATGGATCCATTACCCTTGGTTAATCTTGGGTCCCGGTCGGCCCCTTTTACTCTTAGTTAGTCTTTGGTTGTGGATTGGGAAGGTGTCTTCCATTGGTTAATCTACGGAGGGTTGGGTCTTTGAGGGCAAAAAGTTTAAAGAGCGCACTCTTATGGGATATATTCGTTACATTGGGTCTTGAGCTCCGAGGAGGGATATCGGCGACTCAGTCATAACCCATCCTCGGGGTCGAGGTCGGATCATTAATTTTTGAGAGAACGAAAACGTACCCTATAGCCGAGGGACCACCAGTAACCCTCTAAAGCGCTGAACCCGTATTGTCCCGGAAAAGGTACAAGAAATCCTTCTCTATTTTCAACATTTGGAACATTTTGGAATGATTTCAAGGTACAATTGTGCAATTTAAATCTCGTCTTTTAGTTGGAAATCAAACCCTAGTAAAATTTTTTTGTTTTCTTTGTAGCTATAGTCCCTGCTAAAAAGTCAGAGTCATATACTAACCCGTAGGGCACTAGGAGTGTTGCAACGATAAAAAAAAATATTCCCTTCTTAAATATTCCCAATCTTTTACTACCGGACTATCACCGTCTCTGAAACCTATTGTTATTATTATTATTTTAGTCTTAGCTCTTCCTTACTTCCTAATTTCTTCTTTTGTTTTGATTCCTCTCCACTGTCCTCGACGCCTGTTCGTCTTATTCAGTAGTTCCGTTGACCTTTAAAAGCACTTAATACTGTGCCTCCAGTCCTTGAGGAAATCCCTCCCCGTCTTTGAACCCACCGTCTGCAACAAATCTTTGTCGGACCAACTGCTGGAATAAGTCTCGACCTTCTTGCTGGTAAGGATGGTGAGAGTCAGATTTCTCCGACTTTCTCCTCTACCCGTCGAGTTGAGGAATCCCAGGAAAGTCCAGCTCTTGGTGTCGGAAGTCAGAGGGACAGACGTCGAGATAGAATCCGCCCGTTAAGACTTTGCGCCCTCACCGACCCCGAGCCCTTGGCTTTAAGGCTCCGCCGGCCGGGGGTTTAGAGTGTTCCTATATAACAATTCAAGCAAAGAGGTCCTGTGCATGTAGGAGAATTATGTCTACATTAGTCTTGGTGTTTGGGAAATGTCCGTGGTGGAGTGCAAGGTCACGCTTAGGGGAATTCGGGTCCGATGATCTTTGGGGCGGAGGTGGACATTGGTACCCTTGCCGACTGTGCGGCGTTCGGCCTCTAAGGACAAAGGCGGGGGAGGGATTGTTTATAACAAAGGGTGATCGACAGGTGTACCCGCGTTTCGGAGAGATAACCAGTCCCGAGGTCCTGGCACGGAGCGGGGTCGGTTATTAGCCGGACACGTGCACGTGGGAGCGCACGGGACTAACCAGTGGTGAGCAACTAGTGCGTGACGGCAGGACGAGGTCTGGTACGCGCCCCCGCGGTTACTTTACTGAGTCATCAGGAAATGTTGGTTAGCCGTGCAGCGCCCCGAGGGTCGGCCGGATACCCGCACGCGGCCCCCACCCGACAGGGCCGGGGAGCGGAAGCGGTCGACCCAAACAATTTCGATGTCCGGGATGCCGCGCGGCCCCGAGGTGGCCCGTCGCGTGCCGCCCGCGCCCCCGGGAGCCGCACGCGGACCGCGGGCACTGTCGCCGCGGCGAGCCGAGCGCTGGAGCCGAGGCCCGGCGACGGCTGGCGGAGCCACGCCGGCGCAGCGGGCCATCCTACCCGCCGCTCCGCCCCAGGCGCCGTCGCCGCCGCCCGAGGCTCCCGGCGCACTTCTCGGACCCAGACCACAAGCTCCTGCTCGCGTTCCCGACGATGAGCTCGCCGCTCTGGCACCGACCTGTGCACGACGACCTCCGCCGGCTCGGCCACCGGGACGCGCGCGACGCGGACCTCCGGGTCCCGGCGCGGTGGCGGAGGACCCCGGGCTCGTGGCCACGGCGACGGGGCCGCCGGTGGAGCCTCCACCTCATGGAGTTGCACGCGGAGTCGGACGCGCTCGGGGGCCGGCCACTCGCGGCTGGGGCCGGACCCTCTCCCCGGCCCCCCCTGCCCCTTCCTCGCGAGGCCCCCTGCGGGTGGCCGGTCCCCCGGCCCCTCTTCCAAAGGCCGCCACCCCAGGCGAGCGCCCCACCGGGTCGTAGGGAAACCCCCGACACTGCCCACTCGTTGTTACGGACGCGTGGGGGTGGAGGGTTGGGGCCCCTTTTCCAAGAGGAGAGGTGGACCGCGGGGCGGGGACGGAGCGACCCTCGACGTAGCCCCAGGGTCCTGGCAGATCCGTCCGACACCCTCACTCGGCAACGGTACCCTTGGTCCTAGACCCCGAGATCCAGGACAAGGAACACCGGATTCCTTACCTCCCGTCTTGGTCAGACAGGACTACACGGGCCACAAAATGCCCAGAAGGGAAGTGGTCGTAAGGAGGGACGGGGCGGTAGTTGGGGGTTGAGCGTAGAAAGAACGAAGTACTACTCAATCGTTTTTCGAGTTTAGAATCCTCCCTTCAGCAAGGGACTCGTAATCCTCAAGTTTCCTTCACGAGAAACTGAACTAGGTAGTAGGGCCCTAAGGGGCGAAACCCCCTCGCCCAAATTCTCAAGAAGGAAACAGAAATAGGAAGCGAAGAAAAACAAGGGAAACGTAGAAGAAGGAAGGAAGGAATGTGGGGGGGGATTTAGAACTCAATGTTACCCTAGACCGGTGACTTTCTCAAACACCTCCTTGCTACTGGGACGAAGACTTCAGCAATTATCACATCCTAAAAGGTCTTCATGGGCACACTTTTAAGTGTCGTACCTAAGGCAATTACAACCACGTTTTTATCTAAGGGAATTTTATCCTCCCTGTCACTCAGAATCAGAGGAAAGTCAACTCCTCGAGGAAATTTGACAAAATGGAAAAACGGAGTAGTCGACGTCGTAAATAGACATTTTACTTTGTCACTACATCTGACAGGCGGAAACTTCTCATTTTACGTCACATAGTCACAAATGGGAAACGATACATAATATGTTTTTAGTTATCATTTGCGTCAAAACGGAACAGGACGATACCTTGTCATCAAGTGTCAATTTAGAAATTCCATACACTCGTAGTTGATTAAGGTTTTTGAAGTCACTCCTTTCGTGTACACTTGGTTTCGGGAGAGACCCTAATTATTTACGTCATATAATCCACTGTCAAGAAAGAAAGAAATACGGGAAAGTAGTCATACCAAAGGTCTTAGTCGGGTGTGTCCGGAAGGGGTTTCCATTGTCTGTTGTGTCTAAAAGTTCTACCGACTGACCTCAGTTCCCGTTACCTTCTCCCTTCATTGACTCTAAACAGGTCCTGAAGTCTGAGAGACACAGGTATAGATGACTCAAAAACAGGTGCCGAAACTTGACGGACATACAGACACGGGTATTGATGACTCATTTATCTATATTCTAATTATCTTCAATCTGGACCCTAAACGTCACCCTTTTTGCGAAACCACTTTATGTCTGACAGTTTATCACAAGACTAAGTGTTCAGTCTAAAAAACAATAAGACTACTTTATCTTACCCAGTAAGATCTGTTGGACTTTTTAGAATCGAACAAAATCTTGTATGTCATTGTTTGTGACCGCTTTTCATTTTAGTATTCAGATAAAATCAACTGAATTATCTCCCCCCTCCCTGGGAGGATTATAGATATCAGACCCTTTTCAATCGTTGTAATATATTGACATCTAGAATCCAAACAAATTAAAGTTCTAGATCGACTTAAGGTCAGTGGACTTCTCTAAAAAACTTCAGATCCACTACCCTACACAAAAGTCTTTTAGATGACCTATTAAACAATCGGAACAATTAGATTGATGAACGACAAAACCACCAACCAAAAGAAGTATAAAAATAGTCATTACCATCTTTTTGTTCTGCGTAGTCTCTCAACCAAAGTGTACAACCGCCGCGTGGTCCTCCTACTGGAACACACGTAAGGAGTTGGAGCCTCGAGGTCCGAGACGGCGACACAACCAGACCATCGAATCCTGAGTCGTCACGGGACTTAAGACGCGAACCCGACTCCTTGGTACTCACTCACTTCGTAGAACCCCGTAACATCCACAGTAACGTATTCCGTTTCCATTATTTGGGACTCTCGTCTTTACCTGTGTACTAAGTCAAATACCTGGAAGAATTAGTTTTCAATTATTTCTCCTTCTTTCGTTCGGTTTTAAACTAGGGTCACGACGGGATACACGAATCAGTGTGTCAGTACAGGTTGAGAAACACTGGGGTACCTCTGTACCCCGCACAGGACGGACCGAGGAGACAGGAAACCTCTCAGAGGTCCTTTCTTATGACTTTACCCAACGGTACGGGAGGAGGTCCCCTTAGAAGGGTTGGGTCCCTAACTTGGGTCCAGAGGACGTAACGTCCGCCTAACAAATGGCAGACTCCGTGGTCCCTTCGGGGTCTTATGACCTCACCCATCGGATAGGGAAGAGGTCACCTTGAAGGGCTGGGTCCATAGCTTGGTCCCAGAGGACGTAACGTCCGTCTAAGAAATGGTCGACTCCATGGGTTGAAAGACTTGTCAAAAAAAAAAAAAAAGGAGAAATACAAAACTCCATCAAGTTTCAGTAAAATAAAAAAATTATATTTAAATAAATAAAATTGACCTCCGATTAATAAAATGTTATAACATAACCAAAACGGTATGTAACTGTACTTAGGCGGTGCCCACATGTAGTTTCAGTAAAATTTACAAGACCAAGGATAAACAAAAAAAAGGACTTCTCTCTTGAAGTAGAGAGAATAAGAGAAGGTTACAGGACGTGTTGAGACAAGAAGTACGAACGGACGGTACGGGAAGGGAAGTGGATTGGGAACAGAGGTACGGTTGGGGAATGTAGTTGACGCCTCTACCAAGTGGGGGGTTGGGGTTGGAAGGGGGGCGGGGCGTTATCTGACCCGTAGGATCCCAGTAAGTCAAGTCAAGTCAGCGAGTCAACACAGGTTGAGAAACACTGGGGTACTTAGCGTCGTGTGTTCCGGAGGTTGAACACAACCTCCCTTTCGGAGGTAATGGTTGACAGGTAATGGACAGGTAATGGTTGAGGACCTCAAATAAGTTTGAGTACAGGTAGCTCAGTCACTACGGTAGACCGGTAGAGTAGGAGACGGCAGGGGAAGAGGAGGACGGGGGTTAGGAAGGGTCGTAGTGCCAGAAAAGGTTACTCAGTCGAGAAGTGTACTCCACCGGTTTCATAGCCTCAAAGTCGAAGTTGTAGTCAGGAAGGTCACTTGTGGGTCTTGACTAGAGGAAATCTTATCTGACCAACCTAGAGGAACGTCAGGTCGGATCCCAGTAATGAACGTATGTTCACAGACGTCGGTAGAAAGGAGGGTTCCAGATAAACCTCTAACTTCAATGAATCGAAACATGGACTGTTAGTGATATCTAAAACCTGCATTACTTTAGGTGCAGAAATTTGTAAAATTCAGGAAATAACACAACTCGATAGACTACTAATGTTAAACCTTGAAATCGGGTCCAGAGTCCTCATAGTCCTAAGGAACTCGGAGCATGAACTATCAATGTCTCATCTCTCCGAAAGGGCGGAAGACCACGACCCCGAACAATCACCGGGACCTGTGTGAACTCGGGACCCTGAGTGAGACAGTGATAATAAATTGTACGATAATTGTAAATTGCACAGGGATACCGAATAGTGAAACGGAGGTTCAATTGGTGGACAACTTATAAAGATAGACTTACTGACATTCACCGTTTACGACAATGCTAAAAAAAGTGGATTATATAGTGTGTAACTTTTAGCCTCTATCTAAATCCTCTCAATTACTCGGTTACTACGCAAGGGAAAAGGATTTTCATGTTCCAACTTTCACTCTTCCCAGAGGGACCACCGAGTCTGCCATTTCTTAGACGGAAGTAACGTCCTCAGGGTCCGAACTAGGGACCCAGGCTTTCGAGGAGACCTCTTCCCCTGCCGATAGGTGAGGTCTTAAGGACGGACTCTTAGGGTACTTGTCTTCTCGGACCGTCCGGTGTCAGACATCCCACCGTTTCTCAGTCTATACTGGCTCACTGATTGTGAATATTGAAAGTTTTCATATCTCAACTTTATGATTGACTTAACTACTTCCCGAATCTGATAACACAAGATTCTGGACAATTGATAAATTGGTAAAGTGATCACTAAAGAGTGGAAATTTAAAAAAAAATTACTTACCGGTGTTATCTCTTTCACGAGTTAGACACGACGTGAAAAAAGTAGAGTTCTGTGGGGTGGGAACCCCCTAAATCAAGACATGGACCTAGACACGTGTGTCTTACTTCCCTTGCAAATATCCAGAGAGACCCCTCGCTGGGTTGGTTGTGACTGCAGGGACCGCAACCGAAACTTTGACTGGTTCTCAGACCCGTGAGTCAGCCGTGAGGTCGCCACGGAGACTGGAACGAGTCAGGTAGGTGTCAGACGGAGGGTCGAAAGAGTACCAGTCCCCATTCGACAAACTTTGCTTTACCCCGGTCGACTGGGGTCTCGTCCTCCTTCCTCGACACCGGTACGGACCGGTAGGTGTGGAGAGACAGGGTTCTCTTTGTTGTAAGAGATAACTAGTCATCACTAAGGACGGATCATTGACCAGGACAACTTAACCGACAATTCATAATATGGGTCATACGTATCGCGTGGTTCCTTTAAAAAGTGGAGGAAAAGGTCGAGACGGGTTTCTCATATATCAGACTAAAAACACTATACGGATTTTATTTATCTAGACAAAAAAAAAAAGATTTAATCAAAACCCAGGATACATTATAAACATAGAGTCCAATCATATTATCATATGATTGTATAATATGAGTACGATCATATGTCCACCCCTTTTATTTACAAAGACACATATATCCATACATACCAACACATATGTATGTATACATACACCCTCGAGACCATGAACTACCGTTAATACATTAACCAGATAAACGTCTATCGTATATACAAATATATGTATATATACATTAAACTTTAACTAACTCGAACCATTTTCAACTAAGTTTTAAATAGTTATTAAAAGATTTAGAACCCAATTACATGAAAAACTTCATATAAGTCACCATGTCGGTCCTTTTGGAGGGAAATTTTTTTTAACACTAAATGTGACTTTTAAGACCTAGATTATACTTGGAATTTATTTTTATATAACAGAAAAAAATCCCCTTCCGTAGGAGAATGATGTCGGACCTTTTGTACTTAAAGGTAAATCAAAAGTTGAAGGTAGACTCATTCACTTTGACCCTTCGAAACCCCCAAAACAAAGGGACTTGCTCAGACATGTAACATACCAATGACTCATGGAAGATTGTAAGTCCACATCTATAAATAGGATTGATTGGGGACTATCTAGGGTGGGGACAGTGGAAAGAAAAAAATTTGACTGTGAATTCCCCAAAGGGGGTACCTAACCTCTTCCGTTACCGTTGAGTGAGGTCATGAGAACGGACCTTTTAGGGTACCTGTCTCCTCGGACCATCCGACGTCAGGTACCGGCGATTCCCAGCCTGTGCTGACTCGCTGACTCACTGAAGTGAAAAGTGAAAGTACGTAACCTCTTCCTTTACCGTTGGGTGACGTCACAAGAACGGACCTCTTAGGGTCCCTACCCCCTCGGACCACACGACGGTAGATACCCAGAGTGTTTCAGTCTGTGCTGACTTCACTGAATCGTCGTCGTCGGTGTACCTAGTCACAATTTCTTAAACGGACGGTTCGTCTTTTACGTCCAAACTAGGGACCCACCCTTTCTAGAAGACCCCTTCCTTTACCGTTGGGTGAGGTCTTTTAGGGTACCTGCCTCCTCAGACCGTCCAATGTCAGGTACCCTAGTGTTTCTCAGTTGTTGACTCGCTGATTTGCTGGTGTTGTGAAAAATTCTCAAAAAGGGACAAAACTTGACTTTTTCTTTGAAATTTTTAGTGCAGAAGCCAAAGAACGTCTGGAGACCATTGGAGGAAGTGACCCTTTATACCTTCGTAAGTCATGACACACTCTCGTCAAAACCTTGCTGGGGTCCGTGGACTAGTCTCGCAATTCGCCCTTGAGGTCCACCAGTCAGTGTAGCTACAGTTGTGTGGTCGTAACGATCATGCAAGAAGGTGGGAGGGAAGGGGACGGGGAGCAGGAGACGAAAGTCGGTAGGAGGGACGTAAATCGTTCAGATCGCCGGCGGACAGGACAGTGAAAAACTACATTAGAATATTGGGTATACGTAAGTGACATTCATATACTAAGACTCAGCCCGTTTAATGCTTCACACACGGCATTATGAGAACTAACACAGGGACAATAAGTCCCGAAGAAAACGGTTCTTCAATGTACCCGAGCTTTACGTAATTATTCCGAATTATTATTATTACGCGTGTGTGTCTCGTCAATGAAAAGGTCTCGTCGGTGTCAGTGTCCCGACACCATAAGATTTGAGAAGGGATTATCGTCCCACTCCTTGTCATTAATGTCTTCTCACGATTAGTGCGAGTCGGACAATAACTGCGAGTCCGGTAATACGACCCAGAGGACGTAAAACGTACAGTAAGAGATTACGATTCACTCAGACACGTCGACGAGACCTGAAGGAAAGTGAAGAGTAAAGGAATACTGTCTAAACCGACGTAATTTCGTAACTTGAAGATTATTAGTGGTCTTTATGACATCCGACTATTCTTTCTAGTCCGACATTCATTGTTGTCTTATCCGTTCTACCCTCGATTACTCCATCTAAGAAAATAGATTTGGGTATAATAGTTTTATTATATTTTAATATGGAATATGAAAGTACTATCGATCATTCCTGGATTACCAAGCAGTAAATTTATACTTACTTACTAAAAAAAAATTGAATTATTACATTTGAAAGGCAGTACTATGACTACAACGTTTCTACATAAAAATCATGACCTCCAAAGAAGAAAGATCGGTCACAAAAATTTGTAGTCCCCTTACTTTTTGTCCTCAATTTTCAACAAATTGAGATAAAAGTGTGTTTTTATTTTATCTTAAATGAGACAATGCTTTAATAATACTTTTACATTGTCTATTCAGGATCGACGTACTAGGGAACACCGGTTTTAGTACGTTATCGGACTGGGTCGAATCTCGACACTGAATAGTGGACAAGTCGTGGATAAAACTTTTAACTACTACGATTACTGACGGAACACCAAAACTTTTGATGAATCTTAACCCACCAATTGATTAAGATTAAATAAATACCCCGGTAACACCGTTTAATAAATAAATAAAAAAAAAAAAAAAGTTTTTCTCTACGATTAATAGGAAATGATAGAAAGTTGTTAATTTTTCTATATATAACGTTGAAACCCAAAATGTCACTTAAAACCGAACACGGAGAACATTTGACTCAATAAAATTTGGAACACAGAAAACAAAAAACAAAACGACTATATCTTGTCTTTCACCCCACGACTCAAGTTATTAGGAAATCTGGGTAATGTAACCACACAACAACGGGACGGTATTGTGTCTTCGGGGTTTAATGAGATTCATGGGAACTTTAAAGTCGGATGATTACGTACACTTCACTCCTGTTTTTCGACAAACGAATAAGTTGTAAAATTTGCGGTTCTGTTCATCTTGTAAGACTAATAACTAAACTTACGGCAAAGAGGAAGAGGACTAGATGTGGATTTCAGGAAAAAATCTTTTCCATCAAGACAGCACAATTATCCCTGACGATGTCAATCCAAGACTAACGAAAAAATTTCCTACTACATAGTAAAGGGTCTTTGTGTTACTTTCATATCTTATTTTATCGTACGACAGTGGGATTAAACTTAGACTTTTAAGTGAATCAAAAGAACTTTTCCCTTACTAAAAATTACGAAAGAAAGTCATACAACGTATTTTACAGTGTCCTTCTATTTTTTTCCAACTAAACAAAAAAACCTTCTGTAAAGAAATGTTGATAAAATAAAATTTTTTACTATATTCAACATACTTAAAAGATCTAGTTAAATTCATTAAGATAATAAACTTGAAAATTTCTGGGGACATAACTTTTGAGTTCTCTTTTACCAACCGACAACCAAAAAGTGAAGACCAGGTCATAGCGACTCACGGTTTTAACTTTCTTTCCCTATGACGTTACCATTCGTTTGACAGATTTTAAGGTTTACGTTCTAAGTAATTAATCAATTAACTTTCATTAAACGTTATTATACAAAACACTAATTACTTCATATATGATAAAATTTTGTACTCATTATACTAAGATCATATTCAGTAACTATAAATTTATAAACATTTATCTACTCATCTAGGGTTGTTAGGATTACAAAGACTGAAGTCAGGACCATGTAAGTATTGATTGTGGTTTTACTCTTCTACGGTCTTAAATAAAATTACAACGTTTTCTGACAAGGTTCGTCACAACGAACCTTCTCTCGACAACGACATACTTTTATGACAATCTGTAAGACTGAGGTACGACCCATAACATGTGTGTCCCGATTTTACATCTTGCAACTGTGAGAAATTGTCAGTCTGATTATGGTCTTGTTGGTAGACACTTTCCGGGTAAAGGTAGGTCACCTAAACCGGGACGAGGTCCCAAGACCGACAAACCTCTGTCCCCACCATACCCTATCATGCTGTCACCCACACATTACACCTACACTTTAAACAAATGTGGTAGGTAACGGATTGTAGAAAAGGATTTCACGTTTGAAGCAAGAAAAAAACCCGTCTAAAATAATTCGTAACTACTCAAACCATGAATTCTATCATGATTTAGTAAATAAACATATAGAAGAGAGTTAAAAATATCTAGTACCAGTAAGTATCTAGAAATCTTGACCATCGGATTATAACGATGTACTCTTTTCACTTAGTACCTTATTAATCCTTGTAATAGACGTGTTCGACGTCACTTAAAAGAAAAGAGACTGGGTCTAAACGTCCCATTTAAAAAGGTACTCCGAAGAGTTGAAGAATCAGTGCAACGATGTAAAGTCGAAGACAGTCCCTGTCGAGACAAGGTGACACCACTCTTGAAGGACTTGTCAGAGACTTCCACAAAGACAAAAGAAAAATCCTCTTCGATAAGGCTAGATACGTCTTTATCTCTTAACAAGGAGAGCAGACTAACAAGGGTTTCGACGGTAAAAGGTCTGAGTCTGCATGGACCGGTCGCCCTTCTGCTTCTGGCACGCCGAGTACCACCGGTTGCACGCGCCCTTGGTGTAGCGGAGACCCTCGTGGCTGTGGACCTTGCCCTTCTGGGAGTTCTAGGGCGGGCACTGCGGCAGGTAGGACCTGACGACGTAATAGGCGCACGTGATGAGGAATCGGCACTCACACCTCGCCCCCATATTCCGCGCCCCGCACGTGATGAGGAATCGGCACTCACGTCTCGCCCCCACATTCCGCGCCCCGCACGTGATGAGGAATCGGCACTCACGCCTCGAACCCCGTACTCTGCACCCCGACCTTAGTCCGGGCCACGACACGGCGACGACTTCCCACAGGAAAATACAGTCACAGTGTTGTCCAACACTTTATCTCCCAGCCGGAGACAAAAAAGTAGTTTTTGATCGGGGGACTCCCCAAATTAATTAATTCCGACGAGCGATGTCACTTCTACGCAGGAATTGAAGGACACCAAAACACACTCGGTACGAGTGACTGTCACTTCGCACAAGTCCGGTGTCAAGAGGTCGTGTCTCGCAAGAGACATAAAACACCCGAGAAGTAAGTCGAACGAGTAAAATAAGACAGTCCTGTCAAACGCTAACACAACCCTTATCATCGTCTGTTTTCTTCGAAAAAATTACTTTTTTATGAACCCAATGAGTGATACTCCAAATTGAATGCAAACACAGAGAGAGAGAACAACACCAAAACCAAAAACCGCATAATCCACATGTAAGTGTAAGGACCACGATTTTTCGACTACGAACTCGACGGGAATCACTAACCGTGTCAAGGTATGTTACCAAAACCGTCGTCTTTGAGGTCGCAACGGTCGGTCAAGTAATACCTATACTCGACCAACTGTGACTGAGACGGCCTTGTCGGGCTTCCATTCTACAAAACTCCAAGAAAGTACTACTTCAGTGTGCATGTCTCATGCGTTCTCGTCGCGGATACTCTATCCTTCACGAGTCTACTATTAGTGATGACGGCGACACCGACAGGAGTGAGACGAATAATGAGCTTTAGTCGTTTGTAATAAGATCCGTCCCTGAACTCTCAGACCGGATCGGTTCTGTGTCTTAAGGGTTACCGTACAGGTCTTTATGGTAGGTAGCTGTAGAGGGCTGACGACAACTATTATCCATTTATTACTTTTTATTAGTCTCACACCAATACATAAAAAACATCGGTGTAAAGTACTAAAAAAAAAAACGGATCTGACATTACATACGTTGAGTTCTCTGATCCTATCTTAGTCACAACTCAAGTCAGTGAGTCAGCACAGGTTGAGAAACACATCACGAATTATTTTCGTCCTAGATAACTTATAAAAAACAACATTACCCGTATTTTCGAAGGACTAATCTTCCTTCTTATGGTAAACAAAAGAAAAGTTTAATTCGATTTAAAGAATAAAAATAGTCTCAAGTCTTCTGTAATTACATTAATCAGCGACGGACCTAAAGAATCTAGGTTGACAAAAAAAAACCAAACAAAAAACAAAAAAAAGTCGTGGTGGTTTAATACGTCTGCACCATAGTCTCCTTCTTAAGAGATCTGTGCAAGGAGGAATGGGAGTCGGGGGATTAACACTCCCTCTCAGCACGACAGGATACAAACGGACGTAGGTCCTTAAGGCTAAAGTCGGAGGCGGCGACATAAGTCTCCATTTGTGTAATTTTCCTTTGATCCGAACACGACAAGACAAACATTTATTAGAACACAGGCAACAACTAAGGGTCAATAACTTTCTATGTATGTTGTTAAAAGACACTACTACTACTATTTAATAGTGACCAGGTAAATGGAGTAAAACGTCATGAAAGAACCACGAAAGATCGTACGGACATCTCTTGGTACTTAACGGAGATTCCTGGGCCTTATGTCTCTTGAATTATCACAAGAATCTTGAATCTTCAGAAGCCCTGAAGAATTATCATCGAAACTCGTCGAACCGAATTGACAGCAGTACATTAATCTTCGTCCAAGATGTCAGTACAATCTCTTGTAACGTCATCATTAGAACCAGACGAGCGAAAAAGTCCAACTGGGTGTAGGATCACTACATCTTCTCTGGGTCGGACAAAGGAAGTAAGAAACTTGTACAAAGTCTTTAGTGACACAAGCAGTAGTTCAATCTTACAACCAAGAAAGGGGGACGGAAAAACCCCTTATCCCTCCCTTCTAATCGAATTCTTGTATTGCAGTTCTGGCTTCCACCTTCTTTAATTTTTTTACGTTGCTCTTGAAAGGTCACCCGGTCGTCCTCACAACGCGTTCAAACACTACACCAGAACACAAGGGAAACTTGTCACCCTACTTCTACACTACACTCTGCAGAGTCTTACACGACTTTCAGGTCTGTCACTGTCTCATTCAACTTCCCCACGGACACGGTTGGGTCCTCTTTCTTTCCACGGACACTTCTCCCCTTTGTGACACCCGCACAGAAATCTTCCAAAGAGTTTCACCTCGGCGACATAGAATTCGAGTCTCCGTCACACCTGCACAGCCCTCCTCTGAACTAAAATCTCTTACATCGTCGCGTTCTTACACGTACGCGCCCTTTCCCCGGGTGAGAGTTATGCCTCGCTCTGGGAGGTCACAGCCCCAGCCGCACTAAAGAAGGGTACGAGCTACCCTGACTTCCAGGAATTTTCTTAGGAAAAGACTCGAGTGCCAGAATCCTCCATGACTACTTCATGTCAAAAGTGAGAAAATCACTATCAGATTCTTCATCAAATATTTAACCGAGATGTCATAATACTTTGGTTCTTACTCAAGGAATTTTCCGAACAGTCAACTTTCCCCTTTCCACTTAAGTTGACCTCTTGTGTAAAACAACTTCAACGGTGAAGAATTGGTTGGGGGAAAGTCATGAAATCGTGCCATGTACAAACTAAAAGGAGTACAGAATTAATGGATCCTCGTATAAAATTTTTCCCAATTTTTTTTGTTTTTTCGAACGTAGGAATCCTACGCAACTATTGACGTGTCACCCCCCCTTTTCCGGAAAAGAATGGATGGAGATTGCCACAATAGTCTTAGTCTAAGTCAAATTTCGAGGTCCGGACTCTTCAGAAGAGACCTCAAAGACGAGTTAACAGATATCGTCAGAAGAGAGAGGATAGGGGTTTCGACTTTGACCTGATTTCCGTTTTGACCATTCCAATCGTAATCTACTTCCAATCATACACATATGGTTTCCCATAAAGTTCCATTACATTTTAGTTCTTCCGTCTTTGTGGTAAAAAAAATTTCAGTATTTCAATTAAGGAGAGTTCTCTGTATTCACATGACTGTGCTACCGTCAGTGACACAACAGACAACAACAAGGCGAAGAAATCAGTAAGATAAATTCGACACTAAAAAAAAAAAAAATAGTAAAACCACGTTATATAATGATAGGAAATTGGAGTCCTATAAGTCTGGTTGTTCTAACACAACGACGACTTTCAGACTCGTCACAGAAGTACAGGGAGACAGTGGAGGATCAGTCTCGGTTTGCAGGTGAACAAGAATGAAATCAGACGACCAAAGTACTCGACTCTCATCAAGACCTACGACTCGCCTTCCCTCCAGTCCTAGGGGCGCCATCTCTAAAGTCCGGTCGGGTCACGAAACCAAAAGAGGTGCAGGATTCCCAAACGAGATGTTTGGGACCACGAAGGGAACGGTTTACGACATGAAGTGGGTTGACTTGCTCCTCGAAAAGAAAGCCAGTCACATGAGCCAATCTTTTCAGGATACCAATTTAAAACATACGTTTTTAATCTACCTGTAAACTAGTCCCTAAAAATATGTTGGTAATCCATTTACATGTGAATCAGGAAGACCCGTGTGGAGAGGAGAGACATTAGTGCACTCGCAGAATTCGGCAAGAAGACAACATGCGGGGACAACTTTTAGTGTCACGTTTGACAAGAGGGTTATTCACACCATGACTTTAACAGGACCTAGCAACGAGGAAGGAAACCGAAAAACCACTAGAAAATAAGACGAAACAAAAAGACACATTCATCGATACACAACAGACTTGTCAAAATAAACATGAAATTTTTTTCTAGTAGAGGTCGATAAAGAACTGGAGACTTAATGTCAAATGTACAAAAGCAGTTCTGTAACAGGCAGAGGTACTATGGTTTTGTGTCACTTTCTTCGTTGCCTTAACATGCCTCCTTCTCGTTCAAATTGATAGACTGACGTCCATCTGTCCGTCGACGAATGATCCCAGAAGTGAACCTAACAGAACGGTGGAAAAAATTTCTTTAGTATTTCGCGTGGGTAGTTTCATTTTGTCTCGACTAAAAGATCGTGAATGGTTCTTATCGATTTTCCGTACTAGACGGAATAACTTAACTATAACCATATAGACTGGAATTCGTCATCCAACTTTGACGTATGGAAAAATATTAGTTCTTCAATAAACTACTTACATCTTCTGAGATGTAACCTTATCTCTTATGAACCCTTACTGCTATTTTTAAATCGACGATAAACGAACAAGTAAGAGGAGAACAAAGTAAACGTTTCTTTGGCACCGGAATCTTAAAAGAAAAACTACGTCTTAAAAAACTTTAGCTCTTACACGTAGAAAACCGAGTGTGTTAAGAAGGTACCCGTCTTGAAACTACAAAAACAAAACGTGTTATTCTTTGAGTTATCCGTCCCCAATACAAAAACTATTCAATTGATAGTTTCGAAAAATAAAAATAATATTTTTACATTGTTAAATTGGGTGTTCCTTTTTTTTTATTAACATAAAACATGAGAACAGACTTGGGGTACCCAAGGAAAACAATTATTTTACTAAGGTGACTACGACACTCAATGATCAACACAAAACAAAAACAATTCTGATATTGAGTCTAACAATGTCTAAATTCCCTTTAGTTGTGGTACTATCTCTCGCGATGGTGATTCTAGAAAGACATCTACACACGACAGTAGTCCGGTCTGTGTTGGGACCACGTAAGACTCGGACAAAGACACTACCGGACTCAAAGGGGTTTTCCATTAGTCAATAATCGTAAGGTCCTTTTTCTCATTAACTACACTTTCTATTTCGAATCCGAGATAACCAGTAACTCTCTCGTAATAGAGGTAAATAAGACTTTACTATCACTGATGAAGAGTTTCAAAGGACTCAACAGTACAAACAAACCGGTCTTAGAAACGTCCTAATTAAATCATCCAGACCACCGTCTGGACGATCCATCCAGATTCATCGGAGGAGAGAGGTCTATGTATGAGTTTACCTGTTTCAGTATGTAAAACATGTCCTTTATACATTGTTATACAGTAGAGTCTTTTGACGGAACTGGGAGACAGGACCTTTTAATATTTGGAATCGATTCACCATTTGTATTTGGGTCTATTAAATGAGAGGTTCACAGATATTACACATTTTCACTTCAACGAGTCAGCACAGGCTGAGACGCTGGGACACCTGACATCGGGTGTTCCGAGGAGGCGGGTACCCTAAGAGGTCCGTTCTTATGACCTCACCCAACGGTAAAGGAAGGGGTCCCCTAGAAGGGTTGGGTCCTTAGCGTGGGCCCAGAGGACGTAACGTCTGTCTGCGAAATGGCAGACTCGGTGGTCCCTTCGGGACACTACACACTCTACTACAATTTACTCAGAGAAGACGTAGGTGTAAACGTCAGTCGGTATTTAATTCTTCAAACAGAGTACGTGATTTATCGCTCCTTTTTAAATATTCTAGTGGTAATTTCAAAGACAGCAAATAAAACATTTCAACACCCAATATTTTAAATCTTGATCCGTCCCGTAACGTTAGATCCTGTATTGGAAGTCTAATTTTTACCCCTATGGTTTTGGGTCTCCACATTGGACTTTTAAACCGGATGTAAGAGACATTCTAACGACGAGTGAGATTTTCAAGGACTAAGATAGTTAAATTATCTTCAATGCATTTGTCGTTAACGAAATTTAATGTGTCAAATTCTGAATGTCTGGACCCATAAGGATTCGTATAGGATTTACTCCTCGGTGTCGTAAATATAGATTTTTGGAAACAGGACTTTCCTATGGTCAGAAACTGACTTAACGAAGACTTCATGAAAACTAACCATCGACCTTAGGAAAGAAGTCGTCTCCGTAAACTCAGATTGTCTTTCAACGTAATGGTGATATCTCTCTAGGACACACGGGTAGTGGGTCCGAGAGGGTGAGTATCGACATTGGGATAGTCCTTTAACTGTAGCTGTCATTAACTAATTAATCACAAGTCCGGAAAAAGTCTATAATGGTCAAAAACTTACATGAGTAACAAGAGTACGTACATACATACGTATGTATAAGAACCAAAACATATATTAAGATACAACCCCAAATATAATGGTAATGTTTAGTTCTATTGACGTAGTGGCGTTCCTTTGAGGGAACCCGACGGGATTCCGTGAGTGTGGGAGACGAAGGGATTAGGGACTGACAAGTAGAGACATTAGAAGGGTAAAACTCTTACGAATCGAATCTATACATGGAAAACGTTGACGGAAAAGGTGAGTCGTATTGTGGGACTTCTAGGTATGTTCAACGTGTATGAGTGTACCTCTCAAAAAGGGAAATACAAAGTCGATGGATGCTTTAAAGCTTTCTTTGACCGATAATGAATTTTACAGTAGAACGTTAAAAGCTTCTTTTATACATTGTGTATACACGTGTCCGATGGAAACATTTATAACACCAAATTGTAAACTTTTGATGGAAAATACGACTTTTATGTCTTCACGTCGAAAGGTGTTGGAAACCATGAGTCGAACGGTTTTAGGTACTTCAGACACTTGTATTTATGTTTTTTTCCCGTAGTTGACGGGACCTAAATAAGTAAATTGTTATAAAGGGGTCAGACGAGAACCGCGAAAGGTCCTCCGTGATCACTATTTTTTGGACGGACGGTTACGTCCTCCGAGTTCTCCACATCCAAGTTAGGGACCCAGCCCTTCTCCGGACTTCTCCTTTGTCGCTGGGCGAGGTTTCAAGAACAGGTCTTTTACGACACCTGTCTCCTCGAGTCGTCCAATGTGTCGAGTACCCAGGCGTTTCTCAGTCTGTGTAGACTCGTGTGTTGTGGAGAGAACCCCGAAGGGACTACCTAATCACCAGTTCTTAGGTGGACGGTTACGTCCTCTGTGTCCAAGTTAGGGACCCAGCCCTTCTAGGGGACCTCTTCCTTTACCGTTGGGTGAGATCATAGGTACGGACCCTTTAGGGTACCTGTCTCCTAGGACCACCCGATGTCCCAGTCTGTGTTGAATCGTTGACTTGTTGTTGTTTATGGAGAGATGATCAGAACATGATAGATCCCCTTCTGAAGAAATTTTTAAATGAAGGACTATGAAGTCGGTAAAGGGGTGACCCTGGGGTCGGGGTATGGATAAACTACTGATTTCCTATATTTGACAAGATTTTTACGATTGAAATGTATATCTGTGAGGAATAGTATTGTATTTTTACAGGCAACAAAAAATTAAACCAGCAAATCTATGGTCTTAGGTAGACTCAGGTGTACTATTCGTAAACCATATACTATGGAATAAGCATCATAGAAAATGACGTTTATAAGTCAGAACTGACCAAATAACTCAATTATGTGTATTTCATATTTCCAAATACCAGATATCAACGACGCGAATCAGAGAGTCGGTACAGGCTGAGACACTGGGGTACCTGACATCGGGCGGGCCGAGGAGACAGGTACCCGAAGAGGTCCGTTCTTATGACCTCACCGAACGGTACGGGAGGAGGTCCCCTAGAGGGTTGCGTCTCTAGCTTGGGTCCAGAGGACGTGACGTCCGCCTAAGAAGTGGAAGACTCGGTGGTCCCTACGGGTACATATATTTCACATTTCCAAATACCACATATCAATCGAATGAAGTTTTATATAACCCACACACACGTGCACACCTATGGTCCGAGGAGGCAGGTGCCCTAAAAGATCCGTTCTCATGCCCTCACCCAACGGCAAACGAAGAGGTGCCTTGAAGGGCTGGGTCCCTAGCTTGGGTCCAGAGGGTGTAACATCTGTCTGCGAAAGGCAGACTCGGTGGTGAACTAGAATCGGTTTTCCGGTTATGTCGTCCTTATGTTATGACTCGTTTTTAGATCAAATAGAAGAAATCCTTTCCTACTTGAGGTTCTAAGGGACATTTAGGGAATTCTCTCGGATGAAGATGTTAACACAGAAATTTTCGTTTAGTGTTACAAACAATAAGGTAGGAGTTTAGTTGTATACCTTGTAAATCTAAAATTATTTACGTCTTAAGATCCATGATTCCCTTTGAGATCGTTGTTTGTGGATGAAAATAGAATAGACTGTATTGTTTTTTTGGAGTCATTACGACAGTTTTCTATCGAATACAGTTTGTGTCTCCCTACGTTTGGGTTGTTGACAAGGAGATTCTCTCAACATCCTAGTGTAGGCTATTTACACTATAAAAATTCTTTTAATCAACGCAACATGAACTTTGGTAGAATTTTGTTGGTGGAAGTCTTAACAGGAGGGTCTTTATTTTTACTGGGGACGACGGTTGTCCTTCTACAAAATTTACTATAGACGTAACTAGTCTCCCTAAAGACTACCAGAGTCTAAACAAAGTCTAATGTTATGTCTTCAGAGCCCCTTTTGACTCGACCACCATCGACCCGTTAGATGTACAATTGGAAGAAGACGTCAGAGTGGGTCAGTATCTATGGTCCGGAAACTGGAGAGTCGGAACGGACCGACCAAGGTTCTATTTGACAGGGAGCCGTCCGAGGTTCCGTCTATGACCCCACCTTACAGAGAGCGTCGGGTTTCAAACGGAACTCGGACCAAATAGGGGACCGAGAAGTTAGCGGAGAACGACTGGCACACCGAGTGTAATTCTTGACCTAAACACGACCCTCCGTCCCGAAGGGGCTGGACGTCTCGACTCTGGGTCTTGGAGTTAGGGTTGTGGTCCCTCTCCTTCCATGTTCTTTAAGGAAGTTAGGTCCCTATTTAGTCTTCACCAACGGTAGTCGTCTTAACTCCCGAGGGACATAGTCTATTCAAGAGGCTGTCCTTTAACAGGGAAACCCACCACCAAAACCAAACCCCATACTCTAAACAGGGACTTAAACCACTTTCTTCCAATATAGAGTCTACGACGGGGAGGACGGACGGTCTCGGAATCACGGGACGGGACACCAACGAGTAGGAACAGGTCCCTTTGGTTGAACAGGACAACCGGGCCCTGAAAGGGGTGTACGGTCCTGGGGAAGTTAGTGTCTGTGTTCCCGGGTCACCTAGTGGATCGGAACGGACCGATAGCCCCCCGCTCGGGGCGCGAGGACCTGTGTGGTGTCGTGGGAGAGCACTCAGTGACGGACACGTGGCGGTCGTGGTTTGGGGAGGTTGACAGTGGGTTGTCGAGGGACGTCGTCTCCCAGGAGACGTCTGTCCCGCTTCGTCGAGTCCTGGGAATTCGGAAACCCAAACCCTGACCCTTGGGGTGGGGACCTCCGGTCGGGTTGTCGACCAGGTCTGAGGTGGAGGGGGTAGAGGAGAAGGGAGACGACGTCTCCGGGGTCGGTCGGGTTCCGGCCGAGACCCGAGGGGCCCTGGTCCCAGACCTGGAACCCAGTGCAGAGACGTTCGGTGAAGGAGGGTCCGACACTCGAGACACGTATCTGCGTATACCAGTCTCCGGTCACCACGAGAAGTCCGACTGAAGAGGAAAAGACAGAGAGAGAAAAGATTCTTTCCTCTCGGACTAAAGGGTTCTCGAAACCCCAGGGAAAGAAGGAGAACGTCGTTAGGGTTGTCTCTGGACCCAGGTCCCATTCGACCGGGAAGAGTGACTCATCGGTTGTACGACCCATTACTGACCCCACTCGACCCTTCGACAACGTATCCTCCTGGGTAGTAATTCACGACACCGTAGCGACACGGGTGTCCTACAGAAGAAGAGACGTTGAACGGGGGATCTCGGATACCGTGTCAGAAGAGTTGTAGAGGGACTACTTTTCAGAAATAGAAGACTCTGACCTTAAATATAAACTCTGACAGTACCCCAGTGTTTCTCAACTTGTGTTGACTCGCTGACTTGACTTGACTTTCTGGTAGGTCTTTGATCGGACCTCACATTTCGACTCACTACCTGAGTCCCCCGTGACTAATTTGACCGGTCTCGTCTCCACCCCCTGTCGTCAGTCGTCCCACGGGAGGACCCACAACTGGTCGACCGAGACTTTTTTACAAGTTTACACCATGGAATGAGTACGAAGTGGATGGGGTCACTCCCGTCCAGGTCGACCTTTGTCCCGGCGACTCCCTCTCGTGTCCCGGTGCACGACTGTCCACCAGCCGTCCTCACTCGGTCCGTGCCTACCCGGGGCCCGGACGAAGTGAGAAGTAGGGTCAGGAGTGACGGCTAAGGAGTCACGAGACCCGAGTGTCCCTCGGGGGGCTAGGGGGCGAACCTGTCTCGACACTCTCCTCACACCGTGAACATCACTTAGAACGACGACGTCGGAGGTGGGACAGAGGAAAAGTGGACAAAACAACCCCAACGTCCGGAGTTAAAGGGGCTGCTCACAGAGAATATTTTCCGGAGGTAAACACGGGTCGTGTCCGAGTCTTCGGGTCCCTTTAAAGTACAAATAATGTCTCTCTTCATTCGTAGGTAAGACGGACGAAGGTAATTGTGTGTGACCGTTAATTACACAAACCAAGTTTTCGGAAGTTTGTAAACATGAAGGTAAACGTGCAAATTTACCGAGACATATTGTCAATTCGTCCACCAATTGATATACATATAATTTAAGTATCTCTTTGACCATTAAAAGTTAATATTAACAGTTAAGTGTCAAATGTACTATTCTTAAAAAACTTATCTGGGTAATCGACTAAATCAATCGGCCCCAAAAATATTTAGTACCAAATAAACGAATAAGATGAATATTTCCTCCCTAAAAGTCACAAGAGGGTACTTAGTTATTTATAAATGAAACCAGAAATAAGACGGGTTTACGGTTCAAACTGTTACCTACTTTATAGTAGCCCCAAAGAATTTGTCGACAAACTTACGCCGACAAAATAATCAACAAAACAAATCATAATAATGGGACTCTTACCAAATTTTCAAAATAAGTAAACGATAATTAGACAAAAAATATTTATTTCAGTTTTGTCCTGACTTAACGCTAAGAAACATTAAAATGTTACATAACATGAAGGGACCATTATACAAAACTGTTATCTTTGAAGGTTCGGGTACTTTTCGGTACGGTAAAAAGATTTACTATAGGAAATTTCGTTTTGAGACTTTATATATCGTGACCAAACGTGTATTATTTTAAACTACTAAAACAGTGGTCCCTATTATAAAGAGAAAAGATCCGTTGTCTTTATTAAATTTTCGGAGAGTAAACCCAAAATGTCGTGCTCTCCGTTACTCTGTGGTCTAGACCACCCCCACCCATCTGCGACTTGATCTCGGCGCTACGACTTCAGGTGTGGCTCTTTATGGAAGTTTCGATGGGTCGGAGTACTGAGGGAGTGTAGTAGGGACCAAGAGAGGAAACTTTCGTGCTAACCCGTCCTTGAAGAGTAGGGATTTTGTACATTTCTCCCGATGACCTCCTTAAAGTCCATCAAAGGTTTTTGAACCTTGGGGTTAAGGTATTTGAGGGTATTTTGGGGTTCTTGGAGAATTTGTTACAGTCTTTGTTCTTTGGGAGTTGAACGGAGGACACCCAGGTTGGGGTCTTCTGTGTCCTGAGACACTGACCTGTATCGAACAGAGTTGAGACTACTGATTTCGGAAGTTCTCTGTTCTGAACCTCTTCTTCGATGAGTCGATATTTACTTGTCTATCACTTTCTTTTGTAATTTTTCTTCATAAAAAAGACTCTGGGACCCCTTTCTAGTGTTAGGTAAAACGTTCGGTAGTGTTCAACGGTGTGTGAAATTTCTTTCTATTTGAACAATAAGAGGAAATTTCAATAGAAGATTTCCGAGAGAAGACAAGACAAGACAAGTCAAGTAAAGTCAACGAGTCAGCACAGGTTGAGAAACGTTGGGGTACTTAGTGTCGTACGGTCCGGAGGGACAGGTAGTGGTAGAGGACCTCAAGTTAGTCTGAGTACAGGTAGCTCAGCCACCACGGTAGGTCGGTAGAGTAGGAGACAGTAGGGGAGAAGGAGGACGGGGATTAGAGAGGGTCGTAGTCTCAGAAAAGGTTACTCAGTAGAGAAGCGTAATCCATCGGGAACTTATTTGTGAGTGACTCCCAAGGTAAGATTTCCTCTAGTCAGGACCCACAAGAAACCTTCCTTACTACGATTTCGACTTTGAGGTCATGAAACCGGTGGAGTACGCTTCTCGACTGAGTAACCTTTTCTGACACTACGACCCTCCCTAACCCCCGTCTTCCTTCTCCCCTGCTGTCTCCTACTCTACCGACCTACCGTGGTCGTTGAGTTACCTGCACTCAAACTCACTTGAGGCCCACAACCACTACCTGTCCCTCCGTACCGCACGACGTGAAGTCCCCCAGCGTTTCTCAGCCTGTCCTGACTCGCTGACTTGACTTGACTTGACTGGACTCCCATTGTAGTTGGAGTTGAGACTGAATCCCATCCAATGTTTCCAAACGCTTCAATTGTTTTCTCTAAGAGAGATACAAACACAGGTCCCTCCAATAGTTTACCCTATGACGTCCTTTTTCACTCTACGATAAGAACTTTACACACAAATGTCCACCGACTTCTTGTACAGGACCATCTCTATTCTCCAGTACGAAAGTCTCTCCCTTTGCCTGTTCTCTCACTTTACCCAGTTCAGTCTCCCAATAGATTCTCTCCGGAGCCCGAAGTTGAAGACCGAGGTATTCGCACGTGGGAGTCCGTTCAGTGAGTCAAAGACACCCGGAGTCAGAGGAGTAGACTTCTGTTCCTTTAGTATCATGTTGGAGTCACCAGTAAATCTCTTTATTGTCCCATTGTAGACGTCTCGTATCTAAGGTAGTTTATACTTCAGTTTTACCTACAATTTCTTTACCCGGTACTTAGGTCTTTGCAATTGTAAAAAGTAAGTGAAGTCACTACACGAGACAGTGCGTCAGCACAGACTGAGAGACGTTGGGGCACCTGACACCGGGTGGTCCGAGGAGAACAGGTACCCTAAGAGGTCCGTTCTTATGACCTCACCCAACGGTACGGGAGGAGGTCCCCTAGAACGGTTGGGTCCCTAACTTAGGTCCAAGTTACCACTCTACTCAATTTAAACTAAGGTTCCTCCGACTTGTAGATCCGAGGAGGAGACGGGGAGGGACTTGACATGGGGGATGGAATATTAAGATTTTGTTTGTGAGGAGGGGAGAGGATGTCGTCAAGACCCCACCGGTTACATCGGTGGTGAATCCTGAGACCACCAGTTGAAGATGGTTCGGGGGAACCGACACGGTAAGTCCGTCTTCTTCCACCACTACCCTGGAACCCTTCTAAAAAAAAAAAAAAACTATGGGTAGAAATTTTTTCTGCACTTTTCGTTTCCTCTTTTCCTTTCTATATGAGTAAACTTACGTCTAAAGGTTTCTTATCTTTCCTCTCTGTTCTTTCGGAAGGAGTCACTAGTTACGTTTCTTTCTCTCCTTTTGTTATCCTACCTTTTCTGATCTCTAGAGAAGTTCTTTTACTCTCTGTGGTTTCCTTGTAAAGTACGTTTCTACCCATGTTGTTTCCTGTCTTTACCATACCTGGATTGTCTTCGTCTTCTATAATTCTTCTCCACCGTTCTTATGTGTCTTCTTGACATGTTTTTTCTAGAATTACTGGGTCTATTGGTACTACCACACTAGTGAGTGGATCTCGGTCTGTAGGACCTTACGTTTGAGTTCACCCGGAATCCTTCGTAGTGATTCTTATTCGATCACCTCCACTATTTTAAGGTCACCTCGATAAAGTTCAGGACTTTCTACTACGACACTTTCACGACACGGATTATACGGTCGTTTAAAACTTTTGAGTCGTCCTCGGTGTCCTGACTTTTTCCAATCAAAAGAAAGGTTAGGGGGTTTTCTTCGTTACGGTTTCTCACAAGTTTGATGGTGTGATAACATGAGTAGAGTGTGGGATCGTTTCATTACGAGTTTTAAAAAGTTCGGTCCGAAGTTGTCATGCACTTGACACTTGAAGGTCTACAAGTTCGACCTAAATCTTTTCCGTCTCCTTGGTCTCTAGATTATCGGTTGGATACAATCTAGTATTTTTTAGTTCTCTCAAGGATTTTTTGTAGACGACGACGACGACGACGACGACGATTCAGTGAAGTCAGTACAGACTGAGAGACGCTGGGGTATCTGTCGTCGGGTCGTCCGAGACGACAGGGACCCCAAGAGGTCCGTTCTTGTGACTTCACCCAACGGTAAAGGAAGAGGTTACGTATTTTCACTTTTCACTTTCACTTCAGTGAGTCAGTACAGGCCGAGAATCACTGGGGTACCTGACGTCGGGTGGTCCGAGGAGGTAGGTACCCTAAAAGGTCCGTTCTCGTGACCTCACCCCACGGCAACGGAAGAGGATGAAGACGAAATAACTGATGCGGTTTCGGAAACTGACACACCTAGTGTTGTTTGACACCCTTTTAGAAGTTCTCTACCCTTATGGTCTAGTGGAATGGACGGAGGACTCTTTAGACATACGTCCAGTTCTTCGTTGTCAATCTTGACCTGTACCTTGTCGTCTGACCAAGGTTTACCCCTTTCCTCATGTAGTTCAGACATATAACAGTGGGACGAATAAATTGAATATGCGTCTGATGTGGTACTCTTTACGATCCGACCTACTTCGTGTTCGACCTTAGTTCTGACGACCCTCCTATAGTTATTGGAGTCTATACGTCTACTGGGGTGGGAATACCGTCTTTCGTTTCTTGATTTCTCGGAGAACTACTTTCACTTTCTCCTCTTACTTTTTCAACCGAATTTTGAGGTGTAAGTCTTTTGATTCTAGTACCGTAGATCAGGGTAGAGAAGTACTGTTTATCTACCCCTTTGTCACCTTTGTCACTGTCTGATAAAAACCCCCTCGAGGTTTCAGTGACGTCTACCACTCATGTCGGTACTTTAATTTTCTCCGAACGAGGAACCTTCTTTTCGATACTGGTTGGATCTGTCGTATAATTTTTCGTTCTGTAATGAAACGGTTGTTTCCAGATAGATCAGTTTGGATACCCAAAAGGTCATCAGTACATACCTACACTCTCAACTTGATATTTGTTTCGACTCGTGACTTCTTGACTACGAAAACTTGACACCACAACCTCTTCTGAGAACTCTCAGGGAACCTGTCGTTTCTCTAGGTTGGTCAGGTAGGATTTCCTTTAGTCAGGACTTATAAGTAACCTTCCTGACTACGACTTCGACTTTGAGGTTATGAAACCGGTGGACTACACTTCTTGACTAAGTAACCCTTTATAGGACTACGACCCTTTCTAACTTCCACCCTTTTCTTCCCCTACTGTCTCTACTCTACCAACCTACCGTAGTGACTGAGTTACCTGTACTCAAACTCATTTGAGACCCTCAACCATTACCTGTCCCTTCGGACCACACGACGTCAGGTACCCCAATGTTTCTCAGTGTGTGCTGACTCGTTGACTTGACTTGACTTTACAGATATAGTTTGAGTCGTAAGTCGTGACTTAATAGTCATCAACGGTACGATAGTCGGGACCAATCTTTCTTCTTTTTTTTTTTATTGTGTTGCCAGTAGAATATCCGCTTCGATAAAGACGTCGTTTTTAACTTCGAAAAACGTATAGTAAAAACAACAACAACCCCGTCTGGGATTGACAGACCAGACAAGGTAGTAGGGGAATAGGACGGTCTTCCCAGAAGTTCACCGTCCACAGGATCACCTAAAATTCACAGTGTGCTAACATTTACCGGACCAGGAGTCGGATTCCTTCTTTCCCTTTTCCTCTCGGGAGTGGACAAACCCACCGTCGATGACCCCGTGTCATCCGACGCACCGGAAACCTTGTGCGATCTCTCATTGGGACCGGCCTCAAGGAGTCAACGAAGGTGTCGATAAGTGACAAGCGTCCCCCAAACTCCTTTTTATTTACTCTCTTAATCCCTCCTCTTTTGGGGACTCTTAGGGGAATACGTGGTGGTTTTACAGCGTCAGACACACACTCAACCTTTTCTTAAAGGTCTGTCCTCCGTCCTACTCTTCTCTAACTTCAAATAATCTCACCCTCTGTCGTCCGGTCGCGTTCCCTCTCGACTCGGATTTATTACAAAAATTATTACATAGACCTAAAAGTCTTAGTACAATCTATGCTATTTTGGGGACTAGTAAAGAAAACTCGAATAACGACCTTGTAAGACCTTTATTTGTAAACCCTCAGTCGGTCAGGAACTCTGTCCAATCACGAACCATTTGGACTTAAAGTGACTCACTGGGTAACACAGTGGGTTTCAATATGTCATATAAAGTATAAAAGTTGATAATCCTGAAAGATCAACTCTTTTGTTCTGATTTTATTTTAGCGAGGATCAGTTGTGGGTCAAAAAGAGGTTGGAATAAAACGAATATTTCTAGGGTCACATCCAGAGGACTACTGAAGGAGGGAGGGAGGTAGGATCTCAGTTGGTCCGGGGGTCATAACACACTGATAGAACGGACATAAAAGTATTAGAGTAATTCAGAGGGGGAGGTTTTTATTGTGTCCCTTAAAGACACATACACACATACACACACCTGGAATATGTATTGACACCAGTATGATAAGGTCTGGAGACGTTCACCGGAAACAGCGAGAGGTAGTAACAGACAAGACAAAAGTCATAGACACGAACTACTGTGTACTCCTGGTCCGAGTGACAAAAGACATAAAGTGACATCCTTATACGTACTAGTTCAACTTTACACGTAAAAAAAATTTTTTAATAACGTTATCTAAACTAAATATCACAACACAATCAAATTCTACGTGTCGTTTCGTTAAGGTAATATGAGTTACATGTATGTGTAAGAAAATTCCTTAGAAAAGGTAATATCCAATAACGTTCTATAACTCATATCAAGGGGCACAATATGTCATCTAGGAACAACCAATAAATAAAATATATATCATCTCACATGTAAAATTAGGGTTTGAGGATTAAATAGGGAGAGAGGTTAGAAAGGGGAAACTATTGGTATTCGAACAAAAGACAGACTTTCAGATAAAAACAAAACATTTATTCAAGTAAATATAATGAGTAAAGTCTAAGGTATATATTCACTGTAGTATACTATAAACAGAAACAGACTGAATGAAGTGAATAATACTGTTAGAAATCCAGGTAGGGTACAACGACCTCTTCCCTTACCGTCGGGTGAGGTCACAAGAACGGACCTCTTAGGGTCCCTGCCCCCTCCGACCACCCGACGGCAGAGACCCCAGCGTGTCTCAGCCCGTGCTGACTTCGCTGAATCGTCGTCGTCGTCGTCGTCGTACAACGATGTTTATCGTAATAAAGTACAAAACACACACCGATTATGTTCACACACACACACACACACACACACTCGAAGGGTCCACCGTGATCACCATTTCTTGGACGGACGGTTACGTCCTCTACGTTCTCTGGACCTAAGTTAGGGACTCAGCTCTTGTAGGGTACGTCCCCCTGTGCCGTTGGGTGAGATCATAAGAACGGACCTCTTAGCGTACCTGTCTCCTCGGACCCGAACGCTTCTCAATCCGAACTGACTCCATTGAATCGTATATATATATTAGATATACATATACATATATATAATACACATATATATACATATATTGGACAACTACCTGTAAATCCATCGTAGACACAGAACCGACAATATTTATCACGACGATACTTGTAACTCTATTTTACACGTAAAAAACTCGACAAAGGAGTCGAAGTAATTATCATAAGGGTTTCAAAGGTGAAATACTTTACCGGGGAGTAATAAAATTAAAAGTAAAAATATTAATGAGTATTCCAGGTTGTTGTAAAGTATATAGATGACGGTAGGCCATAAAATAGAAGAGACTGTAAACGACAAGGATAAGAAATGGGTAAAAATATTAATCAAGAAGAAAGAATGACTTAGCATCTTAAGAAGTACATAAAATATAGGATTTGAATAGTCAATATACCCGAGTTTGTAGAATGACTTTCTAGTAAAAGTTTTGGGAGACCCGAGAATGTCCATTTTTAAAGAGAAGGATGGATAAGTCCATTATTAAGTAACGTACAAGTGAGTAATCAAGTAAAATGTTTACAAAAACTCATGATATAGAGTACCCGTTAGTTGACACGGTCGAAACCCCGTCTTATTCCTGTTTATTCTACAAATAAAAGATAAACCCCTATACCATTGTTGTGTTTATGGATTTTATGTACCATTCTACATTAAACCCGGTATTCTCTTGGGTCGACTTTCGTTTCCATGAAGACCTATAAAGTGTCATTTTGACCGTTTTCTTAAACTGAAACTTTCAACCCGTCTTTAATTGGCACGTTCCTGTCCCAAGTCCTGTACCTCGACCTTCTCTAAAGTACTCACTTATAGTTAGGTAAGAAACTTGTTGAAAACATAGAATCGAGTAAAATCGAAATTCCGTTAAGACATTTCATCAATACTAACAACAGAAAAGTACATACTCTTCGGACTCAAAGTCTCTCGAACCCCTCCTTTAAACCGTGTCAGGAGTTTTGGTCTGTAAAACCTTAAAGTACGTTTTGAGTCCAAAGGAACTGAAGTGTCGGAAGTGAGAACGGTGGGTCGATGTGAGTTCCCCGTCGTTCGGTCGAACATCTCAGGTCAGTGAACGACGGACCCGTGATCGGTCCCCCTCATCTAGTCTATCGTTTCCCGAGGGTGGTGGGGTCTGTGTACCTGACTACCGGAGGTTCCTCGATAAGGAGTCGGAGGACCTCTTGTTTCCGACCCGTCCCGGCATAGCGGACTCTCTCACAGTGTCAGTCAGGAACACTCTGCGGTTCGTCTCTTTGGTCTTGTGACCGAGAAAGTGGTCTCTTTTACTCTTGAATCGTCGTTCCTTTGTGTTTCGGACCCAGGTACTAACGTGTCTATTCTCTCGGTTATTTTAAGATGAGAGAGTTGGTTACAGAAGACTTACTCACATATTTGTTTCTCACATATTTGATTTCCGAAGGGACCACCGAGTCGACCATTTCTTAGACGGACGTTACACCCTCTGGACCCAACCCTTCTAGGGGACCTCCTCCCGTACCGTTGGGTGAGGTCCTAAGAGCGACCTCTTAGAGTACCTGTCTCCTCGGGCCACCCGATGTTAGGTATCCCAACGTTTGTCTACCTGTGTTGACTCGCTGATTCGTGTGTCGTGTATTTGCGTCCTCCCGTTCTTATTTTTACGCGTGTGTTGGACCCTTTCGTCGGGCTCCTTCCCGTGAAGTCGTGTCTCCTCTTTGTCTAGTCCGGTGGCGACAAAAGAAAGTTTTGCACGTAAAGACAGAGTCCTTATGAATGGAAAGGCATAAACGTGACACCTTTCCCCACTTCCCCTGCATTGGAAGTAAAAGGAAGATAATAATAATGTATATAATCGGAGAAGTGTACATAGGAGCCTCGTGCCTTGATGGGAAGTCGAGGACCGTCCTCCGAAGGGGCGGCTGTGTCGTCCCTGGTGTATCTACCGTCTTTGTCGATGAGTCAGAGATACCCTCCCATGATTCCGGGTTTCTCTTAAACAATGTCCCGTGTAGGAGGAGAGACCGGTGGGAGATGACGATTATGACCTCAAATAGAAATCAAAGTATCTGAACTCTATATGCCTGACAAGTATACGACTCTTTTTCTTCGTTTATATATGGTCACAGAGGGTCTAGAACCCGTGACTGAGAAAGGTTTCTAGGAGGACACCTTCTACTTTGATTCCCTACTACCACAGTGTTTCTCGTCTCTTGACTTTCATAAACTCGTCTCCTTTGTGTACTATGAGGAAGTGTACCCACCACTGTTTCGGGAAACTCAGGTAACAGAGGTGACCGGGGGTGGGTCTTAGGACTTCTGTCAGGAGGGGAAATAGATATTTCGAGTCCTTCGGGTGTCTATCACTTACAGACGGGATGTCTACTACCTGATCCTCGGTTTCAAAAGAAAGCTGAGAACACTCAGGCCGATTCTAGGAGGGTCATAGTGTGTCTCCCCTTCTGTTTCTATAAATCTTCCTTCTTTCCTCGAGCCGGTGTCTGTGTAAGTATCTCACGTAAGTACCCAAGTGAGTAAGTGAGTGACTAGGTCAACAACAAAATAACTCTCGAAGAACACACGGTCTGTGGTATCCTTCGTACATCAACAGAGGAGCGAGTATTTCGATTAATAAAACTACACTTAATAAAATACACTTTTTCCCTGTTTTGACAACTTGTATGTGGAGACGGCAAGATGGAAGGTATTGATTTAACGGTGGGTACTTTTGCGTACAAGCAATAAAGGTTGTGGTTTTTCACGAAGTATTCTTAATCAACTCCGACCCTATACAGTCGTACGTCCGGGAAAAGGGTTGAAAGACACGTGTCTTTCAACGAATAACGAGGTGATCTCGGTGGGTACGACCAGTCTAGTAAATATATCGGTCAGTAAGTCGTTATGTCCACGACAATCCTATTTTGTTTCTATATGACCTTCTTCAGTTGCATGATAGTTGAGAATAGTAAGGTTATTCTTCAGTTCGACACAGAGTTTGAACGAACTGGTGCTGAAAGGATTTCTTGTACAACTTCACGTCTAAAGACCTTCAGTGCGTAGCATAGTAAATCTGGACGGTTCCGTCCCTTAGAGGAGGTGTGGAAAGGAATATGTTCAGGTCTTTAAACCTTTTGAGACGACAGTTGATGGAGACGGTGAAATCTTTCGTCTTTTTTCTTGAGACCTGTCCCGTAAACCCGAAACACCAAAACTTCTTATAAACCTTCTACCTTGTCATTTTCCACAAGTTTTAGGTAGTCAGTCCCCCGATCGACTCCACCGATGATGTCCACTCCGTCCATTCTCTGCCCGTGCCTCCTAGTCCTCCGCCTACCCCTTTCCCCACGAGTCTGCTCCTGGGTCCCACTTCCTTCCAGTTCTCCAACTGTCGAGACACCTATTCACCGAGTCGAACCGGTTGCTATACTAACGTGTTTCATTCGGTCAATCTGGTTCGGGTGGAGTCAGACTCGACGAGTATTTGTCTTCACTTCACTTCAGCAAGTCAGCACAGGTTGAGACGGTGGGGTACCTGACATCGGGTGGTCCGAGGAACCAGGCACCCTAAAAGGTCCGTTCTTATGACCTCACTCAACGGTAAAGGAAGAGGTCCTCTAGAAGGACTGGGCCCCTAACTTGGGCCCAGAGGGTGACCATCCGTAACACCGGTCTGAGAAATGGTAGACTCGGTGGTCCCTTCTGGCGAGTATTTGTCTTCCTAAACGAATTACGGATGACGACCGGCGTGACCCTTGACTCAGTCGGGAACTACCAAGGACCCACCCCCTCCGTAAGTCACGGAATATCGCTTGGATTCGTCGAGACACCGAGAGCTCGGACAAGGACCAAACTGTCCTCACTCCTTTAACCAACTTTCCAAACCACGGATTAGGACTTCGAGGTAACGAAGGACGAGAGAAGAACGTTCTTACTTCAATGGTTTTAAGGGGTAACAGAACCGGGGCTTTACGTGAAAATCTAATATCATTGCGATTCACGAATAGTTGGTTCTCGACATTGAGTGCATTCTTAAGGATTCGAACCGTTGGGACTCTTTAATTATTTTTGACCTCAAACATAGTAAAATCCTAGTCTTCACCGTCTATCAAAGTTAATTGGTTGTAAAAAATTTTTTACGTGGGCAACAGATATTCCCACGATTCATTTTAAAACCTTGTACTTTCCGTCTCCTTTTTGACAAGTAGTTCGAGTTTTTGTACGGGTGAAATAAGGAACAGGAAATGTAAGTTAGTGGACGTTGGCTGAAAGGGTATTTCTTAAATGGAATTAGGAGACCTACTATGTTACTCCATCCCTGCTAATAAGAGTTAAGTGTCTTCTCTTTTGACTCCAAGTCTCACCAATACATTGATCTCACCCTCTACTTCGAGACTAAACTTGGGTCCAAACTATAGAACTAAAGTTTCTTTCTCGATGTATGTGGCACGTTATAGTAAACATAAAGGGTCCTTTTAATCCCCTCACAAGACCATTCGTCATAGAGGGTTGATCTAGTACTTAGATCCGTCAAAGAGGATGAGTAGAGACGGAGGGATCTCGGGGTGTGTTTTGGGTCTTTGACAAACTACTGACTTACTTATTAAATCGAATACAAACTTGAAAAGCACTAACGTCGGGAACGTCTAAAGATTTCCTCTAGGGAAAACAAAATTCGGTAGGGGGACAAAATTTTGAAATAAGAAGATCTCTTGGGTAAGAACCCCAAACAGAGGGTAGATTAGTAAACGGTAGTCCCGACCCTAAGTCACTTGGGAAGGAGTTTACGACGGGTGAAGTTGTGGTGGATTAGGGAGTTTTGTGGAATGTGACGTAGAGTCTCTGCACAGGGACTCTGTACTTGTCTGTCGATTCTTACAGGTTTCTGATCCCGTAACTGACCATCTGTTAATCTACTCAGGACCCGGTATGTCCCACTACTCGTAGAAACAGTCTCGTAGTTTGGGACCCACTCACCACCCAGACATATTGACTGGTAGTCGGTATTCCAATCCGGAGTCGAACGGACACCCTCGGGGTAAGACCCCCTACCTAGATACTCCAGCGAAGAAATGACCTGTCTCTCGGTACCGGAATCTGGGGGGGTGTGTGTCGCGAGTCTGTGGCAAGGACCCCGTCCATTGACGAGGAGCCTCCGAGGGAGGAATCCTGAGTCGTCGACTTCGGGTCTTGGACCCTAACTCGGAATAAAGGCGGTTAAAGGTCGAAATCGTGAAGACTGACCACCATAGTGAAAAGAGTCTGAGTCAAAGGTACCTACACCCTTTTATTTGGTATTACGATGAAAACGGTGACCCAACAGTACTTTAAATTTCTTTCCGAGTTATACCTTTCTGAATTTCGGATCACAGACCGTGTAAAATTTGAAAACTGTTTATAGTCAATAATAATCACGCAATAAAAAAGTGAGAATGTTCGTAAAAAAAATTAGTTTACTTAACAGACCGTTTATAGACGATGAGTAGTGGAACAAGAGCACCAAGTCAGTGATTCAGTACAGGTTGAGAAACACTGAGGCACCCGACGTCGTACGGTACGAAGGGACCGGAAGCGATAGAGGGACTCGAACGAGTCTGAGAACAGGTGACTCAGTCACTAGGGTAGGTTGACAAAATAGGAGACAACGGGCGAAGAGGAGGACAGGAGTCAGTAAGGGTCTTAGTCCCAGAAAAAGTTACTCAACAGAGAAACGTAGTCTGCCGACTTCTTAACCTCGAAGTCGAAGTCATAGTCAGGTAGGTCACTTAAAAGTTCCAACTAAAGGAAATCCAGGATCTGTTGTAGTTTATCACACACTACCTGTAAAAACAGGAAGTCCCTGAGTGTCTTGGACCACTAGAGTCTCCTGAGGGTCTATTATGTAGAGTGAGATCTGATCCGTCTCCGACCCTCTCCACCCGGTAGGTCTAAGTACAGTCTCGAGTCCGAAAGAGAACAGAGTAGACACGACCGAGACGACGCAAAAGAGGAGAGTGTCAGTGTCAGAAGTCATAATGTTATTTAGAGAGAGACCTCGGATTTTTACAAAAACGATTGTTTCCTTTGACGGTTTCTTGATAAAGATACCAAGAAGTCAGAAACGTAAAGTTTTTAGAGAATGTGAATATTGGATTCAGTATTTTGAGAAATTTTCGGGTCGAATTTACAGTTCATCTACTCAGTGCACACACACACAATCAACGAGTCAGCACAGGATGAGAAACGGGGGGGGTACCTAACATCGGACGGTCCGAGGAGACAGGTACCCTAAGGGGGTCCGTTCTTATGAGCTCACCCGTCGGTAAGGGAAGAGGTCCCCTAAAAGGTCCCTTAGTTGGGCCCAGAACACGTAATGTCCACCTAAAAATGAAATGATAGAGTCGGTGGTCCCTTCGGGTTCTTTAGTATTCTCTCTCCGTCAAAGTCCTTCCAAACGTCGATCTCTTACAAGGGTACAGAATATTCAGATGACTCTCTAGAACAAAGGCCTAAGAAAAGCTCATAATCAACTAAGTAAGTAGACCGCGCAGTCCAGAATCGACACCGTATACTCTAAAAGTAACCGCCCGTACTTGAGAGGTGAACACCGAGAGTCCTCAACGCACTCAGTCCGAGTCAACGACGTCCGAACACTCCAGAATCAAGGGGGCGATCCCTAGCTTGGGTGTAGAGGACGTAACGTTCCACATAAGAATTGGTGACCTGGTGGTCCCTCCAAGGCGAAGGACCCTAACATTAGGTTATAAAAATCTGGTTTCTCGTAGTACTGAACTTCTGTAATACCGTCGCCTCCGTCTCCCTCCCATCACTCTCCCACCCCTTACTTTCAGGAGACGTCTCCAGCCAGGAGATGACTCCAGGTGCACGTGTGATCGTGAAAGTCACCCATCCGAGAGAAAAGAGTGCAACGTCACATTAGTCGTCGTGGTGACAGGAGTCAAATGTCCGGAGTCCTAACCTCCAGGAGACACGAGCATACCTCCACCACAGAGGTACTTCCGTCTTGCTCCAGACCGAGGATGACGACGTGAAGGTGTCGGATCTCGTCACAGATAGTCTACCACCGACCGGTCTTTATGAACCCCGACTAGGACAACGAATGTCCACTCAAAATCTTATCTTCCATAATTAAAACTAGAGAGGTATCTCGACTGGAGTATTTCAATTGTGCCTGTTCTCATTGTTGTCTTGGTTATTTTTTGGAATCACACGGCTCTGAGCTGAGGTAGGAGACGAGTGGTTCGACGTCTCAAACGGAGGGGCAGGAAACGTCTAGAGACCTGTCGTTAGCAAATCCACACGTTGAGGACGGGTCGAGACCTAGGTGCGGTAGAAGGTCCTTAAGTGTGCTACTTGTCCAAAACCTCTTTGCGGTCGAACAATGAGTCTGAAGGAAAAGTCTTAAGTCCAGTCAACGATAGGGGTCTAGAAAGACAGTAGTCAATGACTTAAAGTCGAAACCAAAAGAGGTACCCTGTGTCTTGTTTGTTAGCCCATTAACCCAGTGGAAGACTGAATATAGTGAAGAACACAGCAATAGACTCCACTAGGCGAACTGAAACCGTCACCTGCTCTGAACCACGGGAGTCCTTCGGACTCTTCGGAAGGGTCTCTAGACTAGGACCCCTTCTCCAATTCAGAAATTACTCCTTTTGTTTCTTTATCCTAAGTTACCGTCCGTCATCTTGTTAAAAATGTACTCTTTACTTAAGGTTATATTTTTTTAGATAACTACGGTGACACAAGTCTCCTTTTATTTTTATTAGGAGACCAGTTTCACCGACTCTCTTCGGAGAGTATCAGTCTAGAGTCCACCCTTCCTTCTTTTCTATACCTTCTGTACTTCCCCTTATAGATCTATAAATTTTCTACTGGCTCAAAGGGTTGAAAAAAAAAAAAAAAAGTCTAAATAAATAAACAAATAAAGACCGACGAAGTAAGACCCGGAAGCGACGGCGGGTGTCTGAAAGAGGTCAACGGTATTCGTCCTCAGTGAGAAGTAATTCCGCGTCCCGAAGTAGAACGACGCCTCGGCCGAGATCCGTGCACCGGAAGTCGCCAAGGACGTGCGCCCGAGTCATAAACACCGCGTCGAAATACTGCACAAAAGACCGAAGGAACAGAGAGTGCACCGACGAGAGTCGGGTGAAAGAGAGGGACCTCCGCCACGCAGGACTGTGTCAGCAAGGGCGGTCGGAGGTCTCAGGTCAAGCCTCCGTAAGGGCGCCCGAAGGTCTCCCGTCCGGAACCCCTTTCTTATCACACCCTCGTTGTACCCTCACTACTACTCTTCAGTCGGGGACCGCCGGTCGGCCCTCTCGCGAGGACTGGACTCCTAGGCCACGTCTCAAGTTCGACACCTTCGCGAACCGTTCAGGGTCTCTCGCCTTCTTCAGTTCCTCTCCGGACCTCTCTTCGTCCTTCCGGCGACGTCTCGACCGACACGGGGGCCTACATTCGTCCGGGGGCACAGGGACATTCAGTCTAGTCGAATACCTTAAAGACTCCCTTTTATTAGAGGTCGTAAAATACCTTACACTGACCGACCACTCCAGATTACTTTCTCCTTTAAATTTCTTATTTCATATCCTTAAAGAATCAAGATAAAACAACAGATACCCTTAATTTTTGACAAACTTAGTTCTTACCATTGTTAGGAGAAATTTAGACTACTGGGTTTTAAGTCCTCTCAAGGGTACAGACCTATAGAATGACTTCAATTACCTTATGTTTGGACCCAGACCTTATTTCCTTGACCTTGACAAAATGTGAAGAAGTTTCACAGTCCTATTACGGAATTCTTTTCGTTCTCACACCGGTGCGACCAGGGGAGTTAACGACACACTGAAAATGTTTAACGAATCGGAGAGACTCGAACAAAGGGGAAGATATTTTAGGAGTGCACCAATAATTCTCCTGATTTACTCTATTATCACCTCCGAGTCGACCATAATCAAAATAGAGGAGGGAGGAGGGAGGGGTTGGTGCATCTGATGTCCTTTTACTTGGAGTTTCTCCTCTATCTACGATAAGTCATCTCCCTCTTTTTCCACTTTTAATCCCGTTCATATAACAGGTACGAGTCTCGGCACAGACCTTACATCGTGAACGAGTTGTTTATAAACACCCGACTCACAAGAATTTCCCGGGTCCGGGAGATACTTCCTCGACCCTTCTCTATGGACTTCCTGTGGTCTACCAACTACACCCAAGCATAGGTCAACCAAACCAAACTCCGAACACCTAGAAAAAGACTAAGTACTAGATCGGTCCTTCACTACTCTTGCATCAGTCCCCTTCCTCCCTTCTGTGTGTAAAAACCCTTTAGATTAGAGGTCTCCAGTAGACGTTCTAGCCTCGTAAGAAACCATGAACCAAACCTCCTAAACAATTAGAAGTTTTTTGACTTATTGAAGATAACAGATACAGTTGAGTCTAGTATGTCTCTGTCATTTTGTTTCAGTTATTTAGGGTGTAAGTCTATTTAATTATGGAAACATAAACCAAGTAAATTTAATACTCAAATCTATATTAACTCTAGGGTAACCCTTGAGTTAACATTTTGGACGGAAAAGTCAGTGATACGACTTTATTATCAGGTCTGAATCTCACAGGTCATTAATTGAATCGGTCATACGATGACAACCCGTAAGTTTGACAAAGGTCAAAAGGATGGCATGTGAGAATCGAAGAAAGTGAAGTGGAATACTGGTATCGCCCTTCCATACCTTGTCTCGTCTATGTTCACAATAGATTCGAAGTGGTTCGGGGTCCGGGGAAAACCGAGACTACGGAGGGGGACTCACGACGGAAGTGACCCGTGAGTCGACAAACGGAAAGGAAGAGACTCTGTCTCGAGTCCTGGTACAGGACTGACCGTGACCCTAAGAGTCTGAGGACCGTCCTGTTTCCCGGTCTCCCATCTATTTTCCCAGACCCCATTCTGACCGAGCAAGTCCCAGAAGTGTCACCTCAACCCACGACTCTGACTCCAGAGGAAGGAGGGTCTAACCTGAGACGTTGACTGGATAGAGAAGAGTCCGACCTGTCAGACCTGTGAATCGAAAGTGGACTTACGTGAGTTGGGAACAAGATTCCCGTACCTCAGAGTATTCTCGATTTTTTTATTTTATATATATATCTTTCCGACAATAGTAATAGTCCAGTTGTCAACCCGACCACCTCCCACACACACAATCAGTGAGTCAGCACAGACTGAGAAACGTTGGGATGTCTGACATCGGGTGGTCCGGGGAGGTGGGTACCTTAAAAGGTCCGTTCTCATGACCTCACCCAACGGTAAAGGAAGAGATCTTCCTTCATATCTTTCTTTCTTTCACTTCAGTGAGTCAACACAGGTTGAGAAGCGCTGGGGTACCTGACATCGGATGGTCCGAGGAGGTAGGTACCTTAAAAGGTCCGTTCTCATGACCTCACCCAACGGTAAAGGAAGAGATCTTCCTTCATATCTTTCTTTCTTTCACTTCAGTGAGTCAGCACAGGTTGAGAAGCGCTGGGGTACCTGACATCGGATGGTCCGAGGAGGTAGGTACCTTAAAAGGTCCGTTCTCATGACCTCACCCAACGGTAACGGAAGAGGTCCGACCACCTCATCACTAGAAATAAGGGTAGGTGAAGACGTGACGAGAGGAGAGATCTCCTTCTTCGACTTGATACTGAGGGAACGGGGGAGAGGGTAGGGGTTTCTCCTGTGAGGAGCCCATGTCACAACTGGCGTGACACATGTGTGCCCACGCAAGAACACAGACGACGAACTCTGCCACTGACGACTTAAGAAGAAATGAAAAGGTCACGAATGGGGCAAAGATCCGAGTCTCGTCCATGAGTCTTTTCCAGACAACAATACCGGTTTTTCGTGCGCTTTTCTACGAGTAGTAGTGATTAATAATCTTTTTACATTTGACTTTGATGTTATTCCAAAGTGGAGAGTCTCCAGTCTTACCAGTAGTAATTTTTCGGATGTTTATTATTTACGACCTCCCTCTGACCTCTTTTCCCTTGGGAGGATGCGAACCGCCCTTACATTTGACTACGTCGGTGACACCTCTTGTTTGTCATACCGCCGAGAAGTCTTTTGATTCGTATCGCAATGGTATACTAGGTCGTTAGGGTGAGAGCCCGTATATGGGTCTGTTCTGAGATTGAACTTTTCTACGTATGTGTACTTACAATTATTCTCGTGATAAATGTTATCGGTCCTGTACTTTTTTTGGATCTACAGGTAGCTGTCTACTCACCTATTTCTTATACACCACATATATATATATTACCTTATAATGAGTCTGTATTTTATATTTTATTTTATGACGGTAAACGTCGTTGCACTTACCTGGATCTCTACTAGTACGTTCCGATTCATTTAGTCTTTATGTTTCTGTCTATGGTGTATTGTAGTGGATATACATCTTAGATTTTATACTGCGTTTACTTGGACAGACACTTTGTCTTGTTCTGAGTGTTCGTATCTCTGTCGGAACACCAACGGTTTCCCCTCCCCCGATCCCCTCCCTCTCTGACCCTCGAGCCCTAACCATCTACGTTTGAGAACACATAGCCTACCCATTTGTTGTTCCAGGACGAGCTTGGACTTAGAGGACGGTGAGGACGTAACGTCGCCTAAGAAGTGACGACTCGGTGGTCCCTTCGGGCTTTTAGTTGGTATGAAGTCATTTTTACATTATTTTCAAAACAACGAGAAATAACTAATTTTCCTTTTTCTTAATTTCGACTAAAAAAGCTTTTTCCTTGTGACGTATTTATGTCACTTCCGACACTGGAAGTCTCAACGACGTCCGGGTGAGTGTAACGAGTGTGTACCAAAACGTTGGAGAGAAAGACTTAGCAGAAGTCTCGGTCTAGTAGTTTATACACGACCGGGAGAGTCGTCGTGCAGAAAGGGTCGACGGGTCACACGGAGGCACTCCGGGGAGTGAGAAGTGGGTCAAACCGAGACGTGTTCCCGACCACAAAGAGTCTCGATTTCAACTTCTTAGACGTCAGTGTGTTCAGTAAGACGAAGTTTTGAAAGACCCTTAAAGGGTCTACGAGCCTCACCCCTGACTCCTACTTACCCTTGAAAGGGTCGTTACACGACCCTTCCTCCGGTCCAGGTACCCAGACCTTATCTAACCTTTCTAACAACCAGCGGAACCGGGGCGTTGTGCATGTTAAAGGGACATTGAATTTTGGTTAAGCTGGTGGGGTGGGGGTTGTTAAGGATGACTAAAGGTGCTTCGGACAAGAGAAAAACTTCCTGTTGTATCAATTTTCCCGCTAACAAGAAGCAACCCGATTTAGCTGTCGTGGTAATGCAAAACGGGTCCCGACGTGACCCTTTTCCATCTGTGTGTCTGAAGACCGAGAATTATTTTTGGGTTCCCTCCGCAGACCCTTCAAGGGATCCTTTCTTACTGAGATTGTCCTTCATCGAAGAATCATAAAACAATACTGTCTCCTGGGAGGGACTAAATTTAGAGGAAACAAAAACTCCTTTTGTTTCAGAAATCGTTTTACTACCCTTTCCTTTTTTTAAGTCGTAACCGATGAGATTTACCATACAAACCCACTATTCTTAGCTCTTCAGGAAAGAAGGTGTTTCCTCCGAGGTCACTTACTTTGGGTGGTTACCAGACACGGACTACCTCGGGTTAAGCGGGGGAGCAAAAGTTCTCTTACATCACCACGTGTCTGTTTTGCACTTGCCTCTATTTGTCTCACTCTGGGGTACCTCCCCTCACATAACCGTGACGACCCGGCGTAAGGTTCCTGAGAAAGTACGGACCCCAACACCTAAAATTTTAGGCATCCCCGGGCCAGGAGGTGGCCCTACCTTCTCTTCGTTTCGTCACGAAGTCGAAAGGGAGCCTTATAGGTCGCACTCGTACTTCTTGACGACTCTTGTTTACTAGGTTTGGTTATTACATCACCAAATAAGATTGGCTAAGGGGACAACTTTTAATTCACCTGAGAGACCTTGAAGTGTTTCACCATTTTAGTGATTCTCCGAAGTGAAAACGACTGTTACAAGTAGTACAGGAGGGAGGGTGGACGGGGAGGAAAGGTTCCAATAGTAGAAAAAAAGTTTCTCTATTCTGTGAAGTTCTACACAGTCTCGACGTCCTTGGAGGACCGGATTCTCGGTGAAACCTTTAGTTAGAGCGTGGGTCAAGAGGGACTGAGTCAAAAGCGGAGGAAGAATGTCGTGACCTCGGCTGTTTCCACTTTTATTAAGAGCATAAACAGATTCCCCCAATGGTGCTTTTCCCCAGTAGGGTAGTAAACAGAGATTCCTGTGGAACGAATCCTCACTCCAATGGTTTCTCACTTTTTACGCACACATACACACACACGTGTACACAAGGACACGCAAACACGTACTCCCAGAACTCTGGTGTCTACACGAAAGGAACGATGAAAGACCCCGCAGGAAACCCCCACGAGTCGTCCCCCGACGATGAGTGTGGGCGTTTGATAGGTACAGGGGAAGGATTCCTCGACGAGACCCGTCGAGGCAGTGAACGGTAGACGGTCCTCCGTTTTCCCCTTTCACCATTGTTAGTCTCTGGTTCCTACAGATAAAGGTGGAGGTAGTGAGTCCGTGTCAGAGCCTTTCTGGGGACGGGTGCAGGATCCTCGGAGGTTTTCCGAGACCCACCACGCACGACGTACTCGCGTCACCCACGTGTAGTCAGCGGGGTGCACCGGTCCTCCGTGTCGTCTGGGTCTCGTGTACCTGGCTCCTTGTCTTTCGGCGGGCGGTTGCCGGTCTGTCGATCTCCTTTGCGTCACGTCTACAAAACGAGTACGAGAGTTTTCTGGTCTTCTAACCAGAGGGAAACCACACGAGTTCTGTCCGTGATACAAGGTCTTTCTTCAATAAATAGTAGAATTTGAATCTGAGGTCCGGGGCAAGGTGAACTGGAGCAACATTCTAGTTCCCGACACATTCGACTTCTACTTCTCTTTTTCAATTTTAAAATGTATTGGAGGACGAGTAAGACGGGGACATTGAGTCGAACGGGGCACGTTTCAGATCTAGTGCATCCAGTGTATCAGAATCTTTCACCCCTGAACCTTATGATCCTTGACCTCAAATAGAGTGAGTGGGAACAGGACGAGAAACGTTAACGGGTCGGGGACGTTAGGACGAATTAGTACGGACAGGCACATTTCCAGTCCGTGGGGGGAGGGGTAGCACTGACGACAAGGGCGTACACGCTTTGGGGAATCAAATTTGGTCGGACAATCGTCGATCACAACAGGTGAAGTCAGACAGATATGTTTGAGACATTGGGGAAACAAGGCCCGAGTCTCGAACCTCACCATTGAGGAGACCCGACCGGCCGCATTATTTGGACTCAAAAGGTTGAGAGGTTCACACCACGAAGCAAAGAGCTCATGACCAAAGACACTGTTTCTCTCTCTGTATGACTACTCTTAGACTAGGATTGTAGACTCGTCTCGGTGCGCTCAACCCTTGGTCCAGTCAAGCTGTCTGTAAGTGACTTACAGATACTCGTGTACGACTCAGTCTAGACGTGTCTTAGTCTATTCTGGTCCCGGGACGGGCTTCCCTGAAGTGGAGGTCCTCTACCCGTGTATTAGAACTCTAACCACGACTGTCTCTGGGTACGGGTGCACAGTCCCCTCCTTAGGTCCACAAATTCCTTCCGAAGGACCTCTCACAGTACGGACTCATGTATGGACTTTCTACTCACGCTGGACCGGACTACCACTACTTACTCCCTTCGTAAGGTCCTTCTCCGTCCTAACATTTATTTCGCTACTTGTACTCTTGACGTCCGTCGGACGTCCTCGTGTCGCGGACTCCGCCTCTTTATGACCGGACCTTTCCATGTCTGTCCAGTCTCGTCTTCCTCCGTTCCGGTGTAAACTTAAATCTCAAGACACCTCTGACCTGACTTCGTCCATAATTATCAAAGTCGTCTCCGTTTTCCCTTTCTTTGGATCTGTCCTGTGATTCCCCTGTAAGATCCACTGCTTCCACCGGTCAGCGGAGTTCAAGTGGACCTATGGTTGGTAACAGGTGCCCCGAGATCCGACGTCTTTGACTAAGTATGTAAACCGACAAAGATTTCGTTTCCTAGTTCACTCACCCACACGGGCGACAGTACCCTTTCTTTGAGGGTTCACCGTATTGCGTGACGTGAGTCATTGGACATTAACACGTCTTAGGTCGGTGGAGGTAATGAGTAGGTTTTTCCGACCAAGTTGATCACACATCCGATCACACACCCGCTCCTACCGGACGAGTAGTCCGGACAACGATGTGTCCGTAGCAGGTGGAAGTCCTATTTGGTCTTCTCAGGTGAAATCTAGGTCTTCTTTCCGACTGTGTCCGTCTCTTCATTAACTCAAAGTGTTTGTATTACTATAAAGGTGTTTCGCTCCTGAATTTTTTGAGAAACTAAACGACTAAAAGGTACTGGACTCGGAAGGAAACCCTTTTTAATTTGATACTTCAAAGGAAGAAAGAAAGAGGTAGATGAGTGGAAGGAGAGGTAAAATCTACAGACTCATAACCGGGACTACGAGTCTCACTATCACTATTCCGAACAGTAACTCGGTTAAACTATGATAACGAGACTTGAGAAGAAATAGTAACCAAAAGAAAATGTGAGTCCTTTGATGAGACTTTGGGACATAACCTTTTGAACGGACACACAAAGAGGAAATAAAAGTACGATGATAGTACGAATCTTGTACAGTGGATCACATGTAACCAAAAAAGTGTGAAAGTCGTTGTGGTCGACCCACAGGATGTTAAGTCAAGTCAAAACGACGGAAATTTACGACCTCTTCTGAGAATTCTCAGGGAACCTGACGTTTCTCTAGTTTGGTCAGTTAGGATTTCCTTTAGTTGGGACTTATAAATGACCTTCCTGACTACGACTTCGAGATTATGAAACCGGTGGACTACATTTCTCGACTAAGTAACCTTTTCTGGGACTACGACCCTTTCTAACTTCCGTCCTCCTCTTCTCCCCCTGTCCTACCAGAGTGACTGAGTTACCTATACTCAAACTCGTTTGAGGTCCTCTATCACTTCCTGCCCCTTCGGACCGCATGAGGTCAAGTATCCCAGGGCTTCTCAGTCTGTGCTGAATTGTCGACTTGTTGTTGTTGGATATTTATCATAGTCTAGGGGGTCCGACTCCTGGGTCGGGGTGTTATGATGGAGATGAAGTTTACCGTAAACGGTTAGGGTTCGACGGTGGACATGAGTTCTGGTTTACCGATGTCTAATCACGAGGGTTCTGGGAGAAGAACTCAAGTTATTAAACGATCTTACCGAGTGTCTTGAGTCTCCTTGTGTAAATGACCAAATAATATTTCCTACATTATTTTCTTTGTTTACTTGAAGGTCCAACTTTGACTCGTCTTGGGAGGACACTCCGGAAGGGTCCCTATCTGACTGGGGTGGGGGGCAGGGAGTGGACGGAGAACAAGCATCCTCCAGAAACCGAAGACTCCAGAAGGAGTTCAAGGTTTCTTGTGTAAAGTAACCTTTTAACTAGCTTTTGTCTTTGTTACTTTTTCCCAGTTTGTACTGTTTTATTATTATCAATGTGGAATTTTGTTTCAGTTCCTGAAGATCAAGGAGGAGTTTCCGATATCTATTACAGAACTTGGTATGGAAACTCAAAAAACCGTCTATGATTTGAGGGTGGTCTGTCTTTCAACTGTCGTACGACTGGTGTTCTTGTACCTAGGGTCTGACTTGACTTGGTCTTTTAACTATTAACTCTAAGGGTTTTGTGGTAGGATAATGTAGTGGTGGTTAGTCAGTCTTTCTAGTGGTACTTGACTAGTGTATGGCGTAATGGGAGAGGAAGTGGAACCGAAATTTTTAGGATGGGACTAGTTTTCGTCTCTGTAATGAAACGGTTTATTCCAGGCAGATCAGTTCCAATACCAAAAAGGACACCAGTACATACCTACACTCTCAACCTGACACTTCTTCCGACTCACGGTTTCTTAACTACGAAAACTTGACACCACAACCACTTCTGAGAAACCTGACGTTCCTCTAGGTTGGTCAGGTAGGATTTCCTCTAGTCAGGACCCATAAGAAGTCTATCTAACTACGATTTCGACTTTAAGGTCATGAACCCGGTGGAGTACGCTTCTCAACTGAGTAACCTTTTCTGAGACTACGACCCTCCCTAACCCCCGTCCTCCTCTTCCCCTGCTGGCTCCTACTCTACCGACCTACCGTAGTGGCTGAGCTACCTGCACTCAGACTCACTTGAGGCCCTCAACCACTACCTGTCCCTCCGTACCGCACGACACTAAGTACCCCAACGTTTCTCAGCCTGTGCTGACTCGCTGACTTGACTTGACTTAACTTGACTTGACTTGACTTTCGGAATCCCTTAAAACCTGAAATCTCGTAGTCAACGGGTATGAGAAACGAACCACGGAACGTTATTTACGACATTAGAGAGGAAATGGTGTTGGACTACCATCTACCAAGACCGTCATCTACCCGAAGCGACGACTAGTCTACTCGTATGAGTTCCACCCAAATCATGGTTCTACTTCCCTATGTATCCCGTTCTAGACCTTCCCAGGGTTCGTGTCTTCGAGACAGGGTCCTTCATCCTTAGGTGGTGAGAGGACCGTACAGACAATCTCCTCGTGTGACTAACTTTGGCGGGTGGGACCGGTCCGTGGTATCATTGGTAAACGTACTCAACAAAATACTGTCCTCTAGGACTATTCCTTATACCTTGATTATTCGGTGGTGGTTGGCCTTCTCAGGCCCTTTACAACTTTCCTCTATGGCGCACAGCAGGTGAAGGGTCTTAGGGAGAGCGATCGTAGGTAGAACCGACTCGCTACGCACGTGGTGGTCCTTTCTGAGACTTAATCTTACTAACCGGTGCAATTTTTCTTAACTAAACTTAGTCAAGACTACTCTACCTACTTTGACCTCGGCTAATATGTCTCACTTCATTCGGTCTTTCTTTTTGTGGTTATGCCATATGATTGTGTATATATACCTTAAATCTTTCTACCGTCACTACTGGGACATACGTTCTGTCGTTTTTTCTGTGTCTACACATATTGCCTGAAAACCTGAGTCTCCCTTCCCTCTCCCACCCTACTAAACCCTCTAACCGTAAGATTGTCCATATGATAGTACATTCTTAACTTAGCGGTCAGTTACAGACTGAGTCCTATGTCGTGCGAACCCCGACCACGTACCCCTACTGGGTCTCTCTACAATACCCCTCCCTCCACCCTCCCCCCAAGTACAAACCCTTGCGTACATTCTTAATTTCTAAAATTTTTTTTTTTATCTTACTAACCGGTTTCTGGTTGGCCTTTGATTAGGGTAGTGGTATTTTGGGCTCTGACGCTCGGTGCACCGTCTCGACAAGAGGACCCAAGGGAAGGGGATGACGAGAGGGGGGCCCACGGGAAAGGGTCATTTTAGAGAACGAAACAGTCGTGTACACAGAGGAACCTGTTAAGTAAAGGCTCACAATCTGTTCTCGGGTCAAAGGCCGGGACCTTCCCCAAGCGGAAGGACGTTGTACAGGCAGTCGGAACTTTAAAAGGTTTCAGCCATGAAAACCATAGGAATGTCTATGGGTTCAAGGTCGGGAAAGGGAAGGGTCTTCTCTCGTCCTTCCCGACTTTCAAGGTTCGAAAATTAGCACCGAGCTAGAAATACCACTAGTAGAACACCGGTAGGTCCTCAGGTGGCTCTTTTTACCAGGAATCTTTGTTACTGTAGTGGGTTCCCCAAATCCGTGAGGTATGGTCCTTGACTCCCCGTCTCCGGTTATATCTATCAAAGATAATAAAGTGTTTGGGGAATATTAAAAACCGAATCCTTATAACTGAAGTAAAAAGTCGAAGGTAAGAATGGTGAATCAGTTTTCCTCTAGTCAAAAGAAGGGGTTTCAACTAAAGACATCTTTTACTCGTACATTGTTCCCTAATCATAAATACCAATATAGTTCGTCCAGTCACTCTGTGTCCTTTTGAAGGTCGTAAACCAGTCCATTTCTTCACCCCTGTAGTTGTGTTCCTCCCTCATATTCCGTGAAATGGATTTTGTGAGGACCAAATAAGTACTTTTGTTGTTGTTTTTGTTGGTAGTCTCTTCAACAGATGGACTTGGTTTTGTGACGGACTCAGTAGTCAAATCGAGTTAGTTCTCCACAGTATACGTGTCCCGGACGTGGAGGGACGAATTACTCTTACAAGGACAAACAGTATTAAGGAATCACTGGAAGTTATCTTCTATTTATCGGGTCGTCTCCTCACCCCTCCCTGGTTGCATCAGTGGTTCGTCCGACGGTAATCTTTAGGAGATCCTCAGAGGAAAGAAACGTCTGTTCAACGGTAAAGGACGAACGTTCGGTGTAGGAATTAGACTCGAAACGGTAAGTAGTAAACCTACACCCTTAGTCTCTGAGTATCCTGCAAAAAGACCAATACTTTAGAACTTAATTCCCGGAACACATTAAAAGTTTCGGTCATAAATTAAACTTTTGAGTTAATTTAAAAGAGAAAAAAACCTAGTAGGTGACAGAAGATCGACAAGACACCTCATATTTTCTTTCTGTCGTATTGTGTTAATATTAGTGTTATTGATATCGACCGTAAAACCCCCGAACACGTCACGTAGTAGATCCCGCAATATAAATAATTGAGTACATTGTAAATAACCCGAAGGGTCTACCGAGTCACCATGTCTTAGGTGGACGGTTACGTCCTCTGTACCCAAGTCAGGGAGTCAACCCTTCTAAGGTACCTATTCCTTTTTCGTTGGGTGAGGTGTTAGCAACGGACCTTTTAAAGTACCTGTGTCCTCGGACTGTTCGATACATAAGGTGCCCCAAAGTTTCTCAGTCTGTGCTGGTCCGTACCTACGTGTGTCCGGAAGTGTGAATGATATGTGGGACGGTTCCACTGTGACAATACAACGGGTAAAATCCGTGTCTCTTTGACTAACTACCTTTTCAGTTCCGGTAACGATTCTAACGTGTAAATCTGTGACCACCTCGTCCCTGAATTTTAAAATACCGACTCTCGTGTCTCCTGTAGAAGCCCGTCTAAAGCCCGACAGACGACGGAGAAGAAAATGTCTACAGTGGAACCCTTTTCACTAGGTAACGAATTTCGGAGACAAAAGAGTGGTCCTATCGATCTATTAATATGAATGAAGTAACCGGTCGACAGTCCTACCCTCCCCAGATACGTACACACCTTATCCCTGTCCTTGGGGCTCCAACTGGGGAGTTACATACTCGACAGTGATAATAACAAAGGTCGGTCGGAGGGGTTCCACGGGTCAAGGTAGTAATTGGTCGATTTAGGGACGGTCCGGTTCTGGTTGTGGACGAGAGACACCCCAGACGGGAACACTGAAGGGTGGATCCGAACATACACTTTGGTACCAAGAAAAGGAGACACGTTCCTGTTCCATCCAGTCAGTCGTCAGTGTCGTCGGGAGAATGATAGGGAACCAATCCAAGTGAAGTAAGCGAGTCAGCACGGACTGAGAAACACTGGGGTACCTGACGTCGTGTGGTCCGGAGGGACGGGTAGTGGTTGAGAGTCTCGAATGAGTTTGAGTGCAGGTAGCTCAGTCACTACGGCAGGTTGGTAGAGTAAGAGACAACAGGGGAAGAAGAGGGTTGCAGTTAAAATGGTAGGGAACCTGACATCGGGTGGTCCGAGAAGACAGGTACCCTAAGAGGTCCGTTCTTAGGACCTCACTCAACGGTAAAGGAAGAGGTCCCCTTGAAGGGCTGGGTCCCTAGCTTGGACCCAGAGGATGTAACGTCCGTCTAAGAAATGGTTGACTCGCTGTTCCCTTCGGGATCACAGTCGGATGGATCTCCTGTTTGGTCAGGAAACCTCCTCAAGGAAATTTTGTTTGTTTGTTTTTTGACTTTCTTAAAAAAAGATAAGGTCTCCGATATAAAATTCAACAAAGTTTTGAGTTTCGTGTTTAAACTATTTGAAAGAAGACAGAGTCGACGAGACTTTACTCAAGTTGGGGGGGGGGGTATTTATAGTGAAGGACGAGTGATCTATCGGACATAAAACTCATTTACATATGAGGGTTTAAAGAACTATTAGGTAGGTCGGTGAAAGTATACTACTTTCATAAAGTAACTATACAAATGACAAACACACTTATACATATTCCGATCATTTGTGTATAGTGTCTAGAAAGACTACTTTCAGTGACTACAAAAGTTTAGTTCTCCGTACATGTCCTGTATAATTCACTATCAAAAGTTGGTCCAATAGGACGACTCTGGGGTTCTGAACCGGATTCCGGAATCCCTTAGACTAGGGGTCTCAGGAGTAGACAGTTCACCTTCACTGACGTTATCACGTCTAAATGACTTCCGTGAGACACACCGCTCATGATGTCAAGATACACAAGACGTGTGTGTTTTAACAAATTGGGAAAGTTGTTGAGCAACCATGTCGGTGTCGTATGGTGAGATGTCACAAGGTGAGATGTCTGTCCCTATGATTTTCGATCGAATATTTCGAAATAATCACCCCTCCGACTTGGAAAGTGGGTGTTGCCAGATCGAGGTCCCGGATTCGAGAACCAGTGACGTATGAAGACGGAGGGTAAAGTATGACTCGATTAACTTCTCGAGTATATGATGAAACATTTCTCAGTCGGGAGGAATTGGTTCCTGAGGTGAGACTCCTAAGTTGGTTAGTGTCTACCTTTTATAAGTCATTTTTGTTCAGGTCTTTCAAGGTGTTTCGTGTTGAATTTTAAGTGGTGTGGGTCTTTGATGAATGTAACGTAAAAAATTCAACATTATTCGTCATTATCATTAGATCTTTACTAAGTTTCATGTACTTTCCCACACATATTCAAGACACGTTTATGGTAGGTAAATGTATTCACTACAGTACCCGAAGGGGCCATCGAGTGGACCATTTCTTAGGCGGACGTCACGTCCTCTGGGGTCAAGTTAGGGACCAAAACCTTCTAGGGGACCTCTTCCCTATCCGATGGGTTAGGTCATAAGACTCCGAAGGGACCGTCGAGTCTACCATTTCTTAGACGGATGTCACGTCCTCTGGACCCAAGTTAGGGACCCAACCCTTCTAGGGGACCTCTTCCGTTACCGATGGGTGAGAAGAACGGACCTCTTAAGGTACCTGTCTCCTCGGACCGTCTGACGTTAGGTACCCCAGTGTTTCTCAGTCTATGCTGACTCACTGAAAGTAAAATTGTATTCCCTGAACTCTTAGAGTTTCAAACCATAGACACGTCCCAGAACCTTGATCATGGGACACCCTATAGTTCCCTGGGACATTTGGGTTTTATATTGTCTAAACTTTCATTATATAACGTAAGTGTCAGACTCTGTACTTTAGTACGATTAATTCCCGGGGGTTCGGATTTTTTAGTATCTTATAATGAAAATTCGTTAGTTTATTAAACATAAACCCCGGTAATAGAGATCAGACTCATAGAACATTTAAAAGAACCATCCTAATCAACTCTCCTTGTCTGTCGAACCACTGTTCGAAACATATTCGTAGGGTATTACTTCAAATATTTCTGGGATATAATCAAGAATGTTTATATCAATAAATATTTATTATAGAAAAGGGGGTATCCATGTAAAAGGAAGGTTAAAATAAAGTGACATTACTAGATATAAGTAAGAAATTTACGTCGTGAGGGAAACAACAAGTTAGGGTTTCGTGAAATTCTTTTCAGTCATTACTCACATAAAGGTTCGTTACTGAAACCCTCTTTAATTATCAGTTCTCTAGTCAAGTCAAGTCAAGTCAGCGAGTCAGTACAGACTGAGAAACGCTGGGGTACTTAACGTCGTGAGGTCCGGAGGGACAGGTAGTGGTAGAGGGCCTCAAGTGAGTTTGAGTGCTGGTAACTCAACCACTACGGTAGGTCGGTAGAGTAGGAGGCAGGGGAAGAGGAGGACGGGGGTTAAGGAGGGTCGTAGTCTCATAAAGGGAGAAGTGTACTCCACCGGTTTCATAACCTCAAAGTCGAAATCGCAGTAAGGAAGATTTCTTGTGGGTCCCGACTTGAGGTCTCTAGTTTCACGGTATTTATATTTTTAATTTTCTATACAAGTTGAGTGTCTTTTTATCTACAAACCGAACAGACGGATTTTCTCTCAGTTAGATAGAAACTAAGTTTGTGACTAAAAAGAAGTTATAATTTTTTTTTTCAATTTTATGTCTATTAAGTTTCTTCGTTTTGTAAAGATGGAGGATCAAATGGAGAAAAGGAAATACTTTGAGAAATACTTTCAAAATTTCTTTTTAATAAACAAAACAAATTTGATTATGTAACGTGACTTTCTTAAGTTGATTATAAACTTTTTCATACGAGTTTCTATTTTGATCCTTTTTTTTTTAGGAAGATCTTAACCGATGGTGATTAGTATCCCTCCGGCGAGTCAAACCCCGAAAGTCTACGAAGGACCAGGCAAGTACAAACAGGTACCTGTGTTGACACAGAGTCAGAGGAGTAAACATTCACCGCTACTATTGCTATCATGGAAGTGACTTCCTAACTATGTGTACTCGATTCGGTGTATTTTGTGGACCTTAAAACGAACTGTATGTGATTTATTATTTATAATAACGAGAATCATAATACAATAATCCGAAGGGTCCACCACGATCGTCACTCTGTTCCCAAGTTAGGGACCCAATCCTTCTAGGCGACCTCCTCCAGTACCGTTGGGCGAGGGTATGTGAACGGACCTCTTAGGGTACCTGTCTCCTCCTACCGCCCGACGTCAGGTATCCAACGTGTCTCAGCCTATACTGACTTCACTGAATCGTGTGTGGTAACAATAATAATGATGTCCGAAAAAAAAAAAAAGAACGGTCTGACGTTCCGGATACTCTAGAATCAAGGGGTCAGTCCCTAATTTGAGTTTGGGGGCTGTGACCTTCACACCTCACGATTGGTGACCCCTTGGTCTCTTCCACGGTTGTTCGTAGAAAAATACGTATACGTTTCGACCTTTCATCGATCGACTAGTCTTTGTGACCTAGTAAAATATCTGACATAATTTTAATGACATAAAATAATACACACACAAATCAGAGATCCAACATATGTTGAGAAAACACTACGGTAGTTGACATCCAGTGGTTCGAGGAGGTAGGTACCCCTAAAGGGTCCGTTCTTATGACCTCACCCCACGGTAAACGAAGAGGTCTCCTAGAAGGATTGGGTCCCTCGTTTGGGTACATAGGATACAGAGGACGTCCGCCTAAGAAAAGGTGACTCGGTGGACCTTTCGAGGGAAAACCTTTACTTTCCTGATTGTCTTCCCTCGAAGTGAAACTTAATTTACGAAGAAATAGTGTTCATCACATTAAAAATTTTTCTAGAGAGATTTCAGTTTTCACCCCTAATTCCCCTTTTTTTATTTCCATTTTCAGTAAAAATATTTCACAATACGAAGTCAAAATCTGACCCCGATATCTTGTGATGGCGTTCTAAAAACAACCATTACAGTGACGACGGTGACTGTTCAAAAACAATAAAATCTTAAAACTTTACTAAAAGTTCAACTATTACAACCGTTATAGTAGACATAGATACTAAGAATGCTAATAATTATTACTCGAAATATAAATTTACCTAAATCACAAGTTATGTTCAGTAAAATAGGACTAAAGAAAGGAAAAAAAAATTTGGAGAGTCAATCTGTAATCAATATGTCTCTAAAACAACAGAAACAAAACGAAAATGAAAAGACTTTACCAAGTATTCTATAAGAGACATAAGAAATTACAAACTGTCACAGACAAATAATGGAAATCCAAAATTACCGTTGAACTGGTACATATTGTCAAACCTTACTAGGAAAACGGATTGAGAGGTGTAAAAAGACTATAACATCTTTTGAGACTCCTATCAAGTGAAAAAAAAAAAGGAAACATCTTTTCTCAAAATGAAAAGACCGACCTAATACTTTTTCCTTTATTTTTAGACAAATACTTCAAGTATACCCCATCCAGAGATAATTTTTTTGTATGTACCATTCAATAAGTAATAAAGTCTTTTTTTAAAGAGTATTATATACAATAGAACACAATTAATATAGGTAAAAAGGTAGAATTATATAGATAAAACCCCAAAAAACAAAGTCTCCGAACGTAATTGGAATCAACTTATTAAAGATATATTACATGATCAAAGAGAGGATTATAAAAATTTAATTAAAAGAATTCACTAAAAAAATCTCGTCAAAGTCCAAGTGTCGTTTGATTTCTTCCAGGTCTCTAAAGGGTAAGTGGAAGACGGGGGATAGTGTATGTCCTTATCGGAGGGGGTAATAGTTGTTCGGGGCAGTCTCCCATGTAAACAATGTTAAATACTCGGATGTAACTGTGTGACAGGAGTGGGTGTCGGGTATTGAATTTATTCTCAAGTGAGAACCGACCATGTAAGATACCCAAACCTGATTACGACCGTTGAGTGAGGTCATAAGAACGGATCTCTTAGGTACCTGTCTCCTCGGACCACCCGACGACAGGTGTCCCAACGTATCTCAGCCTGTGTGACTTCCCTGAATCGTACGTACGTACGTAACCTCTTCCTTTACCGTTAGGTGAGGTCGTAAGAACGGACCTCTTAGAGTCCCTACCTCCTCGAACCACCCGACGGTAGATACCCCAGTGTGTCTCAGTCTGTGCTGACTTCGCTGAATCGTCGTCGTCGTCGTCGGGTATGTCTCATTGGTGTCTGAAATGACAGATGTTATCAAAACGGAAAAGGTTTTCCAGTTTATCAACCTTAGTATATCATACAGTCAAGTCAAGTCAAGTCAAGTAAAGTCAGCGAGTCAGCACAGGTTGAGAAACACTGGGGTACTTAGTGTCGTACGGTCCGGGGGGACAGGTAGTGGTTGAGGGTCTCAAGTGAGTCTGAGTGCAGGTAGCTCAGCCACTACGGTAGGTCGGTAGAGTAGGAGACAGCAGGGGAAGAGGAGGACGGGGGTTAGGGAGGGTCGTAGTCCCAGAAAAGGTTACTCAGTTGAGAAGCGTACTCCACCGGTTTCATGGCCTACATTGGGAAAGTTTAACCAAAGGGAGTGAAACATTATACATAAATGTAAAAGAAATACAGAAAGGTACCGAAGTGTTGAGTAGATTAAAATCACAACTAATTATAAGATAACAGATCTACATAGACAAATAAATGAGCAAATAGATGACTTCCTGTAGAACCAATAAAAGTTTAAAAACCGTTAATACTTACCAAAAATATATGTAATAACACATCCAAAAACACTCCTGTATTTAAAAGTTAGGGAAACCTGTTTAGTGTTTACTAACGACCTAGAACATCATTCTCAGACGAATCGAAATATTCTTCGGTGGTTCGAGATAAAGTTTCACCGCCTTGGTAAAAACGTAAGGGTGGTCGTTACTCATTCAAAGACAACGAGACGCAGAAGTGTCGTAAACCACGGTAGTTCCAGAACCGAACCCGGGAAGACTATCTGTACATGACCGTAGGGTAACAACGAAATGAATCGTAAAGGGATTGCTGTGTACGACACCTCGTGCAAATGTATACACGTAAACGGTACCAGGTGGAAGAAACCACTTCACAAACGATTCCGGGAACTAGGTAAAAAATTTAACCCATTAGTAAAAGAATTAAAACTCAAAATTCTAGAAAACTATACAAAACCTATTGGTAGGAGAAATGTATGAAACCTAGTGGTACACACATTGGTTCTGTACAAAACAGTCTGCATACAAAACACTTACAAAAGAGAGTCAGTCATTAAACAGAAAAACGAGAGAACTCTCACAAAAAAACGTCTTGTCTTTGAAAATTAAAATAACTTCGTATCAAATGGTTAAGAAAGAAGTCACCTAGTACGAAAACCATAGTATAGATTTTTCAATAACGATTTAGGTTCCAGTAGATCGTCTAAAAGGTGATATAATAAGATCTTCTCAAAATGTGAAAATACAAAATGTAAAGACGAATACTAGGTAAATAAATAAATAAATAAATAAATAACCGGTGGTACAGAGAACACCCTAGAATCAAGGGGTTGGTCCTTAACTTGGGTCCAGGAACCTCCATTTTCGCGTCTTAGAATTGGTGACCTAGAGGTCCCTTAAGGAAGCTAGGTAAAAATTAGTTCCTACATTTCATATACAAATCTAGGTATAAAAAAAAGTAAAAAATTTTTAACTTCATATTTTTTTTAAACTTCATATCAACCAAATGTTATGACAAAATCGGAGTCAAAGTCAAAGTCAAATCAACGAGTCAGCACAGGCTGAAAAACGTTGGGGTACTTAGTGTCGTGCGGTCCGGAGGGACAGGTAGTAGTTGAGGACCTCAAGTGAGTCTAAGTGCAGGTAGTTCAGTCACTACGGTAGGTCGGTAGAGTTGGAGACAGCAGGGGAAGAGGACGACGGGGGTTAGGGAGGGTCGTAGTCTCAGAAAAGGTTACTCAGTTGAGAAGTGTACTCCACCGGTTTAATGACCTCAAAGTCGAAATCGTAGTCAGGAAGGTTTCTTTAGGGTCCCGACTAGAGGAAGTCTTACCCGACCAACCTAGAGGAACGTCAGGTTCCCTGAGAGCGATCGGAGTCCTTATGTCATTTGACTAGATCTTGAGATATCTTGAAGGTCATGCTACAACTTCTACTCACCACTCTTCCGTGTAGAAACGGAACTTAAAATAGAATCATCCTTTCGGCGTTCATAGAGTGGTAATTCATACTACAATTTACATCCCCAAAAAAACATCTAAAAAAAAAATAGTTGAACTTTAAGAAGAGACAAGGATAGAATAAATATCAAAATAGAACTTACTCACAACCTCTTTCAATTTGGTCTGAACGTATAAACCCTGTTTAGGGTGAAGTAACTCCGTGTACTAAAAATTCAAATAACAACGTAAACTAAATGATTATACAACAATTTCGAAAAACATAGATACGAGTCATCTCTATAGTTAGAGATCAAAAAGGTACAGAGAAGAGACAGAACTACAATCCCACTACGACCGGAGTAACTTACTCAATCCTTCGTAAGGGAGACGACGATATGAGACATTGTATAATAAAGAAGAAATTTACAAACCAACTTATTTGGTCACTTGGGTAGACCAGACTACGAGAGACAAAACCTTCTCATAATAGACAACTGAGTCAAAGGAAGTATCTGTGTGAGAATAAGTCTAACAGATAAAGAAAAACACACTCAAAACCGTTTAACACAGAAAGTTCCTTAATTAGACAAAATAAAAAAGGACGAATAAAATCTAATTTAAACGGAAAGAATCAAAGGTTTTCATCTTCAAATCTAGTAACTAAAATCTGAAAAGAAGAAAAGATTGTGTACGCGTAAGTTCCATATTTAAAGGGATTTTAGTGACGAGAGTGACGTTTGGTGTTTAAAACTATTTAATATAAAAGTAAAAGTAAATCAAGTTTTACCAAATAATTTATTAAAGAGAACTCTAAAGAAAACTGAAAACACAATAAACATCGTACAACAAAGTAGAGTTATATAAACTCCTAAAAGGTCAATAGTAAGACAATAACTAAAGATCGAATTAAGATGACACCAACTCTTGTTAGTAACATACTAAATATAAAAAAAAAGGCGATCAATTCCACATAATAAAATACGGAGCCTTATAATGGATAGAACCACTTTCAAAGTACCCTACAACTCTTCTTATACATAAGACAATAATAACCTAAGCAGATATCTACAAGCAATATAAGTCTCAAAACTACTACCACGATTCAAGTTGATACAAGAATGACTAAAAGACGGACAACCTAGACAGGTAAAGACTGAGTCCATGCAACTTCAGAGGTTGACATTCCAACCTAAGTAGATAAAGAGGACCGTAAAGGTAATCAAAAAGAGAGTGTATAAAACTACGACACAACAATTCGTGTATGTACAATTATAGTAATATAGAAGAACCTCTTAACTGGGGAGATAGTCATACATTACAGGGAAAAATAGTACTTATTACTGTTGAAAGGAACGAGACTTTAGACAAAAAAGACTTTAACTCTAACGGTGGGGACGAGAGAAAATTAAACACATTCGTACCGTACAGAAAGAGGTAGGTAAATGAAAATTGGGTAAACACAGAAGTATAACTTTCACTTGAAGAATATCTGTTGTATTACAACCAAGAACATAAAAACTAGGTGAGAATTTTTAGAGATAAAAAATTAACTGTATAAGTCCGGTGATACCAAATCTCATTAATAGCTGTATCAACCTAATTGTCGATGGTATAAACAATGACAAAAGACGAACGGTAAGACGAGAAACAAAGATAACTACAGAAGAAAAGGAAGAGATCACAAACACCGAAATCGACTAGTAAAATATACTAATATAAAAGAGAGGAAAGAATCTCATTGTCAATACGAGTTTTTTTCAATCATCAACGAGATCTCAAACGTGATATGTAAATGTTATATTCATTAGGTTCAAGTGAAAGTTTATTGTGATATGATAAAGTACCCATCACATTCACGGAATATTATTTGGATTGAGGAAGGAATATATACGTCTGTATGCGTATAAAAAAGTAAAATAAAAGTGAACAAAGAAGAAGTCAAAAAACAAAAAGAATGAAATATGTCTAGACTTTGAGACCGGTTCTATAAAGGGAAAGGAGTTTTCTTAAAGAAAATTGTAAAGAACGTTCCGTACAGATGACCGTCGTTTAAGAGAGGCAAAGACAGACTGTTTCAAAAATATAGAGAAAGTAAATTAAAACGTCCCGTGTCTTAACACACAAACAACCCAAAAAAGAAAGTTACGTAATGTATACCGTTCAGTATGAGAACAACGAACGTACCAAAGACTCTTCAGTCTATATTAAGAATAGAAATCAGAAAATCTCCATTCTATATAAAACAGAGACCTAAAAAGACCTACAAAGGAAATAGAAACTAAAAAGACATCAAACTTACACTGTACGGATCTACATCGCCCTACCAAAATAAAAATAGTAAATAGAAGAACCACGAGAGACTCGAAAGACGTAGACATGAAACTTCAAAGTATAATTAAACAAACTTTATAAAGGTGACCAGGAACGAAACAAAGTAGAGGAAAACCATAAGAGTACTGGATCGTGATATGGAAAAGGTTAACAGGATGTAAAGAACGTATCAGCAGAAAAAAGAGGTAGAAACAGGAGAAACGAAAAGTCGAAACCTCCAAAGATAACTATATGGGAGTTTAAGTGACTAAGAACGAAGTTGGCACAGGTTAGATAATTATTCGGATAGTTTCCGTAAGACAATGTCACACCAAAAAAAACAAACAAACAAACAAAAATTTAGAGATCCAAAAACATTCTTAAAAAATAGAAAGACGAATGTAACGGGTAGACAAGAACGTACGTCAGGGGAAATAGGTAAATTCGAGAAGTGTACGACTAGTGTCGACAAAAGACAGACTATTAAGGTCATTGAGACCAATAACCTAAGACACACTAACACTACAAAAGACATAAAGGAGTTTGACACAAACGAACAAACGGATAATCATACGGAACATTAAAAAGGACTATCTGTCTGTACCACATGACCCATTTTCTTTGACGTCATTGTTCCGGAAATGATTACAACGTCTCACCACACCAAACTCCCTCTTCGAGATATTGGGATCCGACTCCAGAGTCCGGGAGTCACTCGCATACGGAGACATCTCACTTGGAGGAGGAGGGAACTCTCCCTGTCCTACTGATCCCATCCGACCTCAACTCGTAAAGGGAGGGGAACGGAGTGAATCCGAGACCTCTTTGGGGTCTTATATTCCTAGACCAATATATCAAAGAAAGTTCCGGACCGGAACAATCTTGTCTCGACAGACTGTCTGAAGTTTACCGAGGGTACGGGAGGGGAACGGTCTTTGTTCTCCTCTAAAAAGAAACTATAAGTAGTACTTTAGTATCAGTTCAAGGGTCTCCAATTTTGGATCTCTTCACATCCCCCACGGGACATCGACCCTAGGGGGGACCTCAAAAATTGAGAGGCTCAACAGGTGTGACGACGACGACGACGACGATTCGAGGAAGTCAGCACAGGTTGAGACACGTTGGGGTATCTACCGTTGGGTGGTCCGACTAAGAGGTCCGTTCTTGTGACCTCACCCAACGGTAAAGGAAAAGGTTACGTACTTTCACCTTTCCCTTTCACTTCAGCGAGTCAGCACAGACTGAGAAGCGTTGGGGTACCTGACGTCGGATGGTCCGAGAAGGTGAGGACCCTAAAAGGTCCGTTCTCATGACCTCACCCAACGGTAACGGAAGAGACTGGGAGGTCGTTAAGTAGTTGGGATCAAGTCCTAAAAGACGGAGTGGAAACTAAGGGCTCTTCGAAGTCGACTTCTGAAAAACGAGACTATTTAACACTGAGAGTGGACAACCGGAGGGGTTAAAGTGCCCGTCACTGGAGTGAAAAGTGTGTTTCAAATCTTCTCAATAACTGAAAAGTCAAACGAATCGTAAAACGAACAGCAACCCTGACTCCCCTCTGAAGGTTCGAGGAACGTACACCTTGACCTCTAACTTTCAAAGGATTTAAATTTAGAAAAACGGAAATACTGGATGTAAGAGACTCTAACGATTCACAAAAGAAACCCAGTGATTAAAGTAAAAGTCTGACAAAAAAACAAGGAGATGAAAAAAAAAAAAGGAATAAAAATTTTTAAGAAAGGTAAAAGATTAATTTTATGTCAAATATATTGTATTTAAATGAGAAAAAATCACATCTCAAGACGTTCAATTGTTTGTCATTATGTTGGTGGTGGTGTTCGTTCTTCTTGTAGGGTAGTAGAGACTTCACATAGGTACAGAGAACCATCAATCGAATGGGATGTGGGTATCCGAGACCGTCGATGAGTAGGTGAAAGGTAGAGACAACAAAACGGAAAAGGTCTTACAATGTATTTATCTTAATTTGTCACTCACCTGAAACCAAAGAAAGTATATCGTATTATGTATACTCTAAGTGGGGGTAAAACGAACGAGTAAAAATAATGACTCTGATAACGTAAAATACCTGCACGGTATCAAATAGACAAGAAGTCCGTTCCCTGTAGACAACGAAAGGTCAAAGACCGGTAATGTTTATTTCGACGATAGTTACAAGTGTACATATAAAAATACACTCGTATCCGAAAGTAAAATGAACCCATTTAGAGATCGAGTAAAATTTGAACTTAACAAACAGAAGAATGACAACTCAAAACTCATAAGAAGTGTATCAGACACACGCTCAGGAAATAATCTATTCACTGAACGTTCACAACAGGGGGTCAGACATCGTATAGAAGAATGTAAACTTTAGATCAAATATAAACTCAAGTCGTTGCTAAAACACCCGAATACAGGAATCGAGACAATCAATGTAAAAAAAAAATTAAATCGACAAAATAGGTAAGGAGAACTTGATTGGGTTTAAAAATGAAAATGATTCAACAAGACATCGTATTTCGTTAACGATTCTTAACGGTAGGTACAAGAGGAGACGAACCGTAGGAGAATAAAAGGTACAGTACAAGGAGAACGGATGGAGGTGGGGTGAGGATGTGTTTCATGTAAAAGTGGACTTATTGGACTTCATCGACCTGATCTAACGGTCTTACAGAAAAGGTTTACTGAGACCAAACAGGTCAAGACTAGTCCGAAAACAAACGAGACTATTGTCGCGCACCCACCGACTAAAGGGTGACTCGACATTAAGTGTCTACTTACCCACAGAGGACAAGGTGAGGTGGACGAAAGGAGGCGGGACTTTTGGGGAATTCCTCGTCACGGCCACTACGACGAAAAGGAAAAGGACAGAAGAGAAAATTTCCCACGGGTACGAGACGAGAGGTAGGTTATAAACACCTTATAAGAAATCGTCTCGAGTACAGCAGAGCCACCCCACTTTACCCCTTTCACTGCCAGGGTGACGGAACTCTAATCGGAACTAAAGAACACATCGAGAGTACAGGATGAAAAGGACAAAGTGGAAAAAAAAAGGGGGGGTCGTCGACAAAGAAACAGAGAGAGTCTATTTCTTTAAAATTTCTCTGGGAGAAGAAACTTCAAGACCCGTGTGTCACCCTTAAAAGTTCCCGACCCACTCTTTGTCAGAAACACTCCAGAGGAGAGAGACCCAGAAGGTAAACAAAGGAACCGAGGTCCGAAACCTACAACTCCAAAATCGAGTTCAGGAAATAAACAGATGACAACCATTTTAAAAACACTAAAACAAAAATGAAAAACAAAAACAACAAGGAAAATAATCTGTACCTCCTCCTTCTAAACCCGTACGTAAAAGTTAAGTAAATGATGAAGGTCTGTAAAAGAAAAGACCATTTAAAGGAGGAGGTCCTTTACAAGAAACTGACATGAATCATATTTACAGAGAGGAGACACAAGGGTGTCTCGGTCGTAATTGATCATTATAAAATTAGATTACCAGTTTAGTGACTTTATGAGACAAGGACGTCTTTTATCGGTGACATGATCGGAGTGAATTCGTTGGGAGGCTTAGGAAGGGCATGGAGACCGACGGGACCGGAGAGACGGACCAACAGGGGTTGGGGGTGGGTTAGGGAGTGGTCGAGGGGACCTAGGTTGGTACTTTCCTCACTACAGACCTGTAGTGACCCGTAGGTCCCGGGGTATAGTCGTAACGACCAGTGCTACCTACACGTGGTAACCGACCATGGGTTCGGGTTGGTCTTCGATTTGGACTTGGACACGAATAGAGAGAGTCCTATAAAATGTGTCGAGACGTCAATAGATCAGTCAACAGAAGAGTGACAGATCTCACTTTCAAGAAACTACTATCGGGAAGTTTGTTTGTGAAAAAAAAAAAAAAACCGACAGGTAAATCAAAACACCCCAGAATCAAGGGGTTGGTCACTAACTTAGGTCCAGGAGACGTCACTTTCGTACCTCAAGGTTGGTCACCTGGTGGTCCCTCAAGGGAGTTGGGTTGTAAACAAATCGGAGAAAATACACGGTACAAGTATAGAACGAATCAGTAGGGGATTTATAACGTTTTAACCATAGTAGTGAGGTAATGTGTCGTTTCTTGGGTTTCAAGTCACTCAAAATGGTTGACCACGTTCCAGTGTGACTATTAAACCCAGTTTTTATCATAAATCTAAGTTGATGAAATGTGGCTAACAGATCCTTTCTATAAAGGTCGTCTTTGAACAAATGTTGATCACAACGTTGTGACCTCGTAGGCGGCGTATTATTTACTACGCTGTAATTCGAGTATTTTGTACGTGGACTTCGATAAAACTCCCGTTCCTGGTGTAGGAAATTTTTAGGTTTATAGGTGACGTACGAACGAGTCAACGAAGTCACTACAGGCTGAGAAGTACTGGGGTACCTGACATCGGGCGGTCCTTGGAGACAGGTACTCTAAGAGGTCCGTTCTTATGACCTCACCGAACGGTACGGGAAGAGGTCCTCTAGAAGGACTTGGTCGTTGACTTGAGTACAGAGGACGTAACGTCCACCTAAGAAATGACGACTCGGTGGTTCCTTCAGGTTTTTAAATTAGAATCATTCGTCCTACCTCCATAAAGAAGCTTCCAACATGTACGTACGAATCAGTACAGGCTGTTTAACGTTCAGATACCTGACATCCGTTCTTATGATCTCATCCAAATAAAGGAAGAGGTCCCTTGGAAAGGTTGGGTCTCTAGTTTGGGTGCAAAGGACGTGACGTCCGTCTAAGAAATGGTGAACTCGTAATCCCTTGCATCGTCTTCCGTACCAAGGATCAATCAAATTAACTCACTAACACTTTATTTCGTTCTTTCCTATTAACCTACCTACTCGATTAACTAATTGATGATCTAACTCAAAATAAAGTCTTTTACAATAATCCTTATACACTTCTATCACATCTTACTCTCTATCGCATACAATTCTCGTACGTGAAACCTGAACGGGTACCACATGTATTTTATATTAAACAAATTGGTAAGAAATAACTACCTGTAAATTAGACGAAGATAAGATAAGATTTTACTCATGATAATGAGTTCATTATTTCGTTAATTATAGAAGGTGTGTGAAACGTCTTGTATATACTTATGAGTATATTAAATTTAAAGATCTTTGTCTTAACGAACCAGTTGGTCGTTTACGTAAAACTTATAGAAACCTATGAAGTTTAATGGTCAAATATGACGATGATTATTGGATGTTTTCTCGGTAAATGGGTGTGGAAATGGTTACCACCTATATGAATTAAACATTAAAAATTTTTTACGATCACAGAATTACAAAATTAAATGTAAAAGACCCAATGGTTACTCCAAATTGTTTTAATGGTGAAAAATCATAAACAGGAAAAAGATACCGTGTTCGATACTGACAAGATCTACAGTAAAAAAAAATTAAACTGTTACTTAGAACCTCTATATTCCCATATTCGGCGAGACAAGAAATGTTACCGATACATTATCAGGTCTCATATTGACAAAGCATTAAATATTGTGATGAGGTGGTCAGTATTTGGTAGAGATCCAAAGGAGGTTATAAAAGACAATTTTTGTTAGGGTAACATTTATAGGTACCAGTTATAAGGAGTATGTATTTTAAACTAAACATCCTTTTTGATAGATATTACCTTAAAGGTCCTGTTTTACAGATCTAAAAAAAAAAAAACTTTCGACAACGGTCCGGTGGAAAATACGTCCAATATAGCTATACATTACAGACAGTTACTAGAAAGGATTAAAAGGGTAAACCCAGCAAACAGAAATAAAGTGACTATAGTATATGAAACCTTTAATCGACGATTAACCAGGAAACTTAATGTTTATAAAAGAAGACATAAAAATTTTAAAACTGATAAAAAATCGATGTACCTTATAAATATAAACATATTCTAATTTAAACAAAAACAACAACAAGTCGGGGATTCAGTACAGGTTGAGGAACACTGGTGTACCTGACATTGTACGGTCCGAAGGGACAGGAAGTGGCAGAGGGTCTCAGACGAGTCTAAGTACAGGTAACTCAGTCACTAAGTTAGGTTAAGTAGGAGACGACGAGAGAAGAGGAAAACGAAAGTTAGAAAGGGTAGTCCTAGAAAAAGTTACTCAACCGAGAAGTGTAGTTCACCGGTTTAATAACCTCGAAGTCGAAGTCAGGAAGGTTACTTATAAGTCTCAAATAAAGGAAAACCTGACTGACCAACCTAGAGAAACCTCAGGCTTCCTGAGAGTTCTCAGTAGAGGTCGTGGTGTCAAGTTTTTGTAGTCAAGAAACCCCGAGTCGAAAGAAATACCAGGTCGAGAGTGCAGACGTGTACTGATGACCTTATTGGTATAGAAACTATACATCTGGAAACAGTCGTTTCACTACAGAGACGAAAAATTATACGACAGATCTAAACAATATCGAAAAGAAGGTTCCTCGTTCGTAGAAAATTAAAGTACCGACGTTAGTGGTAGACGTCACTGAAACCTCGGGTTCTTTTCTTTTAGACAGTGATAAAGGTGAACAAGGGGAAGATAAACGGCAATTCGCTATCCTGGTCTCCGTTACAACTCAAAGTTCGGTCGAAAAAGTGAGAGGTGAATGTGGGAGTAGTTCTCCGAGAAAGTAAGAAGAAGTGAGAGACGGCAATGTCACCATAGTAGACGTATAGACTCCAACAACTATAAGGAGGGTCGTTTGAACTAAGGTCGACCACAAAGTAAGTCGGACCGTTAAACACACTACATGAGAAGTACCTTCGATCTTTCTTTCATTGGTTATTCGAAACTGTATTGAGGATAAGGTTAAAACTTGGTCAGGTAACAAGGTACAGGTCAAGATTGACAACGAAGAACTAGGCGTATGTACAAAGAGTTCTTTATCCATTCCACAAGACCACAAAGGTAGAGAAATTCTTAAAAGGTGTCAAACAACACTAGGTGTGTCAGTTTCCGAAATCACATCAGTTATTTCGTCTTCATCTACCAAAAGACCTTAAAGGAACAAAAGGGATACTAGGTTACTTGTAACCGTTAAAATAGACACCAAGAAGACGGAAAAGATTTGGGTTGAATATGTATACCTACTAGAACCAAGTACACGATAACTTCGGATCGGACTCTTAAAACTCATAATGGAACGATTGTACACTTTACTGACGTTAATATGACAAGAAACTTATAAGAAACCGTAATGGGAAGAAACTCTAACCTTATTTTTCACTGGAAAAGGTTAGGACACCGGTGTTGACTCAAAAGGTTTAAACGACCGTATAACTCACGTTATGAAATTGTCGTAATAGAAAATCCTAAACTTTATCGAATCGACCTTTAGACAGTGGAGGTCAGTTAAACAAACATCACTACGAAGGATTCCGGGTGAACTGAAGTGTGAGGTCTGACGGACCGAGATTTACTCAATGGTGTGGTAGTACCAATAGACCCAGTAATTCTGGAAAAAACATGTCAAGAAGTCACATAAGAACGGTGGAGATGAATTATAGAAGACGAAAACAATCTAGGAATGGTAAAGACAGGAAATAGTAAGGGTAGGAATACACTTTACAAGGGAACTATAAAGGTTAAAAGGACTTCTCTAGAGATCAGAAAGGGTAAGATAACAAAAGGACATAAAGAAACGTAATAAGTGAATTCTTCTAGAAGAATAATTGAAATAGTGGTAAAATTAAACCCCTAAGTATAAAAACTCCGTATGAGTTTTTCTAGAAGGTATAGGGTTCCAATGTAAATTTTAAAGAAGACGTCAAAGAATGTTATGAAAACAATAAAGTGAGAAACCGAAAATTGTAAAATTATATAGAACCTAAACGAAATTCCGTTTGATGGCGTGTTAACGTGAGTAGAGTGTACGATCATTTCATTACGAGTTTTAAGAGGTTCGGTCCGAAGTCGTTATTCACTTGACACTTGAAGGACCACAAGTTCGACCAAAATCTTTTCCGTCTCCTTGGTCTCTAGTTTAACGGTTGTAGGCGACCTAGTACCTTTTTCATTCTCTCAAGGTCTTGTAGATAAAGACGAAATGACTGATACGGTTTCGGAAACTGACACACCTAGTGTTATTTGACACCTTTTAAGACTCTCTCTACCCTTAGGGTCTGGTGGACTGGACGGAGAACTCTTTAGACATACGTCCAGTCCTTCGTTGTCAATCTTGACCTGTACCTTGTTGTCTGACCAAGGTTTATCCTTTTCCTCATACAGTTCCGACATATAACAATGGGACGAATAAATTGAAGCTCCGTCTCATGTAGTACTCTTTGCGACCTGACCTTCTTCGTGTTAGACCTTAGTTCTAACGGCCCTCTTTATAGTTATTGGAGTCTATACGTCTACTATGGTGGGAATACCGTCTTTCACTTCTCCTTGAGTTTTCGGAGAACTACTTTCACTTTCTCCTCTCACTTTTTCAACCGAATTTCGAGTTGTATTTCTTTTGCTTCTAGTACCGTAGGCCAGGGTAGGGAAGTACCCTATATTTACCCCTTTGTAACCTTTGTCACAGTTCTGAAATAAAACCCCCCGAGGTTTTAGTGACGTCTACCACTGACGTCGGTACTTTAATTTTCTGCGAATGAGGAACCTTCCTTTCGATACTAGTTGGATCTATCGTATAAGTTTTCGTCTCTGTGATGAAACGGCTGATTCCAGGCAGATCAGTTCCGATACCAAAAAGGACACCAGTACATACCTACACTCTCGACCTGACGCTTCTTCCGACTCGCGGTTTCTTAACTACGAAAACTTGACACCACAACCTCTTCTGAGAACTCTCAGGGAACCTGACGTTCCTCTAGGTTGGTCAGGTAAGACTTCCTCTAGTTGGGACCCTAAAGAAACCTCCCTTACTACGATTTCGACTTTGAGGTCATGAAACCGGTGGAGTACGCTTCTCAACTGAGTAACCTTTTCTGACACTACGACCCTCCCTAACCCCCGTCCTCCTCTTCCCCTGCTGTCTCCTACTCTACCG